>JAAGEH010000016.1:3159217-3276260 GCA_011751065.1 Lasiurus cinereus | reverse complement strand
CCGGCGGCGGGTGCTGGGACGGCGCCGGGGGGCTGGGGGGCGGCGGAGAGCGCGGCTCGGCGGCGGGGGGCGGGGGGCGGCCGGGGGAGCCCCCGGGCCGGGAAGGCGAGGCGCGGACCCCCAGGCGCGCCAGGCGCCCGCGGGACGGAGCGGAAGCGCGCTTTTTGCGGGAGGGACCCACCCTCCTGTCGGGGGCCGCGCGTGCCGGGAGGGCAGGTGAGGAAGGGGGTCCCCCTCGCTCCCGCGGCCCCCGACCCCATTGTCTCAGCCGCCCGCGGCCCAGGCCGGCTCCGCAACACGTGTCGGCGGCCCCGATACGGATGCCGGGGGGGCGGCCGCCGGAGTCCGGTCCTCCCCGCGCGCCGCCGGCCCCTGCCGTCCCCAAGCCGGGAGTGAGGGGCACCCCGCTCCTCCGTCCCGTGCCCCCCCCAGCCCCCCGGGTTCCTCGCGCCCCGGGAATGAACGGGGCTCGGCGTGGGGGCGGGAGCTGCCCCCTCGGCCGCGCTGCCCCCACCTCCCAAGCCCACCGCCCCGTTCGCGTTTTGTTCCCGCGGCCACGTGTTGGTCGCCCGTTTGTCTCGGCGATTTTTCTTCTCTTTTCCACGGGGCGACGCGAGTTAAGACGCTGCGAGCCCTGCGCCGCCCGAGTGGGGACGACTTCTCGCCCGGGAGCCGGGCGCCCGTGTGTCCCGCACCCCCACCCGCCCCTCCTCCCGCCCTGCCCCCCGGCTCTGACTCTAACTCTGGACCGTAAACAAAATTTAAAAAAAGAGAGAGAGAGAGAGCTGGAATCGGTGCCTGCCACATAGTAGGTATTCAATAAACATGTTTAAGGGAAAAAAGAAAAAAACAACAACGAACTCCTACAAACCGCAGAGCAGAGAGAATCCGAAGGATCCAGAATCCAGGAGGAAGCAAACGCCCTCGGCCCGGGGCTGCGGGGCTGCTCCGGGGACTTGCCCCTCGGGGTGGGGTGCGGGGTGGAGTTGGGAAAGGGTAGAAGGGGGTCTCAGAGGCTGCTGTGCTCCTGGCCTTTCCCCAAACAGGAGCACCTTCCCGCTTCCCTGCGATGTTGGGGGGACAAGAAAAGAGGGTACGAGGCAGGGCGCTCCACTTCCCAGAAAGTGCTGTTTTCCTCCATGTCACCTAAATCTGCAGGCATTCGGAGGCGCACCTCTCAGGTTTTCTCCCTGGGGGACAGAGCCGCTCCTCAGCTTCTTCATTCCTGAAGCCAGAGCAAGGGACACCCCCAGAAACCCCCCTCCCTCCAGACCTCAACACGCCGGGAAGAGGCAGTCCTCCCTCTCCCACCCTGGCTTAAAAGGAAAACAGCGTTGTTTAAAGTGATCATTCCGTTCACTGTTAGGTGGTTGTGTGTGTGTGTGTGTTTCTTTCCATTTGAAAAAATACATATATTACCCAAGTTTAAATGGTAGCTGGAAATAGCTTTTAAAATGATAGTGGAGGGGAAAATAGGAGTGCTTAGCGTTTTTACCAACCACTGCTAAATTGAAACTGATTTTTTTTTTTTTAATCAGCTGTTTCACTGAATTCTAATCCTCCCACCCCACCCCCTCCCCCGAGATCTGTGTAGAGTCAGAGTCTGCGAGAACAGAGAAGAGACAGCTGGGGTCACAGGCAGACCTTGGAGCCCCCCCCACATCAGTTTTGCCTCAGTGACCTGGCTATTTTAGGCTGAGGAGGGGGATATGGAGTGACGTTGATTGGTGTTCCATCTCTCCCCCCCCCAGTGAGCCCAGCACTAAAATTAACCTGAGAGAGGGGTTATTTCTTGTCAAACTCACATTCCTAGGTTAGGGATCAAGATGGGCAGACTCAGGACTCCATAATTTATCCTCCTCCTTTTCTTTGGCTTGATTTTAATATTAAAGACAAGTAATAAACATTGTGTTTATTTTATTTTCTTTTTTCTCTACTCAGCTTCTTTGGACAAGATTAATATGCAGTTCAGAGTTAAATTTAGTTGGTGAGCGTTAGCTGCAGGATAAATTATTTTCTTGGATAAAATTTATGCAATCTAATAGCATTCTTATCAATTTTAAATTATTGTTATTATATGCTCTTTCATTTTTCCCGGAGAAATGTTTGGTCCACTTAACAGAATTCAATTTTCCTCTGAATTCAGAAACACTGAAAGTTGACTCCATTTTAAAGATGGGATTCTGATCCATTTTCCTCCAGTGTGAACATAAATATTCATGCAGGGAGAAAAAAAAATTAAGAGAATTAAACAACTCTTTAAACATTGGAGATATAAAGTGAAAAACAATTACACCATTGTCATACAAAATTCATTTTGTTTCTAAATTGTTTCCAGCATTTTGTTCATTTGTAATAGTTTTGTAGTTTGTCATCTTATTTTTATATTTTAATTTTTCACTTGCTATTGTACCAGAAGCATTTTTCTCATGCTGCCTCAAAATTTTCATAATTATCATTTCCAGTGAACATGTAGCATTTAGCACAGTAGGTGGAAGTTAATCATTACTTGTTATTTTTAGCTATATAAAGTTACATCAAAAAATTTTACTTTTGTAACTAGTGCTAAACAGATTTTGAGGAGCAAATAACTTTTTCCTCTTACATTAGCTCCTTTAGATAAATCCCAAAGAATACTTATTGCAATGCATCTCAAATCTAACATTTATCAATGACTTTCTGTTTTTAAAGGTGAACCTGTTTTACAAAAGAAAGGACAAAAAAGTGGAAAGCTGTTCTAGGGAAATACATTAAAAGATAATTTTTTTCTATTTATTTTCTAATGAATCAACCGATTTTGCAATGAAATCATGGTTTCTATAAAGTATGGAAAAAGAAAAAAAATCACATTTCCTTACATTGTTGCTTTGACCTCAAAGTTTTTGAAGGAATTTGGTTTTTGTTTGCTTGGTTTTCATTGATTTTGTTGTTGTTTGCTTGTGTGTGTGTGTGTGTGTGTGTGTGTGTGTGTGTGTGTTCATTGTTACTGCCTTGGGTTATTTTGTTTCTTCCTGCAACTTGAAGTTTTAGTGTAGTTTTTTTTAAATGACTATAAACTTCGAAAAACTGTAAAATAGTCCCAGTTAAAAGTACATGCAGCATTTTCTCCTGTCAAATAAATAAGGATAATTATGTACTTAAGATAACTCATAAAATGTAAGAAAATTGTAAGCAGAAAAGGAAAATGTCCTCCTCCTAAGAATCATTCAAGTGTTCAGTGTTTAAAGTCTTAAAAAAAGAAATGAGTTTATTCCAAAAATAAAAAAAGACTCAAAAAGAAAAAAAGAATTTTAAAAACAATCATTTGTTTTTCTATGGGTCACACAGAGTAAGTAGGTGACAAAACTCAAAATTTTTTTTGTTTTGGCTTAGATTAGCAATTTAGGAACTTTTCAATAAGTAAGGAAGTAGTTTACTTTATTAACTTTGAAAAAATGGATATTTTCAAATTCATTTTGTTAGTAAATTAAACTGCAACACACTAGCCTCTATTGACACATGTAAAATAAATGGTCAATAACATTCCTCACATTACTCTTTTATTGCCTTTTGCATTTTTTGCACTCCAAAATTATTTGGTTAAAAGATAATGAACAACTGGGAACATTGGATATCTTGCTCCACAACACATATCCTCGTTTTGGCTCAAATAAATTCATATAAAAATACAATAAAAAGATAATGGAACAATTTTGCTTCATCCCAATTTTGCACAAAATGCAAAACAGATCACTGGTTCATTTGAGGGGGGACTTGTACAATTCAAGAAAAGAGAAGGAAATAAATGTTATTTTTCAAAATAAATTGCAAAAAGCCACAAAAGAGAACCCATACCTAAATAGTGTTGCAGTAAAAAAGAATATAATGTTGTTCTTGAGATCTACCTATCTTCAAAGTATTTAAATGAATTTAATTCAAAATGAATCAATTACAAACTTCATGGAGGTAACCTGATTTTTACTATATACTATCTATGCTTTTTAAGACAATTTTTCTAGCTGGAAAGCAAATTATTTGTGTTTGCATGTTTAAAGTTTTACTCCTGACTCTAAGTTTAATTGGTTTTACTCCTGTTTCTAGTTAGGATTTTTTTTTCCCCCCCCAGGAGCTGTCTCAAATATTTCAAAGTGTCTAAAAGGAGATGCGATGGTTTTTTAAGTTTAAAAAATTAATACAGATAACATTTTACTAAGATCTTATCACCAAACTATTCATTAGAAACAGTTTCATCTTTTTGTAAAACAAACCACTTTTATAAAGAAAAGGGACCTAGACTAAGAGTGTTATTTAAAAAAAAAAACAAAAAACTGGTTGTTTTGACTAAACAAAATACAGTTCTAAAAGTGATTTCTAATTTTCACGGGTTGATAATTAAGAAAGAGTTTGGGTCTACCCACCTTTCCCATAAAGACCCTTACATTTTTTTAAGAATTATTAGCACAACTTTCATGCTATAACCTGAAAGTATTTGGTCAGTAGTCCTAAGACAAATTAGCCAGTAAGTTTTCACAGTTTTCATTTTTAAAATGTGTTTACAAACTGCGTAGGAAACAAGTCTGAGAGTTATTTCTAAACTGCATTGAAATGAGGTTCATGATCTCCCTATCTTCCTCTTCCTCCCTGCCCCTCCCCCTGCTCCTCCCCTTTCTCTCCCTCCCCTCTCCTTTTGTTCCTCCATTTTTCTTCCTGCTCCCGACACTGTCCATTCCTTTCCTCCCCCCCTTTACCTTTACCCTCTTTTCAATTTTTCTCTTTTCTTTGTCACCTCTCTTCCCCCTTTTATTATTCTTGGGCTCCTCTGCCCCTCAACCCATTTCTTCCCTGTTTTTAATCAATACACCTATCCAAACTTGATCTTTCTCTTCACTCCTTTCCTTTCCCTTCTGCCTCTCCCACTATCACAACTGGTTATCATTGGAGCTTCTTTCTGGCGAAGTGGGGGGATTCACTGATGCCTGAGTTATTTTACACACCGGCGTGTTCTCATTTTGCACTTTCTGAGAGCCCCAGGTTGATTCAGACCCTCACTCTGTGTTTATTGGCTGAATAGTCACAGGCAACTTTACTTCTGTGGGTTATTTTCCTGTCTCATATGTTGCTCAGAACTAATTTTGTTCTCAGCATTTTAGGTACCAAATCCTCCAGGTCAGATCACTTGGGGAGTTCAGCACAACGCTGACACGTCTCCAAAAATATATATTAAATAATTGTCTTGGTGCTATCTGAGAAGACATGGTCCTTGTGATCAGATAAAATGGTGTGTTTAGACAATTGGGTGCTTTTTCTTTCCTTGCTTCCTTTTTTCTTTTTCTTTTTATGTACACTTCTATAAATACAATACTCCACAACCATCAGAGAGAATACAGGTAAATACGGTAATTGAAAAGGTTGACTTGTCCACATCAAGAACAGCAACCAACCAACAAGTGCTGTGGAGAAGAGGGGACCTTTGTGCCCTGATGGTGGGGTGCTGCCACTTTGGAAAACAGGGTAGAGGTTCCTCAAAAGTTATGGACAGAGCTACCATGTGACCAGCAGCTTCCCTTGGGAGTATCCATCCGAAGAAAACAAAAACACTAACGTGAAAAGAGAGATGCAGCCCCATGCTCACTGCACACGATTTACAACAGCCCAGGTAGTAAAGCAACCCAAGTGTCCATCAGCAGATGAATGCCTGAGGAAAAGGTGGTACCTTTGCAAGGGAATATTACTAGCAACAAAGAACGAAATTTTGCCATTTATGATGTTTCCACCAACTGAGCTACCCAGCCAGGCTACAAGACACTGTATTCAGCCTTAAAAAGGAATGAAATTCTGATACTTGCTATGATACAGATGAATTCTGAGAACATCATGCAAGTAAAATAAGCCAGGCACGAAAGGACAAATATATAATTTCACTTGTATGCGATACTAGAATAGTCAAATTCATCAGGACAGAGAGCAAAATAGAGGTTACAGGGGTTGGCAGGAGAAGATGGGGTGGGGAGTTAGTGTTTCAACTTGGCAGGATGAGGGAGTTCTTCAGGTGGATAGTATCACAACAGTGTAAATATACTTACTGCCGCTAAATTTTACACTTAAAAATTGTTAGCATTGTAAATTTTAATGCATATTTTACCATGATTTCAAAAAGTAAAAAAAAACAACACAAAACCCTTTCAATATCTCAAAAGTAATAAACATATTCATTATCACTGTCAAGAAACACAACCATATAAATGCTTAAAAACAGGGGACTCTTCCAGTAACTTTTAATTTTTTTTTTTTTTTTTTTTTTTTTTACAGAGGAAGGGAGAGGGATAGAAAGTCAGAAACATCGATGAGAGAGAGACATCGATCAGCCGCCTCCTGCACACCCCACAGTGGAGAAGTGCCCGCAAGCAAGGAACATGCCCCCTGACCGGAATCGAACCTGGGACCCTCCAGTCCACTAGCCGACGCTCTATCCACTGAGCCAAACCGGTCTCGGCTCTTCCAGTAACTTTTAATATAGGCACTTGGTAAAATACGATGTAGCTATGAAAATTGAATTCAAAAGGGTTTAAAAAAACTTGGGAGTTAAAAAAAAGACAAAAGAACTTGGAGGAAATTTCCAAAAAGGACACATCACAAAATGGAGTGTTGGTGCACATATAGTTCAGATGATTGGAACTATCTTTTAAAAAGAACTACATGGTGCATAAAAGATTAGAAATGACCTTCTAGAAACTCTTGTTCATGAACACCCGGAAAGATGTACAAGCCTGTTCAAAGCAGCTCTGTTTATGATGCGAAACCCATAGCCCTGGCCAGGGAGTCAGATGGCTAGAGCACCGCCCCACATCCCAAGCTCGAGGGTTCGGTCTCTATCAAGGGCACATACAAGAGTCAACCAGTGAATGCATAAATAAGTGGAACAACACACTGATGTTTCTCTTTCTCTAAAATCAATACAATTTAAAAAAAATTTTCAATCCTCACCCAATAATATGTTGTTACTGATTTTTAGAGAGAGAGGAAGGGAGAGAGAGAGAAACATCAATGTGAGAAACATTGATCAGCGGCCTCCCTCACATGCCCTAATTGAACCTGCACCCTGGCTAGGTGCCTTGACTGGGAATTGAATCAGCCACCTTTTGGTGTATGGGACGACACTCCAACCAACCAAGCCACACCAGCCAGGGCTTTTTAATCTTAAAAAAAAAAAAGAAAAGAAAGTGATAAATAAAATTTCAGAATGTGGCTACTTCTGGGAAGTAACATAGGGCACTTCAAAGGTATTGGGGATGGATGTCCTAGTTCTGAATCTGACTGGTGGATACACAAGTATTTGCTGTGTTATTCTTGAAACTTTACATGTACAACTTAATTATCTTTGTTAAGAATGAATATTCTATAATAAAATTAACTGAATTAAAAGTCTGGGAAAAACTGTTAACAGTAACTCTTTATTTTTGAGAATATAGGTACATTTCTGTTTCTCTCTCCTTCCTATTTTCTCTATTTTTCCCTCATCTCTATTTGCCAAGATTTCTAGATTGTCTGTTATATTTTTATAACAAATGAATCATCGCAGGATACCTTCCCAAGCTCATGGGGAATAGCTCTGGCTCAGCCGCTGTCCCAAGATTTGATGCAGCCAGAAATTCTTCCATTAGTAGCCAGGGTGGAGGGTTAACTGCAGCTCCCCCTGATCAATCACGGATGTGGCTTGACTTTAGCTAAAGGACTGATCAATTATACATGTGTTCCTCACACACTGGGACGGGATGTGCTGAAACTTGGGGCCAGCATGGTAAACAGGAGGAAGCAAGTGCTTAGATTCACACCTTCCCAGGTTGTCCTGGATCTTACAGACACATTCCTCCTTTGAACTCCTAGGTTGGGGTCATTTTCGTTTTCTTTTGCTTTCACAGGGACCCTCTAAGAGCGAAGCCCATTTCCTCTTCAGCAGTCGGGGAGTCTCTCGCTAGCTGTGGAATCAGGTCTTCCACCACACTGGAAAACACAGAGCAGGATCCATGTTGCTTTCTGGATCCTGCCCTGGGAGTGGTTTCCATTATTATTATTTTTTATCACCAAAGATTTCCTTTATTATTATTTCTCCATGAGGCCAATGTTTTGAAAAATGTTGTCTATCAAAAAACTCCATTGTCAAGTCATAACAAATTGTTCTCCTGCTCTGAACAAATGGCAAGAAGTTATACTACCGTATTTCCCGGCGTATAAGACGACTGGGCGTATAAGACGACCCCCAACTTTTCCAGTTAAAATACAGAGTTTGGGATATACTCGCCCTCTGAAACAACACCCGGCGTATAAGATGACCCCCGGCTTTTGAGAAGATTTTCCTGGGTTAAAAAGTCGTCTTATACGCCGGAAAATACGGTAGTCCCATCCACCAAAAGCAAAGGGACTGAGCATCGGAATTTGCCCAAGCAGCCCAGCCTGGAGAAAATGGTCTGTGTTAGATGTTCTAACTGGTTGAAAATAGCTCATGGCTACCCTAGCTGCTTTGGCTCAGTGGATAGAGCATCGGCCTGTGGACTGAAGAGTTCCGGGTTCAATTCTGGTCAAGGGCACATGCCCTGGTTGTGGACTCCATCCCCAGTAGCAAGGGTGCAGAAGGACAGCAGATCAATGATTCTCTCATCATTGATGTTTCTCTCTCTCTCTCCCTCCCTCTCTGAAATCAATAAAAATATGTGTGTTTTTTTAAAAAGAGAAGAAAATAATTCATGGAGACCATGGAACCCATTATGCCTTCCTGCCTTCCTTCTTAGAGTCCTGGAAGTCTTAAGAGTTTGAAAAACATGACTCAAGTTTCATTTTAGCGGCACATACACTAACACTGGAATGATACAGAGAAGATTAGCATGACCTCTGCGCCGGGATGACATACTAATTCGAGAAGCGTTCCATGTTTACAGGGATGTAATGTACAATATAGGAAATAGAGACAATAATATTGTGCCCTGGTCGGGTAGCACAGTTGGTCAGAGCGTCATCTGGATACACCAAGGTTGTGGGTTCCATCCCTGCTCGGGAGCTCATACAAGAATCAAGCAATGAATGAATGAATAAGTGGAACAACAAATCCATGTTTCTTTCTCTCATTCTCCCTTCCTCTCCCTCTAAAACCAATACATTAAATTTTTAACAAATAATATTGTAATAGAACAACAAATACATATCTATCAACAAGTGAATCTAAAAATTAAGTGAATTAAAAATTTGATCAACAGAATAAACTGGTGACTATAATAGAATCAGGAGCACAGAAAGGGAGTGGACTGATAATTCTCAGGGGGGAAGGGGTGAGGGGTGTACAGGGAGAGACTGGACAAAAATCATACACCTATGGATGAGATCAATGGGAGGGAGCTAAGGGCAGAGGGAGGGGTGGGAGCTGGGTGGAGGGGTGCTATGGAGGGGAAAAAAGAGAAACAAATGTAATAATCTGAATAATAAAGATTTAATTTAAAAAATATTGTAATAACTATGTATGGTGACAGTTGAGTACTGGAAATTTCAGGACACACACTTTGTAAAATATATAATTGTCTAACCGGTATGCTGTACACCTGAATCTAATAAAACATGATAGTTAATGTAGACTGTAATTGAAAAAAATACATATTTCTTATTGATTTAAGAAAAAGGGAGAGCAAGAAACAGGGATTTGTTGTTCCGGTTATTTATGCATTCACTGATTGATTCTTCTATGTTGAACCCACAACCTTGGCTTACCCAAACAACACTCTAACAACTGAGCTATCCAGCCAGGATGAAAAAAAAATTTTTAATCTAAAAAGAAATAAAAACATTACTCAAGACCAGCTTTCCCAGCCTGGCTGGTTTAGCTCAGTGGATAGAGTGTTGGCGTGCAGACTCAAGGGTCCCAGGTTCGACTCTGGTCAAGGGCACATGCCCAGGGTTGCGGGCTTGATCCCTAGTGGGTGGGGGGCGTGCAGGAGGTGGCCAATCAATGATTGCCTCTCATCACTGATGTTTCTCTCTCTCTTCTGTTCCCTTCCTCTCTGAAATCAATAAAAATATATTAAATTAAAAAATAAAGAAGACCAGCTTTCCCAGTTCTAGGGTGCTGCGTGGAAGGAGAGCAGAAGATACAGAGAGAAACCGTTGTAAATTGTAGAAAACACCTTGAGGTGGGCAGTGTCATTATTTCCACTTTATAGGTGCCTGGACAGGTGACGAGACCAGGATTCCAACCCAAATGCGCCTGGATCCCAATCCATGCTCTTCCTGTATTTCATAGCGGAGCATTTAAAAATCCGAATCCGACCCACACATGTGTATCATAATTTATACAAAGGTGTAAAGACCACTCGATGGAAAAAGGATAGTCTTTTTAACAAATGGTGCTAAAACAATTAGATACTCATATGCAAAAAAAATTTTTTTCTTCCCTACTCCATTCTATCTACAAAAATTAACTCAATCATATACCTAAATGTAACCATTTAGGTCATATAACTATAAAACCAAAGTCTATAAGACTTCTAGGATAAAAACTTTGTGACCCTGGATTAGACAAAGATATCTTAGATAAGACATTCCCCCCAAAAAAAATACTTCATAAAAAGCTGAATTCATACACTGAACTTCATTTAAAAAAAAATGTTTCATCCTCACCCCAGGATATGTTTTTATTCAATTTTTAGAGAAAGAGGGGGGTAGAGAGAGAGAGAGAGAAACATCTATGTGAGAGAGAAATATCAATCTGTTGCCAACTAGGGATGGGACTCAAATCCAAACCTGAAACCTGGGTATGTGCCCTGACCAGAAGGAATCCAACCCAAGACCGTTTCGTGCACAGGATGACGCTCCAACCAACCGAGACACACTAGTCAGGGAAAACATCATCAAAATTTTAAAAACTTCTTTTCCTCAAAAGATACTCTTAGGGAATAAAACAAGTCACAGACTGGGAGAAAATATTTGTAAATCATGTATCTGATGAAGGACTTGTATTCAAAATCTCAAAACTCAACAATAAGAAAACAAACACCACACACCCACATACACACACACACACACACACACACACACACCACAAAGAGCAACACATTTAAACAGATATTTAAATAAAGAGGCTATACAGATGGCAAATGAGCCCATGAACCAGTATTTGATATCATCAGTGGTCAGATAAATGCAAATTAAAATCACAATAATATACCACTATGTACCTATTAGAATGGTTGAACTTGAAAAAGACTGACCGTACCCATTTTGGGCATGACTGTGGAGAAAGTAGAACTTCTATACAGCCGGTGGGGATGTAAAATATTACCACCACTTCAGAAAAAAACTGTTTGGCAGTTTCTTAAAAAGTTAAACATATTGCAATCCTAAGTATTTACCCAAGAAAAAGAAGAGTCTATGTCCATATATAAAGATGTGTCCACAAATGTTCGTTGCAACTTAATTTGTAATGCCTCCAAACATGGAAACTGTCTAAATCCATCAACAGGTGAATGGATAAACAAACTGTAATGTATCCAGAGGATGGAAGAATACTGTTCGGCAATAAAAGTGAATGCACTGTTGATCATGCAATAAATAAAATTGGATATCAAAATAAGTATACTGAATGAAAAAAGCCAGACCCCCCCACACACACACACAAAAAAGTACACACTATATCATTTCATGTATATAAAATTCTAGGAAATGCAAACGAATCTACAGTGACAGAAAGCAGATCAGATCAGGGATTGAAAGGGGAGTAAGAGGTAGGAGTTAGGAGCTCTAGGAAACTTTTTTTTTTTAAGTGTATTCTATTGATTTTTTACAGAGAGGAAGGGAGAGAGATAGAAAGTCAGAAACATCGATGAGAGAGAGACATCGATCAGCCGCCTCCTGCACGTCCCACAGTGGGGATGTGCCCACAAGCAAGGTACATGCCCCCAACCGGAATCGAACCCGGGACCGTTCAGTCCACAAGCCGACGCTCTATCCACTGAGCCAAACTGGTCTCAGCTCTAGGAAACTTTTGAGGATGGTAGCTATGTTCATACCTTGGTTGTAGTGATGGTTTCATGGGAGAGCATAGGTCAAAACATCAAAATGGTCCACTTTAAATGTGTGCAGTTAATTAACTGTTGGTTATATCTCAAAAATGCTGTTTCCAAAAAACAATGCTGCCGAAACCGGTTTGGCTCAGTGGATGAGCGTCCGCCTGTGGACTGAAAGGTCCCAGGTTCGATTCTGGTCAAGGGCATGTACCTTGGTTGCAGGCACATCCCCAGTAGGGGGTGTGCAGGAAGCAGCTGATGGATGTTTCTCTCTCATGGATGTTTCTAACTCTCTATCCCTCTCCTTTCCTCTCTATAAAAAAACAATAAAATATATATTTTTAAAAATCCCCATGCTGTGGAGGGAACGGTGAACTGGAAAAATGACCATTTTCCATCACCATAGTAAAGATGGGTTCAAGCAAGAATCATCAATGGTTGCTCAATACATCGGAGGGTGGGGGAAGTCTGAGGAGGAAGAACGTATTTGCATTGTCTAAAAGTGTCTCCCTGCACATGACCTTTTAGTTATAGGAAGAAAAATAGTAATATACAGTGGGAAAGTTCAACAAAGCTTAGACGGGGGATCAAAATTCTCATCCATCATGGGCAGTACACGTCTTGCTCCTCCAGGTGGGAACCTGTAAAGGACACACCTTCATTTTTCTAGTATCCCGGCGAGGATGCACACCCTGAATCTAATTTGGAAGAAACGTCAGACAAACCTACAGTGAGAAACATTCTATTACATAACTGGCCTGTACTTTTTAAAAATATATATATATATATTATTGGTTTTTACAGAAAGGCAGGGAGAGGAATAGAGAGTTAGAAACATTGATGAGAGAGAAACATCGATCAGCTGCCTCCTGCACACCCCCTACTGGGGATGTGCCTGTAACCAAGGTACATGCCGTTGACCAGAATAGAATCTGGGACCTTTCAGTCCACAAGCTGATGCTCTATCCACTGAGCCAAACCAGTTAGGGCTGGTCTTAAAAATGCCAGGATCATGAAAGACAAAGAAAGGCTGAAAAACTGAGGAAAGAAAATAGAGACATGACAATTAAACGCAGGACATAATCCTGGACTGTATCTAATAATGGAGGGGAAATACCCAAAAGGACATTATTAGGACAATTTAAAAATAACTGTAATGGGCACTATAGGCTTTGTATGAATGTTACATTTTTAATATTTTATTGATTAGAGAGCCAGAG
The DNA here is from genome assembly GCA_011751065.1 of Lasiurus cinereus. Lineage (NCBI taxonomy): Eukaryota > Metazoa > Chordata > Mammalia > Chiroptera > Vespertilionidae > Lasiurus > Lasiurus cinereus. Next base: position 3,263,017 of record JAAGEH010000016.1, on the reverse strand, counting down.
AAAGAGAGGAAGGAAGAGAGAGAAACTTATTTATGCACTCATTGCCCTCATTGGTTGACCCTTGTAGGTGCCCTGACCCGGGAGGAAACCCACAACCTTGGCATATCAGGACAATGCTATAATCAGCTGAGTTATCCAGTCAGGGCGGGGTTACATTTCTTGACTTTTATAATAGTACTTGTTGTGGTTATATAAATGAACATCTTTGTTCTGAGGAAAAATGCTAGTACTTGAAAATATTAAATGATACAGATCCTTGGCCTGGTAGCTGAGCTGGTTAGAGCATACATAGTCCCAATATGCCAAGGTTTCAGGGTCGATCCCAGTCAGGACACACACAGGGTTCAACCAATGAATGCATAAGTAACTGGAAAGACAAATCAATGTCTCTCTTCCCCTTCCTCTCTCTCTAAAATCAGTAAATAAAAAAGTTAAAAAAGAAATGTGCCTGCCCAGCCGGGATGGCTTAGTGGTTGAGCATTGATCTATGAACCAAGAGATCATAGTTCCATTCCCAGTCAGGTCACATGCCTGGGTTGTGGGCTAGGTCCCCAGTGCGGGGTGTGCAGGGGCAACTGATCAATGATTCTCTCTCATCATTAAAGTTTCTATCTCTCACTCTCACTCTCCCTTCCTCTCTAAAATCAATTTTAAAAAATGTTTGGTTTTTTTTTAAAGAAGAAATATGCCCTAGCTGGTTTGGCTTAATGGATAGAGCATGTGCCTACAGACTGAAGGGTCCCATGTTTGATTCTGGTCATAGGCACATGCCCGGGTTCTGGGTTCGATCCTTAGTAGGGGGCATGCAGGAGGCAGCCAGTCAATGGTTGTCTCTCATCATTGATGTTTCTATCTCTCTCTCCTTCACCCTTCCTCTCTGGAATTAATAAAAGTATTTTTTTAAACAAGAAGAAACAGGATGTATGCAAATTTTGAGAAGATAGAAAATAGAATGATACAACATAGTGGCAAAATGTGAAAATTTGTTGAATCTGTGGGTATACTGGAATTCTCTGTACTATTTTTGCAACTTTCCTATAAGTTTTAAAATTTTTAAATTGATTTTGAGTGAAAGAGAGAGAGAGAGAGAGAGAGAGAGAGAAGAGAAAGATGATTGGTTGTTCCATTTATTTATGCATTCATTGCTTGATGCTTTGACCAGGGCTGGGACCCACAATTTTAGCATACCAGAACAACACTCTACCCCGCTTTCCTGGGTGGGGCTAAATTATTTCCAAAGGACACGTTTTAAAAATCTCCAGGCTAATGACTCTGGGAATGGCACTGAGGCGTTGGGATTTTAACCCTGACTGGTGTGGCTCAGTTGGTTGGAGCAAGGTTTTGGATTTGATCCGCCATCAGGGCACATAAAAGAATCAATGAATTGCCCTAGCCTGTTTGGCTCAGTGGATAGAGCGTCCGCCTGTGGACTCATGGGGTCCCAGGTTCGATTCCGGTCAAAGGCATGTATATACCTTGGTTGCGGGCACATACCCAGTAGGAAGTGTGTAGGAGGCAGCTGAATTGATGTTTCTAACTCTCTATCCCTCTCCCTTCCTCTCTGTGAAAAAATCAACAACAACAAAAAGAACCAATGAGTGAATGCATGAGTGGAACGAACAACAGATCAATGTTTCTCTCTCTCTTCCATCCCCTCTCTTTCTAAAACCAATCAATCAATAAAATTTTAAAAAACTGCCGGCCGAAACCGGTTTGACTCAGTGGTTAGAGCATTGGGCTTCGGACTGAAGGGTCCCAGGTTCGATTCTGATCAAGGGCATGTACTTTGGCTGCGGGCACATCCCCAGTTGGAGGCGTGCAGGAGGCAGCTGATTGATGTTTCTCTCTCATCGGTGTTTCTCTCTTTTCCTTTCCCTTAATCTCTGTAAAAAATCAATTTAAAAAAATATATTAAATAAATAAATTAATTAATTAATTAATTAAATGAAAAGTGAAAAATAAAAAATAAAAAGCTTTCCATGAAGAGCACAAACTGTGATATGTTTAGAAAGTTTCTTCCCGTCTGACTGAATAATAGTTGAAAGGGGTGCTGCGGAAACTAACCAAAGGAGGCACTGTGCTTCCAGAAAAATCTCAAGGAAATGTACTGCAAGCAACAGGAGTAGCTGCTGCATCTGCTTCAGAGGAAAGGGTGGGAGATTCAACCAGTTAGCGTGAAAGTTGGAGATAAAGTTCTTCTTCCAGTATATGGAGGCACCAGAGTACATAGTCCTAGACGACACGGGTTACTTCTTATTTAGAGATGGCGACATTCTTGGAGAGTTTGTAGACTGAAATAAATCACTACTGAAATGGCATCACAGGAAGCTGCCCATCCCACTGAAGTCCTAAAATTTTTCATCTTGTAAATAATTTCCACGTCTCTTTTTTTAATTTATTTGTTTATAAATATTTACTGCCGAAAGTATCCATGTCTCTTTTATAATAAACTAATGCCATCCAAACGAATGACATCCAGTGTCTTTGAAATTTTAGTTTCACTGTACTGATATAAGCATTTCCAAATAAAAATATGTAAATGTTCAAAATAAACAAAATATTTTCCATGTAGGTTGCTAGATTTGGCAAATAAGAGTGCATGATGGCTCTAATTGGTTTGGCTCAGTGGATAGAGCGTCTGCCTGCGGACTGAAGGGTCCCAGGTTCGATTCCGGTCAGGGGCATGTACCTTGGTTTCGGGCACATCCCCAGTGAAGGTGTATAGGAAGCAGCTGATTTATGTTTCTCATCTGATGTTTCTGGCTCTCTATTCCTCCCCTTCCTCTCTGTAAAAAATCAATAAACTATATTTTTTTTAAAAAGAGTACATGATGGCCCTTTCTGGTTTGGCTCAGTGGATAGAGCATCGGCCTGTGGACTCAAGGGTCCAGGTTCGATTCCGGTCAAGGGCATGTACCTTGGTTGCCAGCACATCCCCAGTAGGGAGTGGGCAAGAGCAGCTGATCTATGTTTCTCTCTGATCAATGTTTCTAACTCTCTATCCATCTCCATTCCTCTCTGTAAAAAAATTAGTAAAATATACTAAAAAAAAAAGAGTACATGATGTTCAATTAAATTTTAATTTGGGATAATAACAAATTTTTTTCTTTTCTTTTTTTCTTGTGTCATTTCCCCCATTGGCTAAACAACAGTTTTAAAACTTTTTTAGCAGAGTATACCCCATGCAATATTTGCTGCCTCACCATCAGTTAGCCTCTGGGAATGCAACATACTGACCACCATACTCCACTGGTATTTGTGGAATATCGGAGAAAGTTCTGGCTTTATCTGTCTTCAGTATCTAAAATCATCTCAGTTCCCACTCTTGCAGAGAGAAAGACACCGAGATAAATAGATTTTAAGTGGCAGGAGGTTATGACAACGAGAAGAAATGTGAAATGAATCTAGCATCTTCTCTAATGATGACAATGATGGTCACACTTTTGGGGGCTGATTGATTATACAGGGGTGGGCAAAGGAGGTCATCTGGACAAAAACATGCAGGTTACAGCAATCCAACAACTTTATTAACTCCACGTTTCACTCACACCTCCTTCTGCCTACCCCTGTGTATCCGGTGGCCCACTTCTAAGGAGGCTCCCCAGGATCTCTGCCCCCCCCCAACCCCGGGGCAGTCCCTCCCACACTGTGTACCAGAGTTGGTCTGTGTGACCAGCAACATAGAGCTGAAGCAACTTTATGTCACTTCGGGATTTAGGTGTTAAAAGGCATCTAGGCTTTTGTCCTAGGTGCCTGTCCCTGCTGAGAGCAGTCACCAGAGTGAGCTCAGAAGGAGGTCTCCATCCCGGGACAAGTCTTCTGAGATTGCAGCTCAGCTGATCGCTGACTGCAATTTCCTGAGACCCTGAGCCAGAGCCGCCCAGCCAAGCCCCGCCCAGATTCCTGAGCCCCAGAAACGGAGATAATCAATGCTCCTCCTGTTGAACTCGAAACTTTTGGAGCCATTTGTTAGGCAGCAAAAGGTAACTAATGTGTCCAGATAGAATGTAAACCATGCCTGTTCCCCAAGTCAGTTATTTGAGGTAGGAACCCATTTAACAGAAAGGCAAACTGAAGCACAGAAAGAGGAATTGCTCTGATCACCCTACTAGCAAGCATCGGTGGCCCAGAATCCAGAGTCCTGGGTCCCACTAAGGCAGCGGTTCTCAACCTGTGGGTCGCGACCCCTTTGGGGGTCAAACGACCCTTTCACGCGGGTCACCTAAGACTATTGGAAAACACCTATTTCCCATGGTCTTAGGAACCAACACACCGCTCCTCGGTGTAGCAAAGTGTAGCAAGGTAGTTTACTGTTGTCATAGGAAGACTGTTACCCATGCTACACCACGATTCAAGACAAAATTTCATTTATTTGTAATTAGAAATAAATATTTCACAATATATAATTACATCTTGTTTTTGTGATTAATCCCTATGCTTTAATTATGTTCAACTTGTAACAATGAAAATACATCCTACCTATCAGATATTTACATTACAGTTCATAACAGTAGCAAGATTACAGTGATGAAGTAGCAACGGAAATCATTTTATGGTTGGGGTCACCACCACATGAGGAGCTGTCTTAAAGGGTCGCGGCATTAGGAAGGTGGAGAACCACTGACTAAGGACGGTCACAGCCTTGTGCCCGGTGCTGGGCTGAGCCAGCCTGGCTTTTTTCCCCTCTTACTGAATCCTCCCCTGAGAGCCAGGCGGAGGAGATCATGCCAGAGAAAACCCACAGCCAGCACTTGCAGGATGCCTACCAGTTCACCAGACACCAGCGTCACACTCACCCAGGCGGTGGGCAGGAGAGATTTCGTTTTCTTTTGCCCAAGTTAGACTCAGGCAAACCGAGGCTCGGAGGGAGTTAGGGGCTTTGGCCAAAGTGGACGGTAACTCAGGAGTGGGGGGAGGGTGGCCTGTAGGCTTGAATCTTCCTCCTCATCTCTCTCCAACCAATCAGGCTACTCCCTAACCTAATTAATGGGGGCGGGGAGGGGGGGGCATGTTTTCTGAAGCTGCACAAGGACCTCCCCACACCCATTCTAGGAGTGAGTGAGTGTGTGTGTGTGTGTGTGTGTGTGTGTGTGTGTTCGGCCAGAAGAGGGGTAGTCATTGGGAACCCTGGAAACTGCCCCCCACCCCTTCCATGCCAGGAAAGGGGAGGGTAAGCCCTCCCTTTCACCACCCTCTCCCTGTCTGAGATGTGCGGCCCGCCACCCCCCTCTCCACTGAGGGCTCAGGAATGCTGCTCGCGCTGGGAGCCCAGCCCTTTGGTCTTTTATCCTAAATGCATCACCAATTCTTCCCTCCCGGCAAGTCGCGCAAGAACCCTTCGGCCACCCCTCCCAGTTCTAAGCCTTCACTGGGGCTCTCCTCCCCGGGATTAGGCTGCAACTGCTAACAGCTGAGCTCTTTTCGTGACCAACAAAAGCAAACAAAATAGCCTTTGAAAACAGCAAGAGGGGTTGGGGTTAGAGCTGAGAGGGGACTTCCGAACGGATCGCTGGTAGCAGATGGTCAAGAGAAGCTGTGGCTGGTATGTTCTGAGCGGCCGTAGGTGGTATATTCTTTTCTTTCTTTCTTTGTTTTTAATATATTTTATTGATTTTTTTACAGAGAGAAAGGGAGAGGGAGAGAGAGTTAGAAACATCGATGAGAGCCGAGACCGGTTTGGCTCAGTGGCTAGAGCGTCGGCCTGCGGACTGAGGGGTCCCAGTTCGATTCCGGTGGGGGGCATGTACCTTGCTTGCGGGCACATCTCCACTGTGGGGTGTGCAGGAGGCGGCTGATCAATGTCTCTCTGTCATCGATGTTTCTGACTTTCTATCTCTCTCCCTTCCTCTCTGTAAAAAATCAATAAAATATATTTAAAAAAAAGAAACATCGATGAGAGAGGAACATCCATCAGCTGCCTCCTGCACACCCCTCACTGGGGATGTGCCCACAACCAAGGCACATGCCCTTGACCAGAATCAAACCTGGGACCCTTGAGTCTGCAGGCCGATGCTCTATCCACTGAGCCAAACCAGTCAGGGTGGTATATTCTTTCTGAAGATCCTCTGGGACAGTGGCTCTCAACCTTCCTAAGGCCGCGACCCTTTAAGACAGCTCCTCATGTGGTGGTGACCTCCAACCATAAAATGATTTCCGTTGCTACTTCATCACTGTCATTTTGCTACTGTTATGAACTGTCATGTAAATATCTGATATGCAGGATGTATTTTCATTGTTACAAATTGAACATAATTAAAGCATAGCGATTAATCACAAAAACAATATGTAATTATATATTGTGAAATATTTATTTCTAATTACAAATAAATGAAAATTTGTCTTGAATCGTGGTGTAGCATGGGCAACAGTCTTCATATAACAACAGTAAACTACATTGCTACATTTTGCTACACCAACGAGCAGTGTGTTGGTTCCTAAGACCATGGGAAATATGTGTTTTCTGATGGTCTTAGGCGACCCCTGTGAAAGGGTCATTCGACCCCCAAAGGGGTCGAGACCCACAAGTTGAGAACCGCTGCTCTGGGAAGTACCTACCGGAGCAGCGCTGAGGCTGGTGTGGGCACAAGTGTCTGGGACCATGCCAGTTTCGCTGCGATAGGGAGGAAGCTACCGGTCGTCCCTTCTAGGAATCAGGAGACACCGGATGCCTTGACAGAGTTTGGGAGATTCCTGTCACCTCTGGTCTCCTCGGAAGGAGAACACCCTGCCACCTGTCTCAAGAGAGAGCAGGGGAGGGTGTCTGCCTCTGAGTCAGTCTGTGAGCCTGAGACCAACTGGACTTCAAAAGCAGAGTCCACGCAGGAGGCTGTGGCCAGGGGGTGAGTCAGCTGGCCGGCTGCAGGGGGGCCTGCAATGTCTGCGGTGGTCCACCAGGCCGGGGGGCGGGGGGGGGGGGGCAGTGACTCACCACCTGGAGCTGGGAGAGGCAGTAAACCCCAAAGGCTCTCCTGCTGCTCAGGCCCTCATTCCCGGGGCTTCAACGGAGAAGCCAGAGGGCAGGAGAAGCCAGAAGGCAGGAGAAGCCAGGAGGCAGGAGAAGCGGGGCCCTGGGCTCTCTTGCAACAGTCCTGCCGGCACCCCTTCCTGGACACATTCCTGCCTCCGGGAAGCTCCTTGGACAGTCGCCCCCCACCCCCCACCCCCCAACTCGCCCTAACTCGCCAGGCCATAAGCTTCAGTATCTGGGCTTTGGGCTGGTTGCAGGGGTCTCCTGCCTCCCCATCCCCCGTGTTCTCTGACCCCTCACATCCTGGAAACGGACTGGGGCTCCGCCACCTCCGGACCTTCCCCTCCGCACCCCGCCCACCCTGCGCTGAGTTCTGCACCAGGGCACCGGGCATGTCTCTCCCTGGGGCAGTGGTTCTCAACATGTGGGTCTCGACCCCTTTGGGGGTCGAATGACCCTTTCACAGGGGTTGCCTAAGACCATCGGAAAACACCTATTTCCCATGGTCTTAGGAACCAACACACCGCTCCTCGGTGTAGCAAAGTGTAGCAATGTAGTTTACTGTTGTCATATGAAGGCTGTTACCCATGCTACACCATGATTCAGGACAAAATTTCATTTATTTGTAATTAGAAATAAATATTTCACAATATATAATTACATATTGTTTTTGTGATTAATCACTATGCTTTAATTATGTTCAATTTGTAACAATGAAAACACATCCTGCATATCAGATATTTATATTACAGTTCATAACAGTAGCAAAATGACAGTTATGAAGTAGCAACGGAAATAATTTTATGGTTGGGGTTACCACCACATGAGGAGCTGTCTTAAAGGGGCGCGGCATTAGGAAGGTTGAGAACCACTGCCCTGGGGCGGGAATGGGCTGGCCAAGTTGCCAGTGGGGTTTATTGAAGGAACATGATCAAGTCCAGAAGGCCCTTTTCATCCCCAGAGACTTCTCAAGGCTGTTATGGGCCATCCCCGGGCCGCCCAATGTGCCTTGGGGTGGGGGTGAGCCCCCTGGGAGTTTGGCATGTTCTCTGATCTCCTCTACGGTCCTCCACATCCCTCTCCCCACCCGGCCCCGGCCACCTTCTCCCTCGTCTGTCCACCGCACTGCCTGGCCTGAGAGCCAGAGATGAAAGGAAGCAGGGAGGGGGCGCTGCAGAAGGTCTCCGCCCAGAGGGGGAGGTGGGCCCTTCACGCACAGCTGGGCCTGGTCAGTGTGGCTCTGTGGGTGGAGCGCCATTCCCTGCACCGAAGGATTGTGGGTTCAGTCCCCGAGTTGGGACCCATATGGGAGGCAACCAATCGATGCTTCTCTCTCACATGGATGTTTCTCTCTCTCCCCTCTCCTTTCTTCTCTCTCTAACATCAATAAAAAGCATATCCTTGGGTGAAGATTAAAAAAAAAAAAAAAAAGCGCAGCTGAAACCGGTTTGGCTCTGTGGATAGAGCGTCGGCCTGCGGACTGAAGGGTCCCAGATTCGATTCCGGTCAAGGGCATATGTACCTTGGTTGCAGGCACATCCCCAGTAGTGGGTGTACAGGAGGTGGCTGATCAGTGTCTCTCTCTCTCATCGATGTTTCTAACTCTCTATCCCTTTCCTTTCCTCTCTGTAGAAAATCAATAAAACATTTATTGAAAAATAAAAAATAAATAAATAAAGCACAATTGGCCTGAGCAGCCCACCCCCCAAAAACAAAACGAGATGGGACTCAGGGCTGCCAGGACCCATCATAGAACCTTCCTGACTCTGGTTGGCCTCAAACTGATGCCCACCCTTCTTGGATATCCGCTGCCTCTGGGGTCTTGACCCAAACCCATTAAGTGTGTTGTCCAACGGGAAGCCGGGTCATTAGCAGCCCCCACATAACCTTTGGAGGGTGAGTTTGAATGGATGCCTAACCGCTGCCATCGGTAGCTGGGAGATGGGGTTTGGAGAGCTGGCACAGAGAGGAGCTTTTCTGGGCGGTGAGAAATGGGTGGTGGGCGGCAGCGTTTCTAGGAAGCAGAGGTGAGCTGCGTTCTGGCCCAGTTACCTCTCATCCCACACAGGCACTTAACCGCCCGCTGAAGCTGCCCCAGGCAGGGGCGTTCACCTGGAAAGAAAGTGGCCTTTACTTTACGAGGCCCTGGAGCTGATAGGCAGAGCCTGGGTGCAGTGGTTGCGGCTTATAGTACCCCCACCCGTCCCTTCTTTCCCCCCTAAAAGTGGAGAAGAGAGAGCCAGGGAAGAAGGCCTTGGGGCTCTACCCTAAGTGCAGCCTGCGTTCTGGGCTGGCTAGGCTGAGAGCCCCCGTGGACGGAGCTGTGCGCCAAGTACTTGGAGAGAGGCAGAGGAGCACCCCAATGAGTCTTCCATCTGAGGGGCAGACCCAGCCCTCAGCCGCAGGAGGCCTCTGGAGGATGGAGGTGCAGCCCCTAGTTCACACCCCTGAGCTCAGAGAGTCCCCCCATCTGGTCAGGGAGACCAGCCGCAGGCCTAGAGAGCCCTCCCGTCTGAAGGATCCGCTCCGCATGGCCTCGGGGTCCCTGGTCTGATGGCACAGACAGGACCAAAGACTCCTCTTCCACAGGAGAGGGATCAGTCTGTAGAGATGACAGAGCCGAGGCTGCTCCGTCTCCCTCTAATGCCCACAGTGTAATGTGCCTCCCTCCTCAACCCCCCCTGCCCCTAAGAAGAAGGCCAGCTGGGGTGTGAGTTCCCAGCTACCGCCAGGGAGCTTCCATCCTTCCATTCCCTCCGTCCACTGCCCTGATTTCCCCAACTTTCCCCAGCCAGCTGGGTCACCCTCCTCCATATCGCCATGGGGACACCGTCACATTGCCAGGGCTGTAGGCCACTAGCCAGAGCTGGGGTTCAAATGGCCGCACCCCACCCTTTCCCACACATAAGTAGCCTATTGCCTCTGAGAGTGTCTTCCTTCCCCGAGTCTGCCCTCCCTGAGGGCGTCCTTTCTAACTGAGGACACCAGCAAAAGAAATGGGGGGGGGGACGGAGAAGAATACTGGGCCCTGGCCCCAAAAGGGAGGGGGGAGTTAAGAGGGGGCACTTAAGGCTCCCTACCCGTGGGCAGGCTCCAGACAAGCGGCTGGATATCCCCAAATGTTAATCACCAATGAGCACCATTCAGGTGGAAAGGGAAACTTCATTACGTGTAAAATGGACTTGATGTGGCAGGAGCTGTGGGCTTAATTTCTTGAGATAAGATGCTTTTAGGCTAATCAGAAGGTCTGTGGGCCGGGATATAAAGGAGGCACGGCGGGCAGAAGTCACTGAGGCGGGCTGCGCGGGCCAGAGGAAGAGGAAGAGACGCACTCTGCCCTCCTGGAAGGACAACTGGTAAGAGGGCAGCTGGGACAGGGACTCTGAGGGAGGTGGACCTGGGACCCCGAGGAGCTCAGCCCCCTGGCACCCCCTTCCTTTTCCTCTCCGTAAGACATAGTCCAGCGGCTCTGATGGCTCCTGGAAGCCCCAGGTGACGAAGGCAGGAAGACGGGGTCTCGCCGCCCGCACGTGTCTAGCCTCGCTTTGGTTTTTAGGGCCTGGGAGGAAAGTTCCTTACTGTTCTTCCTGTACTGAAGTCCACCCCCCCCCCCCCCCACACACACACACCACCACCACACCCTGGACGAAGCAGGGGCCGCCCCGGGTAGAGGGGTCAGATCTCAGGAAGAACTTCCCTGGTGGAGAGAGTGAAGGCTGAGCAGGCCCAGGGGATGGTTCCTCCGTGGTTTCCACTGCGGGCGAGAGGCTGATGATTTAGGTGACAGCCGGTTGGAGCTGGAGGCTGGCTGGTATGAACTCTGGAGGGCTCGGAGGGGAGAATCCTGCCAAACCACATGCCTCTGCTGTCTAGCCACGGAGCCGGGAAGGGGGGCTGTCCAGGCACACAGGTCCCACTGCTTCCTCCTGCCTGGGGCACCCCTCCTCCTTACCCTCCCCGCTACCCCTCAGACTCCACTTAAACACAAAACAAAAAGAAGGCTCACCTTGTTCCTGCTGGTTACTAGCTGTATGCCCAGCACGCCCCGCCCTCCCCAAGCTCTTGCTCGAACCCCTCAGAAAAACTCCAGGCCACAGGACTCAGTGCCCCCAGCTTGCAGAACCCCCACGGCCTGAGGCATGCCAACTGCTCCCTCACACAGCACTTCCCCTCATCCTGCTCCTGCTCTCTCTTAGCTCAGGAATAGCCCTTGGAAGATGGCCATGAAGGTCCCTCTGCTGCTGGTGTCCCTGCTCCTGGCTGTGGTGCTCGGCGCTAAGGAAGAGAGTCCTGCCAGGTGGGGAGCGGAGGGAGGGGCCGCTGCTGAGGAGGGGGGCTGGGGAGGATAGGGCTCTGGTCTTGGAGGCGTGAGGAAGGAAGGAATCCTGGGCTGAGAGGAAAGAAGCTGCAGGGGGAAATCTGCCAGCAGTCTGAGAGCAGAGTGAGGACAGAGCAGAGAGTGTTTCTTTAAATTTCTAAAAAATATAATTCATTTTTTACAGAGAGGAAGGGAGAGAGATGAAGAGCTAGAAACATCGATGAGAGAGAGACATAGATCAGTTGCCTCCTGCACGCCCCCTACTGGGGATGTGCTTGCAACCAAGATACATGCCCTGACCAGAATCGAACCTGGGACCCTTCAGTCCGCAAGCTGACGCTCTATCTACTGAGCCAAGCCGGTTTCGGCAACAGAGAGTATTTCTCATGAGCGATTGGTTAGGTCCCAGGAAGGGCTTCTCAGTGGCTAAGCATCTGAAGCCGATGACAACCCCTCCCTTCACCATTCATTCAGGAGGGCTTGGATCATCTAAGGCAGTGGTTCTCAACCTTCCTAAGGCCTCGACCCTTGCATACAGTTCCTCCTGTGGTGGTGACCCCCAATCATGAAATTTTGCTACTGTGATGCATCGTGATGTAAATATCTGCATTCTCCGATGGTCTTAGGCGACCCCTGTGAAAGGGTTGTTCGACCCTCAAAGGGGTCAAGACCCACAGGTTGAGAACCACTGATCTAAGGGCTAAAGGACCAGGTGCAGGAGACAGATGTGAAGAGTGGTCCACGAAGCCCTCCTGCCCTCATGGCGCGTACAGGGCCAAGGGGAAAACAGGCGAAGAATCACCGAGGCGAGCTGCAAACTCCGGAGTTGTGTGAGGAAAAGCAGCGAGTACTAGCAATGAGCACAATGGGGGCTCTGTGTTTTGGGGACCAAGAGAGACCTGTCTGAGTAGAGTGTTGGGGGTTCTTGGACGCAAGGACAGCTATAGGCTCCCCTAAGTTCAGTGATGTAAATCGGAGGCTCGGCTGTCAGAGACATGTACAAGGAGAGACATCATGCAGAAGTTAAGAACATAGACCTGGGCCCCAATCCTGGATCTGCCACCTCTGCTGTGCTCTAAGTTAATCCCTGCTCCCTGGTTTCCTCATTCACAAAAAGGGGGTGTTGTGAGGATTGAAAGAGTGTACTCATTAAAGGGCTGTTAGAGGCCATGCCTCATGCATAGGGGCTCCTGATTGTCACTAGTGACCGGAACCAAAGACCTACACCAGGTGGGAGCCAGGCCTTTGGGCTCAGGGGGCCCTCTGACCTCTCTTCGCCCAGAAGCCAGAGCCACTCTCGCTAACGATGCCGGAAGTGGGTCTTGCAGCTGAAAATACAGTCAAAAAGTCCAAGGGCCTCAACGCAGAGCCACGAGGGTGTCTCCACAAAAACAGACTCCCAGGACACGGGCTGGTTCCTTGTTACATGTTGGCCTCCTGTCTGCCAGGATGGTGACCCCCTCAACCCTGCCCCTTCATGGCACCCTGCTTTCTCTCTCTCTCCCCTCCCTGCCCCTCAGAGTCCACTTGAAGGTCAGAGGCTCTACACCCCGAGGCCGCAGGTATGCCGAGGGGACCTTCATCAGCGACTACAGTATCGCCATGGACAAGATCCGCCAACAAGACTTTGTGGACTGGCTGCTGGCGCAGAAGGGGAAGAAGGAGTGAGTCATCGCCCAGCCCCTCCGGTCCCAGCCTCCCTTCCTGCGTTCAGACCAGGCGCCATCGTGGCCCCACAGGCCCGAGATGCACCACTCCAGGTGGCACCTTTCACTTAGGCGACGATGGGGAGCTGGACCACGGGCGGCCCTGCTTTGGGCAGCGGTCCAGGGTGGGGGCAGAACGAGGGCAACTTCCTGATCCTTTTCTCCGGAGGGGAAGGGTCGGCGAGGATGTTGGGGCTCACCGAGGATGCCCACGAGCCTGCGGGGGAAGGCAGGGGCAGCGGAGCTAATACCAGTGACTTTTGGGGGGTGGCCTCTTCAGACTGGGGGAATAGAATAAACTACTTCCTTCTCTTCGCCCCATCTCTCCCTGCCCTCCCTGCTTGGTCGGCCTGGTAGATTCTGGAAAGCTGTTCCCCAGCAGCTGAAGGCAAGCGGTGAGGAGGCTGAGGGAAGAAAGAGGTGCCCTCTGTTCTGCCACCCACTCCTTAATCCTTATCTTACCAGCTGGAAGCACACCCTCACTCAAAGGGAGGCCCAGGCCCTAGAGCTGGCCCATCAATCTCACAGGAAGGAGGAGGCCAGGGAGCAGCAGGGGTGAGTCAGCCCACAGGGGAAGGAGGGTGTGGGGCCTCCTGACCCACCCCCACCTCATTGTTCCCGCTCCCAGGCTCCAGAGCAGGGCCGGGCCCCAGATAAGCAGCCCCTTCCACTCGGAGTTCAAAGCGGGGTCTTCGCTGAACTCTCCGGGGTCAGCCCGAGCTTCAGGGAGCAGCCTGGGTGGAATGGGGGCGGGGTGCCTGCGAGGGGTTTGGGGGCCAGAGTTCCTGAGATTGATGATTCAGTGTGTAGGAGAGGGGGCAGCGAAGGAGACCTCAGGAACCGGCTTCCCCACTTCTCCCGGCCACACACCAGGAAGGACATTTGTAGAACTGGGGCCGTCCTGTCCCACGGCCAGTCCCCTAAAGTCGGTTACCCCCCCGTGAGGAAGCTGAGGAATCTACGGCACAGATCATGAAGAAGAGCGAATATCCCCCACACAATCTCTTGGGGGGTCGGACTGCATTCTGGGATACTTGTAGAGGTGGAGGGTGGGATGTTTGGGCTTCGCCTGAACGGAAGATTGGCAGGCAGATAGGGCTGGCGTTTGAAAAGCGGAGGTAACCCAGAGGCAGCTGCGTTGACCCCTCCCCCACCCTCCCCTGCAGTCCGGTCCCGCTTTGTATTTGCTCTCTCTGGGTGGGGCCGGGCTAGAGCAGCCTGCCTGAGGCTTTCTCCTTTGCAGCTCCCTCCCCGCCAAGCCCAGCGAGGAGGACTTGCTGAAGGACTTACTGATTCGGGAGCTGCTGGCCTGGATGGTGGATCAGACGGCGCTCTGCAGGCCCAGGTGGCAGACGGGAGGCGTTGGAGGCCTTGTGTCGTGGTGATAAGCTTGAGTGTTGGGGTCTGACACAGGTTCACATCTCCATCCCGACCTATGCGGGCCACATCTCAGGCTCTCTGAACGTCCTTGTTTTCATGAAAACGGGCACTATGTAAACCTCTTCATGGGGCCGCTGTGGGTTTTAAATAAGATAGCGTAAGGAAAAAGCTGCGAGCAACCTCTGTAGATAGGAGTTCAGCAATGGTGGCAGCTATTATTACTGCTTGTCCTTTCTCAACCTCCTCCAAGTGAGACGCTCTCTCCCCTCCCCTGCCCACCCCAGCTGACCTGCCCATCCTATTCTCAGCTCCGCCTCTGTACCTTGGCACCTTCCCAGTGATGGAGCCCCTATAGTTGGAGGCATGATGCCCTTCCTGTAGCTGATCAAGGTCTCAGTGATCCTTGGATCCGTATCACTATGAGGGAGGCCTTCAACCTAGTATGCCCTAGAACAGCGGTTCTCAACCTGTGGGTTGCGACCCCTTTGGGGGTCAAACGACCCTTTCACAGGGGTCCCCTAAGACCATGGGAAAATGCAGATATTGACATCACGATGCATAACAGTAACAAAATTTCACGGTTGGGGGTCACCACCACATGAGGAACTGTATGCAAGGGTCGCGGCCTTAGGAAGGTTGAGAACCACTGCCCTAGAAGAAAGGGACAGCTGAACACCAGCAGAGACCCGTCCACCTAAAGGGTGAGGCAGGACACTCATTCCCAGTGCGGACGCCCAGGCGCAGAAACCAAAAGACATTGAGGCCAGCGGTCGCCAACCCTTCGCACCTCGTGGACTGCTGACCACCGGTTGGCGACCGCTGATTAGACTTCCGTTGCTGGGGAGCCAGGGAAGGACCCAGCGCACAGATGGGGGGGGACTCCCTGCAGGAGGAGGAGAAGGGTGAGAGGATGTGACCACAGCGGCAGAGAGGAGGGTCTGAGAAAATCTCCCTGGGAAGGCGGGCAACAGGCTCCGTGCTTTTTGAATCTTTTTGATTATTTCTATTTAAAAAGGTACTTTGGAGGTAGGAGCAGTTGGACTATGGCTGGGTGCCAGGATAAATTTACTTTGCTGATTCCAAGCTGATAACCACCCTCCTCCCCCCCACGTCCCCTCCTCTCTCCACAGGATTCAGTGACTCTGACTAAACGCAGCTCCAGACTGGACTCTGCCCCTCACTGACTCAGCTCCTGGGTACCCTAGACAAGCCAAACCAATAAAGTTTAAGCTGAAATAAATCTTGGTGCCCGTTGTCAAAATGTATTCCAATGTCTGCTGAGCACATCTGGGTGCCGTGTACCACCCACGAAAAAGAAGATATGGCTCTGACCCACCTGTTAATTCATCTGTGTATTCTATAAACACTTACTGGAAACTTAACATAAGCAGGGTTGTGCGCAAAAAGTGCATACAGCAATGAGGGAAACAAATACAATCCTTGTCCCTGCGAGGGGTTGACAGTTGAGTGATGAAGACAGACCTTAATCTGTAAACACACAAACACAGCAATCACACGTGGCATGCTAAGTTCTGCAAAGATGAGGTGTTATGAGAGAGGACAGAGAAATTTAGGGGGAGTCAGAGGGCCTCTTGGAGAAAATGACATTTAAGCTGAGTAAGATTTGAAGGATAAAAATGGCCAGACCAGGGGTGAGTGGAGCCTTCATATTAACCAGAGTTGTTATTATTTTTTTAAATATATTTTTATTGATTCCAGAGAGGAAGGAAGAGATAGGAACATCAATGATGAGAAAGAAACATTGATTGGCTGCCTCCTGCATGCCCCCCACTGGGGACAGAGCCTGCAACCCCGGCATGTGCCCTTGATGGGAATCGAACCCCAGGCCCTTCAGTCCACAGGCCGACGCTCCATCCACCAAGCCAAACCGGCCAGGGCCAGAGTTGTTATTATAGCAACATGAGCAATGGGAAGAAGAGGACAAGCAGGTCTCGACAGGTGGATGGAGGCAGGGCCTGAAAGACCATGTTAGAGCTTTTGGGTTTTATCCTCAGTGCAAGGTTAGGTCCGAGAGGGATTTTTTAAAAATATATTTTATTGACTTTTTACAGAGAGGAAGGAAGAGGAATAGAGAGTTAGAAACATCGATGAGAAACATCGATCAGCTGCCTCCTGCATTCCCCCTACTGGGGATGTACCCACAACCAAAGTACATGCCCTTGACTAGAATCAAACCTGGAATCCTTTAGTCCGCAGGCCGATGCTCTATCCCACTGAGTCAAACCGGTTTCAGCCCAAGAGGGATTTTAAACAAGGTCAAGTCACAGCGGATCTATTTGCATTCCAAAATGATCACACTGGTGAAAGTAAGAATTACTAGTATATTGAGATGAATAGGATGAAAGGGGAAGAATACCAGTTTAAGAGGCTCTTGCGCAGGATTCCAGGTTTATACTGGGGGGGATGGGAAGGTGGGGTGGTAGGGGAGCAAAGTAGGCAAACTCAATATACCCAAAAGTTGCCAAAACAGGTTTGGCTCAGTTGATAGAGTGCTGGCCTGCGGACCGAAAGGTCCCAGGTTCGATTCCAGTCAAGGGCATGTACCTTGGTTGTGGGCACATCCTCGGTGGGGGGCATGCAAGAGGCAGCTGATCGATGTCTCTCTCTCATTGATGTTTCTAACTCTCTCTCTCTCTCCCTTTCTCTCTGTAAAAAAATCAATATATTAAAAAAACACAACTCAATATCCCCAAAAGTCAATACCTTTATCTCCCAAGTTCAGAGCCTTCCCCACCTCAGCTTGCAGCCTTCTCCAATGCCCTGCACCCACGGATATGCTAACCTCCTCTCCCTAGCTTGATCACCTTTTCCTGGAGGGTCCTCCTTGACCTAGTCATAGTTTAGTAGATTACTAGCGCCAAGCACACCTAGATTCAAAGCACTTACCAGCTCTGTGAGTTAGCAAGTTAGTCTCTCTCTCTCAAACTCAATTTCCTGTCTGCAAAAAAGACAAAAAAGTATCCACCCAATAGGGTTAAAGTGAGTATTAAGATCATGCCTGGCACAAAGCAAGTGGTCAATAAAAGTTAACTTTGGTTATTATTACCCACACACCTAAGCCTTAGTTTAAAAGGGCATTAGTTTAAGTCAGAGAGTGGCAAGCTGGATGGCTACAGGTCTGGCCAGTAACAAATGGGCAAAGGGAGGAAGGTATAAGACAACAGGAAGGACGGGGACTGAAAATGGAAGAGACATGTTCGCCTAAAATCTTTCTGGCGCCAAACAACTCTCTCTCTCTCTCTCTCTCTCTTCCTAAAATATATTTTATTGATTTTTTACAGAGAGGAAGGGAGAGGGATAGAAAGTTAGCAACATGGATGAGAGAGAAACATCGATCAGCCACCTCCTGCATGCTCCCTACTGAAGATGTGCCCACAACCCTTGACCAGAATCGAATCTTGGACCTTTTCAATCTGCAGGCTGACACACTATCCACTGAGCCAAACTGGTTTCAGCCAAACACACTCTTTGGAGAGCTGAATTTGCCTGAGCACTGCCAGTTTGCCATCTCTCCTGTTTGGTTTCCTTTCCTCTATAAACTCCTAAGGTCCCAAGAATGTGTACCACACACTTTAGAGCATGCCTTTGATCAGAGGATGTATTTTAGTGATTTTCCATGATAGTACTGATTGTCTTGGGGAGAAGTTTGGATCTATATTTCTGAATTCTTGGGTTCCTCTTGAAATGTCAATCAGAAAGGGTTATTTTAAAATATTTTATGCAATGTTCTTGGAATGGGGCAGGCATTGTGCTCAGTCTCCTATAAATATTTTTTCAAATTTTTAAGTTTTTAAAATTTAAAAAAATATATATTTTAGTTATTTTAGAAGAAGAGGAAAAGAGGGAGGGAGAGAGAGAAAAATCATTTTGTTGAGCAGAGCCCTAATCGGTTTGGCTCACTGGATAGAGCGTCGGCCTGCGGACTGAAGGGTCCCAGGTTCGATTCCGGTCAAGGGCATATACTTTGGTTGCACACACATCCCCAGGAGGGGGTGTGCAGGAGGCTGCTGAATGATGTTTCTAACTATCCCCTTCCCTTCCTCTCTGTAAAAAATAAATAAATTTTTTTAAAAAATCATTTTGTTGCTCCGCTTATTTATGCATGTATTGATTGATTCTTATATATGCCCCGAACTCACAACTTAGGCTGACACTCTAACCAACTGAGCTACTCGGTCAGGACTGAAGTTTTTTGTTATTTTACTGTTGTTCAAATTTATAAACATCATTTTAAATATATTTTATTGATTTTTTTTTACAGAGAGGAAAAGAGAGGGATAGTTAGAAACATCGATAAGAGGGAAACATTGATCAACTGCCTCCTGCACACCTCCTACTGGGGATGTGACTGCAACCAAGGTACATGCCCTTGACCGGAACTGAACCTGGGATCTTTGTCCACAGGCCGACGCTCTATCCACTGAACCAAACCGTTTAGGGCTGAATTTATAAACATAATTTTATATATATATATAAATATATATATTTTTTATTGATTTCTTACAGAGAGGAAGGGAGAGGAATAGAGGGTTAGAAACATCGATGAGAGACATCAATCAGCTGCCTCCTGCATGCCCCCTACTGGGGATGTGCCCGGAACCAAGGTACATGCCCTTGACCGGAATCGAACCCGGGACCTTTCAGTCCACAGGCAGATGTTCTATCCACTGAGCCAGTCCGGTTTCGGCTATAAACATCATTTTAAAAAGGCATGCTGATCTCATTAAAAGCCTCATCACAACCCTTTGAGATAATACCATAATAGCTGCTAACCATGCACTACACTGCCTCCGTGAGGCAGAGAATTAAAAGCCTAGGCTATTAGCCACCTTGCCACAAGGCCAGTGAGTCACTTAAAGCAAGTGAGGGCATCTGTCACAATCAGTACTCATGGTGTACTGTAGCCAAGAGCTTCTGAGAGCCATTGTTAAGTTGTCAGGAATTTTGAGAGCAGGCTGTAAAACCAGTGTAAAACCACTGAGAGCTTGAAATTGGCCACGGGTAGAGGATTTATATCATGGCAATCGGCAAATGCTATTACATCAGAGCTTCCCTTCCCACCTGGAGAGATTGTTAAACACTTACTAGCATGTTACTGGTCAGCATCCTTTCTCTAAAAGTATAAGGGAGAACAGATGTGTATGAATAAGGGAATAAGCATATCTGCTTGAGGATGGCAGTGAGGTTTGTCAATGGTCAATGCGTGTATCTAAAGGAGTGAATATGTATGTGTGCATTAAAGGATATGAATAGTTAAATCTAAGGTCCAGGGTATGAGTTAGGGGTCAGGGTGTGCACCTTAAGCTGTCATACAGTGTGAGTCAAAAAGTGAGTCAAAAAGTGATAAAGGGGCCTGGCGGATATTTCTCGATGGTTAGAGTCTTGATAGCAGGCTCCATCCCCAGCACATGCAAGAGGCAACCCATTGATTTTTTCTCTCACATCCTTGTTCTCTCTCTCTCTCTCTCTCTCTCTCCCTCTTTCTCTCTCTCTCCCTCCCCCCTCTCCTCCACTCTCCCTAAAAACAACAAATCAATGGAAAAAATATCGAGGATTAAAAAAGTGATAAATGAAGCAGATGTGTCTAGATGGTGTCAATGAGTACCTAAAGGACCAAGTTTTTGTGTTAGCAAATGGTGGAGTAGGAAGATGAGGATACAAGGTCAGTGTATCAGTATGGAACTAGTGCCAAAACCAGTTTGGCTCAATGGATGGAGCGTTGGCCTGCAGATTGAAGGGTCCCGGGTTTGATTCTGGTTGGGGGCATGTGCCTTTGTTGCGGGCACATCCCCAGTGGTAGGTTGCAGGAGGCAGCTGATCAATGTTTCTAACTCTCTCTCTCTCCCTCCCTCCCTTCCTCTCTGTAAAAAATCAATAATCAATATATATATTTTAAAAAGTATGGAACTAGTGTATTTTTCACAGAAAGGGGGACGTCTATTGGAAATCTGTATGTGTGTGGGGTGAGGTCTGAAGAAACTAGTATCTGTCCAAATATGTGTTTGAGGAAGGTTGTGTCTAAAGGGGCGCATGCTATCTGAGCTTAGTGTCTGAGGATGTGTAGGAGAATGAACGAGAAAAACAATTATGAAAGGCTGTGTGATTGTTTTAGCTTTGGTCCGTGCATCTGGTAAGACTATTCTGCTTCAAATAACAGAAAAACACAAGATAACAGTGGCTTTAGCAAGATGAAAAATTAATTCTTTCTTGTAAACAGCCAAAGGCAGGCAGTCCAGAGCTGGTGTAACAACTCTGCTCCAGGAAACCCACAGGACTCAGCTCCATCAGCTCTTAAGGCTGCAAAAGGCAACTAAACAGCTTGCTACCAATCTCTGCACCGTCCACTTCTCCTTTTACTAGAAACTTCTCTAATAACATCATTCACTTTGTCTTCACCTGGACCTGATTCCCAGCCCAGCTTCTTCTGTCGAGTTTCATACAGATATAACAATTGGCCATCTCTCCTGGGATGGCCCGAAGATCTCAATTTCTACACGTTCAAAACTACTCTTAATTACTGTCCCAACTTCATTTGTGGTTTCCCCTCACCCCCAATAGCAAGCACCATGCTTGGTGCTCAGGCCAGAAAACTGAGCATCCTGCTGACTTTCCCCACCTACCCTGGCCCCATCTTGTCTGTTTTATCATTTCATCATCTTCTTATCTCCTGAATTTGTCCCATTGTATCTTTTTTAAAAAAAATTTTTTTATTGATTTTTTACAGAGAGAAAGGGAGATAGTGAGTTAGAAACATCGATGAGAGAGAGACATTGATCAGCCACCTCCTGCACACACTCCACTGGGGATGTGCCCGCAACCAAGGTACATGCCCTTGACCGGAATTGAACCCGGGACCCTTCAGTCCGCAGGCCGACGCTCTATCCACTGAGCCAAACCGGTTTCGGCCCATTGTATCTTTATTGCCACTATCTTAGTTCTGGGCCCCATCATTTCTAGCTTATTTGGCAGAAAGAAACTTAAGTATAGGTTGCCACTATCTTTTCTAAGACAAAAAATTTCATCTTTTTACTGCTGACTTAAGACTCCTCCATATTAACTCCTTTGTTAGACCCAATAATCACTGGGGGTGGGGGTGGGGGTGGGAAGGGAGGAATCACCTACGGGGGTCCCTCAACACACAGGTGACCAGCACCCCTCTGGACAAACTGTATGATTGCTCACTAACAATCACAGCTGATTCTTAACCGAGGTGCTAGGCACTGTATTAAATGCTTTGCTGATACACTTTCCGAATCCGTCCTCACAACCACTTGGCGAGGAGGTGTCCTTTACCCCACGGTGGTTACTGCCACACGAGACGGAATCTGCCTGGATAACCGGACCGTGTGTAAGGGCAGGGGGCTATGGAGCCGCCGTCCAACTCCAGGGCCCGACTTAACCGCCCGGCCTTCGCCGGACACAGAGCGCGGGGCCCTCCGGGCGAGGCCCATTCGTCTCGCCTGGATCCTGGTTTATGCGCCACACGGAGCCCCCGCGGTCCAAGAACCAAGCGGGCGGCCCGCGCGCACGGTGCCCGGGGCGCGGTGGAGGGCGGCACGGGGAGATGAGAGAGTCCGAGGCGTCCACGTGGGTGAGGAACGCAGGGCCGCCCCCAGACGGCCCGGGCGGGTACCCGGACCCCGGGCTTCCCCGCCGCCGCCGCCAGCTTCGCGGACCCTCCCGGCGCTGGGAAGCCGGCGCCCCGCGGCAGGAAGTCGGCGCGCGGCTTCCGGCGCGCGGCGATGACGTCAGGCCGCGCTTCCGCGTCGGGGAGCGGGCGGCGGGTCCCGGGAAGTGGACGCCCGGGCTCCCGGCAGCGGGGCGGCCCGCGGGCCCACGGCGGGATGCACCGCCGCGGGGTGGGAGCCGGCGCCATCGCCAAGAAGAAGCTCGCCGAGGTGAGGGCAAGCTGGCGGACCCGCAGCCGCCTCTGACCCGCGGGGAGCGGGCGTCCCCGGAGCGGAGAGCTCGGGGTCCTCAAACTGCCCCCCGTCCGTCTGATGCGGGCTTCCTGGGTCCCCGGGAACGGAGTGTCGCTGGCTCCCGGTGGATGGGGGGAATGTCAGCACCCCACAATCTACCAACACTGTCCCTCACTTCCCCCCATTTTTTTTTAAAGTTCCTTTTTTATTTTAAAAATCTATTTTTATTGCTTTCAGAGAGGAAGGGAGAAGGAGAGAGAGAGGGAGAGGGAGAGGGGGAAGGAGAGACACTCATTGATCGACTGCCTCCGGCACACCCCACACTGGAGATGGAGCCCGCAACCTGGGCATGTGCCCTTGGCCAGAATCGAACCCAGGACCTTTCAGTCCGAAGGCCAATGCTCTATCCACCGAGCCAAGCCGGCTAGGGCGCTTCCCCCAGTTTTACTACAGTCATCCGTGCATTCTACTTCCTCGTCCCTCTCCCTAAGAAAAACCAGCTAAGAGAGACCTTCTTTTCAGCGGAGGCAGAATGAGTGGGCGTCCCCAGCGCCCACTCTCAACTCACGCTGGTCTCTTCGTCTGACAGGCCAAGTACAAGGAGCGAGGGACTGTCCTGGCTGAGGACCAGCTGGCCCAGGTGAGTCGTTTGGAAGGCTCCAGGCAGGCAGGGAGACCTCACCAGGCTGGGCAGGACACATCTGGTATAAACTAGATGGTTTGGTTTAAGTTAAAAGTAGGACATTTGGCAAGTTCTGATTTCTGAGCTCCTCTGATCTTGTAGGTGATTTGCTAATGATAATGGTAGTTAACATCTTTGAGTGATTACATGCTCATAGCCTCCCAGGCATGTGTCCCATTTTCTTTACATAGACTGTCTGGTTCATTTCTTCTAAAAATACTGCCAGGAAGGAACACTGTTCTTCCTAGAGTGAAATCGAGGACCCTGTGGTATTAAGTAATTTATTCAAGGTTATATGGGTAGTAAGTAGTAGTGCTGTTTGACTTAGGTCTTGTGGAGTTTTCACTTTAAATTCCTAAGAATAAGGAGAAACCAAGATGGCGGCATAGGTGAACACCTAAACTGCTGCCTCGCACAATTTCAAAACTACAATGAAAAGAACGGACATCGTCCAGAACCACAGGAAAGCTGGCTGAGTGGGAATTCTACAATTAGAAGGAAAGAGAAGGGCTCATGGAGACTCAGAGGAGCTGCAAAAAGCTGAGGTACAGAGACATACGTGGAGAGGATGGGCAGCTGAGTGCCTGACTGGCTTCCTCTTGTGAGAGGGAGATGGAAACTCCTGACTGCACTGAACCCAGATCCAACTGCACTGAACCCCTTATCCGATTGCACTGAACCCCAGTTCCAGGCAAGACTCATATGGGGGGAGTCTGGACTGTCATGAAAAGGGAATAGTGCACGGAAACTTAGGGGAGCAGCGAAAGACAGAGGTCTGGAGGCACGTGAGCACACACACAGAGGGCTGACTGCTGATTGTGCCCCTGGCTTCCTCTAGTGGGAGGGAGACAGAACCTCCCAACTGTACTGAAATCTACTTCCAACTGCACTGAACCCCAGTTTCGGGCAAGACCCTGGGGACCCAGATTCATGGATCCCAGGAGTGCACAGAAACTTGGGAGCCAGAAAGTCAGAGGTGTGGAGGCGCATGAGCTGAGTATGCACACAGAGGGCTGACTGCTGATTGTGCTCCTGGCTTTCTCTAGAAGATGGAGATAGAACCTCCTAACTGCACTGAACCCGTTTCGGGTGAGACCCTGGGGACCCAGACTCATGGGTCCCCGGAGCACACCGAAACTCAGGGGAGCCAGAAAGGCAGAGGTCTGGAGGTGTAAAAGTGCAAGTGCAGAGAGAGGACTGCAGCGATTACTGAGGGACACTGAGACCCAGGGGCCTCATAGGACAGGTCTGACGGGAAGCCAAGGCTGTCTGTTCAGCCCTGAAACTGCTCCATCCAAGCTGAACACAGAGGCTGTTGCAATTTTGCAAGTCTTGTATTATAAGGCTAATTCCAGCATAGAAATTCTCCCAGCATAGACACAGTTGATCCTCACAGGCAGTTGGCCTGGAGGTCAAGTCCCACCAGTGATACCAACAACAATCAAGACTTAACTACAACATGGCTGTACGCACAGTCCACAAAGGGGTGCACCAAGAGAGTCCACCTCAGGTAACTGGGGAAGCAGAGCCACTGGGCCATATAGGACACCTAGCACACAAAGCTACTCTGCCAGCTCAGGGAAGCAGTGAAAATTGGAGACAAAGGAACAGATCACAAACGAACGAAATGGAGGAAAACAAATGACTGCATATAGAGTTCAAAACTACAGCTCTAAGGTTTTTCAAGAATTTCCTAGAAAATATGGATAAATTTAGCGAGACCCAAGAGGGGATGAAAAAGGACCAACTAGAAATTAAACATAGACTTACTGAAATTAAAAAATATTATACAGAGACCTATCAGCAGACTAGAGAAACGCAAGAATTAAGTCAAAGATTTGAAATACAAAGAACCAAAAAACTGGAAAAGCAAAAAGAAAAAATAATCCAAAAATGTGAAGATAGTGTAAGGAGCCTCTGGGACAACTTCAAGCGTACCAACATCAGAATTATGGGGGTGCCAGAAGAAGAAAGAGGGCAAGATACTGAAAACCTATTTGAAGAAATAATGACTGACAATTTCCCCCACTTGGAGAAAGAAATAGACTTACAAGTCCAGGAAGTGCACAGAACCCCAAACAAAAGGAATCCAAATTGGACCACACCAAGACACATCATAATTAAAATACCAAGAGCAAAACAGAAAGAGAGAATATTAAAAGCAGCAAGAGAAAAACAGTTAATTACCTACAAGGGAGCAACCATATGATTGTCAGCTGATTTCTCAACAGAAACTATGCAGGCCAGACTTGAGTGTTAAGAAATATTCAACGTGATGAAGAGCAAAAACCTACAACCAAGATTACCCAGCAAATCTATCATTCAGAATTGAAGGGCAGATAAAGAGCTTCACAGATAAGAAAAAACTAAAGGAGTTCATCAACACCAAACCAGTATTATATAAAATGTTGAAAGGTACTCTTTAAGAAGAGGAAGAAGAAAAAGGTAAAGTTAAAAATTATGAACAATAAATACATATCTATCAACAACTGAATCTAAAAATCAAGTGAATAAAAAATCTGATGAACAGAATAAACTGGTGAATATAATAGAATCAGGGGCATAGCAAGGGAGTGGACTGACAATTCTCAGCGGGGAAAGGGGTGAGAGGGGTGCAGGGAGAGACTCGACAAAAATCATATACCTATGGATGAGGACAATGGGGAGGGAGGTAAGGGCAGAGTGAGGGGTGGGAACCGCGTGGAGGGGAACTATGGTGGGGGGGAGAGGAACAATTGTAATAATCTGAAAAATAAAGATTTATTAAATAAAAAAATAATAAGTTCCTAAGAATAAGACCGGCTTTGGTGGACCTGGGGTTGAGCTTCAACCTATGAACCAGGAGGTTACGGTTTGATTCCCGGTCCAGGCATATGCCCAGGATTTGGGCCCAATCCTTCCTCTCCGAAATCAATAAAGATATATTAAAAAACTTAAATTCCTCAGAATAACATGAAGATATTGCCCACCCTATGGCACCCATCACCACGATCATCATGTCTAGGTACATACCAGAAGTGTGTATGAGTGATGGGTGTGGCTCCTGCACAGTTTCCTTTTCTACTAGTACTTCCTTTTTCTGTGCTTGCCCTGAGTTTACTCAGTTATTGTAACTGGTGAAGAAGAGAAGAAAGCAGGGAAATCAGCCCTTGAACTGAGGAAAGATAGGCACAGGTCGTGCTTTTCAAAAGCTCTCACTCATGGGGAGATGGCATGCAGGAAACAACTGGAAATGATGACTAAAGGGTCTGTAAGTTTTTCATGTGCAGCAGTGAAGAGACATTGGGCCAGACGTAACTCTTGGTGGGGTAGAGGATAGGCTTTGTGAGAAGGAGTAATACGAACAGGACGTCAGAAAATCCCCCAAATATTTGTATATAGCTTTGGAATGTAATCTGGAAGAGCCACAGCCCTCAGTCGGGATTCTTTATCTGGAATTGATCCCCAAGGAGGTCCATGACTCAGATCGGACAACCACTGCAACTGCAACACCTAATTCATGCCAGGTTTCCTTTTCTCCTCTCCAGCCTTTCTTTCAGTGGCTGAAGATTTCCCGTTGCATGCATGCTGCAGCCCCTCATTTTGAAGATAGATCATTAGATTCATCTTCAATTTAATAAATTTTCCTGGGGGAAAAGAAGTACCACATTAGATATACATATTGGTTGTTAGATGCATCTTGACTTTAGAACAGGAAAAAAATGTATATTTTAGAAATAAGGAAGCATTACTGCATCTCATTTCTTTGGACAACAGAACTGCGAAGGAGAGGCAGGGATCAAAAGAAAGGGAACAGAAAACAGCATAATGGCAGGTCTGAGGACATACTTCAGCCACTGGGCCAGGATCTATTTTTGACATCTGATTTTCACCTAGGGGGCTAACCTTACCCTCCCCCTTGTCCATCTTACAGATGTCAAAGCAACTGGACATGTTCAAGACCAACCTGGAAGAATTTGCCAGCAAACACAAGCAAGAAATCCGGAAGAATCCTGAGTTTCGGGTTCAGTTCCAGGATATGTGTGCCACCATTGGGGTGGATCCTCTGGCCTGTAAGTTGTCATCTGTAGGAGTCTATGTTCTCCTAGGATTCCCCAGGGACAGAAGCTGCCTGGTTGTTACCACTGCTGATACAGGGGCATCTTCTAGAAGGGACTTCAGGGAGATAAAGTGTTATCTTCCAGTTTGATGGGGAAGATGGAGAAGCTGGAATGCATGTTGAGGAGCCAGTGTTTTTCTCTTGAATGATCTATAGTGGAATTTTTTATGGCTATTTTTTTCCTTTATCACAAAATATTTAGTTTTAATGTGTGATCATGTAATCAACAAAGGAGAAAAAAGAAAAAGAGAAAGTAGAAGTCTTCTCAGTCCTATAATTTCAGAGATAAAATTCTGTTAAGATACATCTTTCTAGACACCTTCATATCTATAAATTTCTTTCACAATGTTCTAAGTACAACTCCGTAACCTGCATTTTTTTTCACTCAAAATACTGTCTTCAATAGATTTTTGAATGCTAGGTCTGTGTGTTTCTCTGAGCCTTATCTAGACCATATGTCCCATTATGTTTCACTGCATACTTTGGGACAGGAAAACTCATTTTTATAGTATCTTGAGCCAGAATCAGCAGCCAAATAGAAATGCCTTTACAACTGTCTGAGCCTGTTTCAGGAGTCAGATTGTGTTGAGGATCCTGCCTAATATTGGAGCAGAAGGACTTAAGGCTAGGCAGGGAAGACTTCCCATAGGGTAGCTTTGAAAGAAAAATGTAACTAATGAATACCTGGCTTTTGTTTTTCTGTCTTTTAGCTGGAAAAGGATTTTGGTCTGAGATGCTAGGTGTGGGAGACTTCTATTATGAACTGGGCGTCCAGATTATTGAAGTGTGCCTGGCGCTGAAGCACCGGAATGGAGGTGAGAGTGGTTAGGTTCTGTGGACTTGGATTTGGATTTCTCAGAATAAACCTTAAAAAGTAACCTTTCCCATCGTGCCATCTGCAGGCCAATAAGGTTTTGAGAAGCATCTTAGCTGCTTCATGCCATTGAATCCTTGGTAGGCAAATGGAATTACCTGAATGATTATCTCTGTTCTTCAAAGATCTTTGGCTAGGAAGGTCTAGCCCCTACTCATCGCAGAAAATAGTAGGGAGGTAAGAAATAGGGTATGATAATGTCACCTAAGTGTCTATGGTCTCTAAAATGTGACCTGAGCCTGGCTTGCGTCGCTCAGTTTGCCTGAGTATTGTCCCATCCACCAGAGGCCACTGGTTCGATTCCCAGTCAGGGCACATGCCCTGGTTCAGTCTATATCTCCAGTAGGGAGTGTTCAAGAGGCAGCTGATACTTCTCTTTCTCCCTGTCCCTTCCTAAAAAAGTCAATAAAAACATATTTAAAAACAAAATGTGACCATAAATATGGTCATCAGTGTCATCTTAATAAGCACATTAAATGGTCTGTTGAAGTTAAAGAGAAAACCTAAAAAACCGGTTATAAATCATTGGTTGTACATAGACGGCATTGATGTGAAGAGAGCATTTAGAGTTTTTCAAAGATGCTACTGCCTTTGTTTTATTAGCCACAAAGGTAACCCTTCCTCTGCTTTCTGTCTCCCCTCTCCAATAGGTCTGATAACTCTGGAGGAACTACATCAACAGGTGTTAAAAGGAAGGGGCAAATTCGCCCAGGATGTCAGCCAGTAGGTCTTAACTTCCCACCTCTTGGAATATAGAAAGGTCTTTAAAAAGCAGATGGATATCTTTCCTCCTTACTGTTCTATGTCTAGAATAGTTTAGGAATCATTTTATTCCTCATGATCAGAAAACTCAAAATACAGAGAGAGATAAAAAACATACAAAAACTATTCATTATTTCTCAAAGGATACAACTGAAAACATTTGGATATATTTTCTTCTAAGTTTTTCCCCATGCATATATATTTTTAAACATTCTTGGGTCTTTGTACACTCTTGAGATTGAGATCAGGTGGAGTGGCAGGCAACGAGAGAGGCTTGGGAAGGGATTTGGGTTAGAAGATGGGGTATAAATTGTTCTGACTCATGCAGCCTGTGTGTGTATCTCCAATTTGAGAAAAGGTAAAAAAGGTTGTTAGTATGTGGGCTGAATATTTGGTCTACATATGGCTTTCTTTTTCTCTCATTTGAGTTGGCTTGTTGAGTAGGGAACTGACCATCTTTCCTGAATGTTCAAGCAGTTTGGTGCCCTTGAACCCTCTTCTTACTGAAGTAGTTAAATAGATAGTCTTTGGAGTTTTCTAAGTATTCTGCCCAGGGCAGAGGTGAAATTGCTGGGTTTGCTTTGCCAACATCTTTCAGCAGCTCTTCCTCACCTTAGAGACGACCTGATCAGGGCCATCAAGAAACTAAAGGCACTTGGTACCGGCTTCGGCATCATCCCTGTCAGTGGCACTTACCTCATTCAATCTGTTCCAGCTGAGCTCAACATGGATCACACTGTGGTGCTGCAGCTGGCAGAGGTACTGATGTGCGTGTGCGTGTGCGTGTATGTTAGGGAGGGGATTCTGGAGCATCTTTGATCTCAATCACTCAGGTCTTTTTGCTGAAACTGTCTAATGGATGTACTACTCAGACCTGGGCTTATTTAGCACATTTATTGAGCAGCTACAGTGCAAAGCACTGGGCTAGGCTGTGGCCATATAGAAATGGGTGCTACATGGTTCCTGCTCTCAAGGAGCTTCCAGTCTAGTGCAGTAGACAGACATGCAGACAACTAACCGTATTTCCTTGGCTAGACAGATGCTTGGATGTCTTAAAACTATGTTACGGATTCTAGAAAACAAATTTTTAAATCTCGTTTGCCATCCCCTGCTCCTCATCATGCTTTAAGCATAGGCCATCCTCCCCCAAGTCCTTATCATGTATTTAAGGAAGACGTGTTCAGTTGTAATGGTATAATGTAGAACAAAACTAATAAGGGAAGGGCTTTTCTTGATTGGAGAATAGGGTAGGGTGAGATGGGCAGGGGCTGAATATTTAAATATTTTAGATTATTACCACCTTTTCCTATCACTTAATCATTCTGAGACTTCCCTTGTCACACTAGAGTTCTCTGAGAAAGTAAAAATTAATATTTTAGTCCCAAGGACTCTACTTTTTAAGACGGAATCTCTCAACCTACCTGTCACCCCTCCCTTCCTCTCCTCTCTCTGCTGGGACTTCCAAACACTTTCTTTAAAGCATTGTTTTTCTATGCTCTTAGGCTTTCTGTGCCCACAAACAGTTCCTCCTTCTGTCTGGATAAGTCAGTTGTCCCTGGGCAAAGGCTGGGTTCTAAAAATTCCCATTCCTCCTTCCTTCAGAAAAACGGCTACGTGACTGTCAGTGACATCAAAGCCAGCCTTAAGTGGGAGACGGAGCGCGCTCGGCAAGTGCTGGTATGTGACTTTTGGAATGGCCCAGAGAAGTTGGGCCCCAGATGGGAGGAAGTGGGTGGGCAGGAGCCACACAGACAGGAGTTGCAGCCTTGAGCTGCTGGCCTCTTGCCTTGAAGGCCACTGCTGCCACACTGAAAGTTAGCCTGGCATTTCGCTGAAGATGGCACTGGGAGGTAGAACACACGTGTGAAACCCGGCTGCCACGACTGCTGGAGGATCACCGACACCTGCTCTCTCTCCCGACCCGTAGACCTTAGTCAGATGGTTAATACAGTTTATAACAGAAGTAACAGCTCAGAGTGCAAGAAATTAACACTTAGGATAATTATATATCTAAGTTATATGCTGTTGCATATATGTCTATAATTATATGCTGTTGCATATAGTTATAGTTTTATATATACAAATTTCATGGTACTAATGAAAGATTGATGTGGTGAAGAGGGAGTAAGTGGCATGGAAATGTAGGCTTTTAATACCTTTCTTATCCAGTTAACCTGTAGACACAACTTCATCTGTAATGTTAACATAGACATCTGTAAAGATAAACATACACATCTGTTTAATATTGGGCAGAACAAACTCATCTCGAGCCTATTTCCAGCTGTAGGAATCGAGTCCATTATAAATACTA
Source organism: Lasiurus cinereus (assembly GCA_011751065.1). Classification (NCBI taxonomy): domain Eukaryota; kingdom Metazoa; phylum Chordata; class Mammalia; order Chiroptera; family Vespertilionidae; genus Lasiurus; species Lasiurus cinereus. The sequence goes on along the minus strand of JAAGEH010000016.1, from coordinate 3,231,975 downwards.
CTAACAATGAACTTGCATTAAGTTCTCCAAAAAGGTTACCCAGTTAATTAACTGAAAGATAGTGATCTCCATTTTGCTTCAGGGAATGGAGTCTGTGATTAGCTCAAGGCCATATACAAGTACTTCTGTAGTTTGTACCCTTCTCCCTCCTCCTCCCCCCCAAGAAGCACAGGTTGAGAGACTTGGTGGCATTTTTCACACCTCAAAGGTAGGCCAGACAGATCATTCCAATTTGGTTGTGTAAATGTGTAGACTTAATCTGAAAACCCCATTGAGGCCAGAAGAAGACAGGATTCTCTACTTTTGTTTGCGGGAACTCCCCTTTCTCAAAGGGTTCCTCCTCTTCCCTCCAGGAACACCTGCTGAAAGAAGGGCTGGCCTGGCTGGACCTGCAGGCCCCAGGGGAGGCCCACTACTGGCTGCCTGCCCTCTTCACTGACCTCTACGCCCAGGAGATTACAGCCGAGGAGGCCAGAGAAGCCTTGCCCTGACTCTGGGAGTGTGGAGGGGGCTCAGCAGCAGGGAGGGAGGAGAGGGAGGACCTGTGGGTAAAGAAAACCTGGACACCTTTGTTTTAAAAAAAAACCACACACACAGAAAAATATGTTCCAAGTTTTTTTCTTCCCCCAATATTCTTCACTCATTATTTTATTTTTTAAAGTGCCTTCACATTGCATCTTTATTGGAGAAAACCTCATTTATCCAGGAAGGATAACCTGAGTAACAGAACAGCGAGCACGTAAAATGACTTGCACAGGTCATTGACAAGTCCATGGTAGAGCTGGGCCTAGAAAGAAGGCCATCTGTCTCCTGGCTTAGACAGTCTAGTCTCTTTGTAGCCCTGAGACATAAATTACAGCCTCTGTTAATTCAAACTTATTCCTTATAAAATGTTTCTTTTTTTTTGTTTTTTTTTTTAAATCTCAAATGAGATCCTAACGTACTAGTAAATTATATTCACTCTTCCAGCATCCTCTTAGAGAGGTTCCAGGTTATGAGACTCAGCTATAAGTGTGAAGGAAATAGAGGTTAATGTTAAATGGTGGTTATAGGGAAAAAACAATGGGATTTAAGGGGAACTGACTAATAGTGAATGTAATGTTCCTCAGATTCCCTACTAGCTTTTCCTCCTGATCACTAGGTCCTTACAGCCTTAGTTGTGGGAAAGGAAGTAATTTACTGAATCCCTACCCTGTGACCATTTCTATATACACCTCTTAATCTTCACTACCACCTTCCAAAAAAAAAAAAAAAAGGTATCCTTAACTTTGCAGGTAAGAAATCTAATTTGCCAGGGACCACCAGTTTAAGAAGCAAAGCTAAAACTAGAGCCCAGGCCCACTAACCCGAGCCCTCACTGCAGGACACAGGCTGGCAAGACATCCTTCCTCCATGAATGGTCAGTGACCAGGAAAAGCCGCTGCACCAGAAAAGCAGGGAAGGCGAGAGCAGGAAGGCTACTTCAGTTGTTTTTAGTCTGAATGCCGACCTCCTCTAAGGGCTGGCTTAGGACAGAAAACCCCCCAATGGGTTATCCATACTAAGACCCCCTTCCCTTAGGAGGGGACATAGCCTAAGTCCATCTTTACCTCTGTCGGTGCCTCTAGGACATGCTCACTTAACAGTTTCTGGACAGGTCTATCTTTGGAAGCAGCTGACATTCCAATGGCATCCCTCTCCTTTATCACCAGAGCTACCACCTTGAAAAAAAGACCCTATTTCTGGTTGATGCAAGTTTTGCCAGCAGTCCTGCTCCCGTCCACATCATGCAAGTCATTTTTAGCTTCCAGACAATTCACTGAACACTTACTTTCTGACCTAGGTGAGATGTGTGGTGGTCCATATCCCATTCTTCCTTGACACAAGCCCTCCCACACCCATAGGCGCTTTCCTCCTTCTGCCAAACAAACTTTATTGCACCAAAAAGAAAAAAAAAAAAACTTCATTTATGTACAGTCAGATATAAAGACATCTCTTTGACTCCTGTGCATATATTTCCTCAACTCAAGATTAGGGAGTAAAAGTCAGGCCAGTATGCCAGACATGCTCTGCCCATGACAGGGCCAAGGAGAAGATTGTCACTTGAAAGTGGGAACACTTAAATGGATGACAGACAACACTGGACCGACAGACCAAGGGCATTCTTCTAAGCCCTGTACTAGCTCGGGAATGGAAGAGGGAAATTGGAAGCAGGGTGCCTTTTTGAGTCTCCTTGCAGAAAGACCACCCTTCAGATATCCAAGACAAACTTCTGTTCTCCAGACCCACTTCCTGTCCAGTTTCTTCGCTTCCTGCCCTCCCAAGTAGGACATTCTCCTTTGTGCCCAATCCCCTTCCCAACTCCCCCCGGGAAGTCCCATGATTCACAAGGCAGAGGCCTCCATAGCAGCTGGAAGAGCAGAGACAAGTTATCCTCTCTCACGCGTGGCTGGATACTGATTGGGGCCCTGTGTCAGGCGGGTCACCAATAACCCAGTGGGAGCCATACAGTAAGAATCTGGAAAGCACGGGATGACCCCTCAAAAATGGGAAATACGGACTCCCTCGATGCCCAGGATCAGGGCACCTAAAGCACATTTTTCTGAGCCAACCAGCTAAAGGATCACTGCAGCTAAATACAGATAAGCACACAGCCAGGCAAACACCCATCAGAGCCAGTGACAAACAGCAGCTGGGAGGAAGGGACGAAAGGAGAGAAGGGTAGGAGTTTCCAGAGTTCCACCCGCAATCTCCTCTGCCATTGGCTCCCCTTGCTCCCCACTAGTCCCTGGGCCTTGACGTGAGGAAGGGGGACTATAGGCTGGGGGTTTCGGGGAGCACACAAGGACAGCCCAACAAAATACAACAGGATTTGCATCAGCCTCCCCCCGCACCCCACCCAGGACAAATACCCTCATAGTGACTAGTATTGATGAACATCTGTGAGACTATTCTATATAGTGGCTCTATCATACATCCAGCAGCTGCCTGAATTGGGAACTTTTTGAATCAATGATTTTTGGGAATAAATAGTACTTTCTCAGCTTCCAAAGGTACCTGTGCAGGCTTCACCAAGACTTGGGCTCAGTCCTCTCACATTTACCTTCCGTCTTAAATCTAGAAATGGGCGAGGGGGTGGGAGGAGAGAAAGGTGCTCAGGTGCTAAGTAAAACTCACTGATCAGCAGCCTAGATTCCACCACTGTTCCTTCTCTTTGGTCTGTCTAGAACAGTGACTATAAATTAGGAAAAACAAAATTATGCTGGCCCACGGGAAATAATGGGGGGAAAGAGGCAAGGAGGAAAAGGGCATTGGGAAGCCCTGCTTCAAGACTGAAGACAGACAGACAACCACCCACCCAGACTGCTTAAGTGTCACAGACAGCCCCCCACCCCAAGCTCCCTTCCAAATATCCCATCATCACTTGGGCACACTCCCTCCTGGAATCGCCACTTCTGTCTCCCAACTATCCCTCAGGAGCTGGCCCTGCGGAGAGGCGTGTCGGTTGTTTTGTTTTTGCCAGAGGCCCTCGCCTGGCGCTCCTGCCTCGGTCCCGGGGCCCCTGATATGGGATGAACACAGTCCCAGACGCTGGAGGGCCAGGGAAGTCCGGTCGGCAACAGCCTCCCCATGCCCACACCCCGGGAGATCCAAGCTTGCTTGGTTCTTGCCATCTTGCAGGATGATGTCACATTGGAGGGAGATACACAGTGCCTCTCCATCCCTGGGGTGGGGGAAGGAACTTGCTGGGACTCTCGAGTGGGGGGAAGGGAGAAGGGAGCAGGATCTAAACCCTCAAGCTCCCATGCAGGTCTGTCTCTGTCCCAGACGAGCTGCTGTCAGAGTCCATTTCGGCGTTTTCATTATGGAGCCTCTCCAGCACTTTCTGACGAATCAGTCCCAGGCGCATCAAGAGGGACTGGTAGTCAAAATGGCCCCGCTTCTCTCCAAAAGGGTCCTGTAGGGGAAAGGAGACAGGGGGTTGGAGGATGCCAGTCTGGGGGGCTCACCCTAGCGAGAGCAGCGTTAGGCCCATGTGAAACGCATGCTCAACTTTGAATCACAGGACGAGAGGAGGGCACAGCACAGACCGCTCCGAACAGCAGACAACATAATCTTTGTTCAGGAATATTATGGCACATGTACTGCCCCAGACAGGTCTGGCTTTGGCCAACATTCAAATGTGTTTGCGTTCCTCAGAAACAAGCCAATATACAGAGACAGCACTAAAGGCAAGTAAATGGGGAAGAGAAATACAAGACCAGGATTGAAATAAAGTGTATCTGTGTTTCCAATTAACCTCAAAAACTATACAAGTGGGAAATTATCCTTCATTGCCTATATAACAGGTTCAACACTGAATGCCTAGGAATGTAACTCTTCTTTATATCAATTACTAGTGACTCGATGCATGAAATTTATGCATGGGGTGGGGGTTCCCTCAGCCCAGCCTGCACCTCTCCAATTGGGGACTCCATGAGGGATGTCCGACTGCCGGTTTAGGACTGATCCCTAAACCAGCAGTCAGACATCCCTCTTACAATCTGGGACTACTGGCTCCTAACTGCTCACCTGCCTGCCTGCCTGTCTAATCGCCCCTGCCTTCTTCCCCTGCTGGCCTGATCTCGCCCCTGACTGCTCTCCCCTGCCTGCCTGGTTGTCCCCAACTGCCCTCCCCTACCTGCCTGATCACCCCCAAATGCCCTCCCCTGCCAGCCTGATCGCCTGTAACTGCCTCTGCCTCAGCCCCACCACCATGGCTTTGTCTGGAAGGAAATCAGACGCCTGGAAGATGGTCAGTGGACCCAGTCTAATTAGCACATTATCCTTTTATTAGTATAGACGGTAAACCTGGTTTTGTTATATGTTGTTTTGCTGCCGTTCCAAGAACTTAACAACATTAAATAAGGACTTACTGTACTCAAAAAGAGTAATTTGTTTCCTAAGGTCACAGAGAGGTCTAGAACTCAGGAGTTCTGACTTCTAAATAAGCACCTGTACTCTTTCCCAGGGACCAATCACCATATTCCCATCCAAGTTTCTGGGCATCACGCCAGGGCCAACTAGCCTTGATCCTAGTCCTTGTCATTCTAGATCAAAGAGCTCCAAACATTATACAGAAAGGGCTTAACTGTCCTTAAAGTCCAAAAATAAATAGTTGGGATGAAGGATATAAAAAAAAGGAATTAAAACCAAACACAGAATTAAAAATGCTTCATAAGGAATATGGCAGCCAAGAAGCATGGCCAAGGCTCAAATAAATGGAGAGTACTTTCCTTGGCAGTCACAAAAAGGCATGATTTTTACTTCTCACAATCTGTCTCCTTCAGCCACATAAGCTCCTTCCACACTTCTGCCCACATATTACCCTCATGATCAGGAACAAGGTGATGGAAGTCATAGTCACTGTGACTATAGCACACATTTTTTTTTTTTCTAAAGTATGTTTTACTGATTTTTTTCAGAGAGGAAGGGAGAGGGATAGAGAGCTAGAAACATCAATGAGAGAAACATTGATCAGCTGCCTCCTGCACACCTCCTACTGGGGATGTGCCTGCAACCAAGGTACATGCCCTTGACCAGAATCGAACCTGGGACCCTTCAGTCCGCAGGCCGACGCTCTATCCACTGAGCCAAACCGGTTTCAGCTACAGCACACATTTTACACTTACGAAGGTTATATTACCCCAAAGGCTGAAATCACTATCAATTTTCTAAATCTTCCTTTTTTTAATACAATTTTTAAAAATATATTTTATTGATTTTTTACAGAGAGGAAGGGAGAGGGATAGAGAGTTAGAAACATCGATGAGAGAGAAACATTGATCAGCCACCTCCTGCACGCCCCTCACTGGGGATGTGCCCACAACCAAGGTACGTGCCCTTGACTGGAATCGAACCTGGGACCTTTCAGTCCGAGGGCCGACACTTTATCCACTGAGCCAAACCGGTTTCAGCATATTTTCCAAATCTTCCTTTTTTAAAAAAAAAACAAAAACTTTTATTGATTTCAGAGGGGAATAGAGAGGGAGAGATAGAAACATCAATGATGGCAGAGAATCACTGATCTGCTGCCTCCTGCATGTCCCCTACTGGGGGATCAAGCCTGCAACCTGGGCATGTGCCCTTGACTGGAATTGAACTTGGGACCCTTCAGGCCGCAGGCTGATGCTCTATCCACCGAGCCACGCCAGCCAGGCCAAATTTTCCTTTTTTCGTCATTGGGTCCATTGCTACCCACTGTCCTTCCCAGATGTTGCACTCCCCTTCCTTCCTTCATCATGAGTTATTTTTTCTTAATAGATTGAATATTGGAAATGCTGCTGGGTACCAGCAATGAGAATTCCTGGGGAACAAACCATAGCATCCATCATCTTCAATTTACTTTTTAAAATGAATATTTTTTATTGATTTTAGAGAGACAGGAAGGGAGATGGGAAGAGAAAACACAAATGAGAAAGAAACACTGATCAGCTGCCTCCTGCACACCCCCTATCGGGGATCAATCTGGAAACCTGGGCATGTGCTCTGACTAGGAATCAGGGCTCGATACACTGGAGTGGGCCTTACCCTCTGAGTTTAAATGTGTCAGGTGGGTGCGAAGTCCTTGAAGGAAGGATAGGGAAACTAACATTTCTCAGCAGCACCTGAGGGAACAAGACATTTACTTCTGCTGCTGGGGCTGGGTGGGAAGTGGGAGGGAGTGGGACAGGAGAAGAAGCCAAGAAGAGCTGGAGAGAACCTTAAGAGGTTGTAAGTCATTAACCCACTCGCCACATTTCTAAGTAACATCACCAGCAAGTGATCCAAAAGACTCAAGAACTAGTCTTTCAATACTATGGGTTCTCACACTCTACCAACCAGGCTGTTTATTTTGAAGCCTATTTGCAATTTGCTTTAAAGAACCTCTTCTTAAAAAAATTATTACTGACTTCAGAGAGTAAGGGCTAGGAAGAGAGAAATAGAAACATTAATGATGAGGAGAATCATTGATCGACTGCCTCCTGCACAGCCCACACTGGGGGATAGAACCTGCAACTAGGGCATGTGCCCTGACCAGGATTGAACCATAATCTCCTGATTCATAGGTTGAACCTCAACCATGAGCCACAATGGCCAGACTAAGAATCTCTTCTTTAAACAAGCCTTAAGTTCTGTACTCTTCTAAAAATACATAAATTTTTACTGACTTTAGAAAGGCAGGGAGAAGGAGAAGGAGAGGGAGAGAAGGAGAGGGATGGGGGAGGGAGGAGGCAGGGAGGGAGGGAGGGAGGAAGAGAGAGAGAGGGGGAGAGAGAGAGAGAGAGAGAGAGAGAGAGAGAGAGAGAGAGAGGGAGAGAGAAAGAGAAACATCAATGATGAGAATCATTAATTGGCTGCCTTCTGCACGCCCCTTACTGGGGGTCGAGGCTGAAACCCAAGCATGTGCCCTTGACCAGAATCAAACCCAGGACCCTTCAGTCCACAGGCCGACGCTCTATCCACTGAGCCACACCAGCTCGGGCTTATTGAAAGCAGAAGCACATTTCCCCAGTATATGCACAGAATGAATAATTGGTTACCATCTTGTAATAGGAATCTTAACATATAACACTCTATACACCATGCTTCTCTAAGCCTGCTTTCCCTTAGCACCCCTCTGGGCTGGGGATGGAATGCCAATAGATGACTCTACCCTTACAATCCTTAAGGTTCTGAGAAAGCTGACTGTTCTTGATTTGAAAAGACTACTGACCAAGAGGAGTTCTAGGCTAGAATGCTTCGGAGTCTGCTCATGAGTACCTAGTTTATGCTAGGAGTTTAGAACCACCTCCCTGGCTTTAGGCAAGTCAGTCTCCTCTCTGAGCCTCAGCCAGTCAACTAAACTAGGTTCCTTTTGGCTGTGAGTTCCGTGAGAGGGGTGGATGTCACTCTAGAGGGGGGTTTTACATAGTCTGCTGGGAGGCCTCTGGAGCCAACGCAGCGGCCGCATTACCTGCATAGTCTGGCCTTGAAGGTGCAGGCGATCTTTGCAGGCCACCTCATAGAAGTCATAATACTCCAGGAAGGACTTCTCCATCACTCCTCTGGAAAGCAAGCAGAGAAGCTTAGGTTAGGAACAAGGGGGCAAGGGGTCACCCCTTCACTATCTAAGCTTAAGGCCAAATTAAACAGCTGGAGTTCCTAAGCTCATGGTTAATTTCTCTAAATCTTAAGGATTCTAAAATGAGTAACTGTTAATACCAATCATTCCAATCCCAACTTCAACTCATGTCTTGCTCAATCTCATTTGTTTTCCATTAGCCATCCTTAATTCCAATCCTTACTCAACATTCTCCAAGGAGATTTATTTCGTTGCTCTTGACTTTCTTCGTCTTGTTTTAACACTTACAAATAAAGTTGAACATTAAGAAATAGATTTATTATGAAGTGTTCTACACCTCAGTTGGCTCTAGAACAGTTATGTCTTTTTAAAAAAATATATATTTTATTGATTTTTTACAGAGAGAAAGGGAGAGGGATAGAAAGTCAGAAACATCGATGAGAGAGACATTGATCGGCCGCCTCCTGCATGCCTCACAGTGGAGATATGCCCGCAACCAAGGTACATGCCCTTCCGGAATCGAACCTGGGACCTTTCAGTCCGCAGGCCGGCGCTCTATCCACTGAGCCAAACCGGTCTCGGCAGTTATGTCTTTAATATGGCCAGATTCTTGAAACTGGGGGCTCCCTGAGGACATAGACTGTATCTTTCCATCAAGCCTGATACTCTCTAAGAACAGAGAATCTCTCTCTCTGAACTTCTTGGGGAATCTTCATGAACCACATGTTTTTAAACTACTTGCTTCACTGTCTCCCTCTGGTGCCCAACACTGGATTTTGCCTCAAAAGTTCTCCCAGGTGTGCACCAGCTAACTCTCCAAAAGGAATACAAGTTCCAGGTGGGTTCTTGAGACACATACCGTAAGGGTTCAGGGCAGGGACACTTTCCTTCCATCATGTCACAGACCGCCACTCTGATGGTCTCATGCCGAATACACTCATTATAATTTTTGCTGTCTCCTGGATGTCTCTCCTGTAATGTGACAGACACCAGAGAATCCAAGTACAAAGAGAAAAGCCAATGGGAAGAGACTTCAGAATTAGTATGGGGCACGTGACCCAAACAACCGAACAAGGGAGTATCTTTTCACTCTATGGCAAACCCCTTAAAGAGCAACGAGGCCTTCATTTTTGAGACTCTTTACCTCCTCCCACTGCATACCCATCCTCTCTTACTGGTCATATGATCTATAAGCATCAAACTAGATCCATCAAATTTTCCAAAGCCTGAAATGAAAGGCCTCTCAGGGAAGGATTAGTGAGAAATAACCAATTATGCATAAATGACGTTAGGAGTCTCAGTCTAGGAAGCCTGCAAGATATCAGGATGCTGAACGCCTTTACACATCTGTATGGTTCTACCATTATTGATTATATGTGAATTTTTCCCCAGTAAATACAGTCAGCCCTTCTCATCTGCAGGTTTCCCATCCGTGTATTCAACCAACAGCTGATCAAAAACAGTATCTTCCCATTCCCAACCATGAATAAAAAATACTGTTTTCATTTCACTGTAGGTTGAATAGATGGATGCAAAGGGCCCATCATAGTCAAAGTTATATGCTACTTTTCTTCCTTTAAGAAAAAAACACAAACTTTTATTGATTTCAGAGAGGGAGAGATAGAGATATCAATGAGGAGAGAATATCATTAATCGGCTGTCTCCTGCACGCTCCCATAATCCTTGACCGGAATCAAACCCAGGCCAACACTATCCACTGAGCCAAACCAGCCAGGGCTGTACATGAATTTTCAACTGTGGATTGTTCAAGGGTCAACTCTTATTTCCTAACTCCCAAAGAATGCCTGGCTTGGCAGCAGTCATTACAGAACACCTCAAGGGGATACTGGAGAATGGAGGCATGCAGAACACAGTGCGTAAGACAGCCCCCAAAGCAGGCTCAGAATTAATTTCCAGATGGTTCCACTGACTTCCACCCAGTGGCTTAGTCCAAGTCAAATGGAAATACCTTGAGTGTTATTGTCACTTACAGGGGGAAAAATTCACTAATGAGGAGCACGCATGCCAGCTCTTTTTTCCTCCAACAGTGACAAGTTTAATGCAGAGGCTAAGCCAGGCTACAAACAACAATCCCCCAACCCTTGCACCAACTTCTCAGATCTCTGAAAACCCAACGTTCCACCCCCCAGAACTGGACCCACCTGGCCTTACCTGCTCAAAGCCAGGCTCGTTGTGATAGGGGTTCTCAGTCATCAGGGACTGGATGGAGATAAGCACAGAGGAGATGCTCTGGGCTGGGCTCCAGGCAGGGCCAGTCCACGTACTGCAAAATACATCAGAGGAAAGGGGAGAGGGATGAGGCAGAGAGAGGGGGCAAGACCAGTACACAAGTGCTCTGGGGCCTAGCAGCTCAACCTTTCTCTTTCACTATTAGTACCAGGGATTTTCCCCACCCTGTCTCACCCTCATTCACCAGAAACCCCTCTTTTCAGTCAGCTGCCTAATCCTCTTATCAAGAGGGACAAAAGGAAAGAGGGGAAAGCGAGCAAGGTAACTTTGAAGGGATTTTCTTTGGGTGAGGAAAGAAACAGTAGCTCGGAAAGGTTCTGTTAATCAGAATGAAAGGAATAAGGTGAGAAAACGCTCCAGAGGGAGTGAAAATGTTAGCTTCTGTGGACCTCAGCGAGCTTACTTATTTACTTATGGGTGTGATGGAGTTAGGAGGGAAAAGTTGAGCACAGAGGGACAGAGGGGACAAAGCCATCTGGTTAGAGGCCACATGGGGGGATTGATGATCCGGGATCCAGTTCTCTGTCAAGCCCCCAAGGAGTGTCAAATTCTGAGGATCACAGAACTCTGCCAAAGGACATGAAGGTAGAATAAGGGGCACTTCTAGCTTGTGGAGGGTCTGAAAATAGGTGAAAAACAACTTGAATAGGAGAGAAACACCAAAACCACTCCTCTTATAAATCTGACCAAAGAGTCAGAGGAAGAGGGCGGCTGGACATTAATGATCTTTATTTTTAGTAACTACTAAGAGGGCACCTGAGCCACAACTGCTTCTTCAAGTTAGCCGGTCAATTCTCTTTCCCCACTGGACTCGAGGAAAGCCCAAGTAAGCGATTTGAAACTAACTACGTCAGAGCTCCCTCTCCAGTACCTCTCAATCTGTTCTTCTCAGCTTTGCTCCCCCCAAACTGTTAACCTTGTGCTAAGGTGTCACATATTCAGGGATTCAAGTCAACATATGGTACTTTCATTCAATTTCTTTTGTAAGTCAGCCCAGCATTTTTGTCTAGGTAGGGAGGAAAGAAACGAGGCTGAAAAAAGTGAATATAATCAATCACCCAAGAACTCACGGGAAAGTTCTACTTCAATTCTTTGTGGCAAATATTCAAAATTTCAGCGTAGCTTCTTCTTTTCCACCCAACATACTTCTGCCACTTTCCCCCAGCACCATCTTGCTTCCCCTATTTCTACTGTGAGCCGGTGTTTGCTCAAAATAGTTTTATATTGGCCTAATGAAGGAGAATTTAATACAAAACACTTTCATGAACAAACTTTATACAGAAGCAATAACTAAATTTCCTTAGCACTGTGGGTTACACAGACCGCTATCCTGCCTGCAGACCGTTATGTACCCTAGTGAGATGAAGGATTTTCTTTAAGGACAACCTCCTTTACCGGACGCCCTTACTGCCACAATCATAGAATATACCCCTAGGTCTGAGAGATTAAAAAAATACATATATATATATCATGTCTCCAGTTTGTGTCAGCTACCTTGTCCACACACAACCCTGGAAATTATTGGACAGGAAGGAAACAGTATCACCAGCACGGGTAACTTTCTCAACTGCAACCTGCACTTGCTCTCTGCCCCGGGGAAATTCGGATCACACTAAAAAGACCAATTTAGAATATGCTAGAAGATATTTCCATTCTGAATTTTCAACCCCTTAATGCAATTAAAAAGGAATGGATGAGAACTACATGAAGCAAAATTTCAGTTGCACCCAGAAATGAAATGTACTTCAAACTTCTGTGTTTTGTATGTGATGTGATTTCCAACCTCAGGCATTTTGCATTCAGTTGTTAAAATATCGTAATTATCACCATCATCACCGCTTCCAAAGCCACTCAAGGAGAGACTCAGAAATAAGACACCCACCATCTTGAATGGCACAGACCTGCAGCCTTTCTCAACCTGTTTGGGAGAGAATTAAGGCCTGGTGCCCTACGGGAGTGGTTCTCAAACTGGAGTGTGCGGCAGAACCGCCTGGAAGACACAGACTGCTGGGCCCCGTCCTAGACTTTCTGCTACAGGAAGTCTAGGCCGGGGCCCCGGAACCTGCAGGGTTACAGGTTCCCAGATGCTGGTGCTGGCCAGGGCGAACCACTTCACTAAGGCACCCACTGAATGTCATCAATGAACTCCTCTCTTTTACGTCTGGGACGAGTCTAGTTATGGACCCTCCTGAGGAGAATTGAGGAAATAAAGAGTCACTCCAATTATTTTCTGCGTTCCGCAGTTCAGACGAGAAACTCTGGTTGATAAAGGCTGGCCTAGAGTAATTATTTGCTAACAACCAACTTGGCCACTTAGAAGTCTCCTCTTACCCTAGAATACTCAAGCAGACTTTCCCATTGCGGTAGAAGTTGGGGTTAAACCTCACTGTGTTATTGCCCGTTGTCATCAGTTTGACCCGAGGAGGGTGGATGGGATAGTCGGGCGGACACCGAAACACGAACAGGAAGAAACCCCCTTCATAAGGAGTGTCAAATGGGCCTGTGATCAATGCATGAATCTGCAAAATAAAACCCCATCTCAAAATTGTGAGGTGATGTCCCCTCCCAACCCCTCCTGGCTTCCACTTGCTACCCGTGCTGGAAGCAGGACCTCCATCTGGTATCCACATCCATGTCCTCTCCATGCAGGAGGAACAGCCTGTACTCACTCATGTTAATAAACATGTCTGGCCCAGTGGAGTGGCATCTTACACAGGGGTTACACTCTAAAGGCAGAGCCTGAGGTGAGAAGCCAATCGGGTCAAAATCATCCTGGAGTGTCCTTAAAACTCCCCGAAAGCCTATTTTTTTTGCTCCAACTTCCCTGACCAGTGTTATGTATAGCAAATAGAACCCCGATGTGCAAAATATACTATGCACCTGTAAAGTATTATCCTAACGTATTTTAAGAAATATGTACTTTTTTTCTGAACATGTATGTTTGGATTTGTCCAAGTTGAGCATGCGTATGATGCAACTCCACCCTCCATTTATGTGGCACAAAGGGGAGGGGAGCTGAATGGAAAAGAGGAAAGGGATGGGAAGCCACAGCACCAGAGCCAGTAACGGTACAGAGCGGAGGGTTGTGATGGCGGCCTCGGGTGTCTACTTCCTCTACAGCGGGTCAAACCGACTGCAGAGGATGTGGCTCAGGGAGCATCCAGCTGTGTCAAAGGCACTAAGAAAAATGTGAAAACTTCATGGTCTATCAGAGCCATTAGACCATCCCCAGAGCTCTCCCCAACACTGTAGGTTACTTAATTAAAAAAGAAAAATGCACTTAAAGTAGCACTTAAAACAGAACACTAAATTCTCTTCCTCCAGCCATGTCTATTGAACAGGATGGCCCCCATCTGAACTCAGTGATATTTCTTGTACAGGTTCCTGGGTATGTGAGTCTACTCAGAATCTGAACAGCAAGAAGGACCTACGACCCAATGCTTCAGTGTAAGTCCCTACCTTGCTCTGGTGGCACCCTAGACTTTCTCTTAACCCTCTGGCATTGGAATAGCAAGCTCAACTGGTATCAACAGGGCATCAATTCTGGGAACCTGGGGACTCGCACATTAATACTGATACTGGACTGAGGACAAGATGTTCCAGGAAAAACATTTCTAACCACAAAAAAAAATTTTTTTTAATTGCAAGAGAAACCTATTCATAACAGATAGCAACAATACAAAATCTGAATTTCTACTGTTAAGGAATCTGAAACGATGAGTTTTCATTAAACACAAGATTTAGGAAATGTGATTTCTTCCCAACATCCGTGTCAGTGAAAATTCGCTTCTGATGGTAGAACCCTCCGTGACAGAGAAGCCTATGTATCTACGCCAGAGAAATGTGCCGTTACACACTAAGCTTGCTCTGGGTTGTGTGTGTGAGGGACAAGAGAAGAAAGGTATTGGGGGGAAGGGATACTCAGAAGCAACCAGTGGGGATAGGGGCCTAACAATGCCCTTTAACTACCAACGCTGTTCACGTGAGCTTGCCTATTCCCACCCTTCCCTGCACCTGATGGACAGCAGCACGCTTAAAGGTCAGGGGTGGCGGGATGGGAGAAGAGCTGGGTGGCACACCGGCAGGGCGACCAATAATTTATTATCCGAACTCGAGCATCTCTGAGAAGGAGAGGGCCCTGTTCACCATTAGGCTGGAACAAGAGGTGTAAGCGGGGATTTTCCCAGCCACGCACGCCCTGTGGGTGCTCTAATGAGGTACCTGTCCCCGGCTCTGTCCCGCCTCACTGTGTAATCTCGGGCAAGCCACTTACTCTTGGGGGCTCGATTCCCTCTGTGTGCAATCAGAGATGGGAGCTGGGTAACCTTTCAGACTCTGCCAACTTTAGGGGCCCAATTTCCCAGTAAATCCCCGACTCCCGGCAAGTTACATACCTTAGTCATGTCAACAGTATCCGGTACAACGAACATTCCCGGAGGAGGCTCCTTATAAATGGACATGATATCCCTGTATAACACCAAGAGGAGGCGGGGAGGGAGTGAGGGAGAGGAGACAAAAGGGGAATCCCTTGAACAGGACAGCTGTTATCACCTCAGGGAGGCCGGGGTTCGAGAAAGTGGTGCTTGGTACCACAAATGTTTTCACTGTCTTGTTGGCTGAGACATCTCAGCTGAGTACTTGTCAGGCAGACAGAGAGCAAATGATTATCAAAGGGGCATTGTGTCCTCGGGGGGAGGATGAGGAGAGGGGGGAGAGAAAAAATCAGAGATCCCAATGGCATCAGATGTCACCCTGGCAAAGCCACATCCCATTTACTCTCACTTCCTCCCACATGGCAGTTCATTCACTCCCACCCCCGAGACACTCAGGTACTACAGCTGAACCCGAAATGAACACTTTTTTTTTTTTAGTTAACTGGCAAGGCACCATCAACTCTCTAAAAAATGAATTCCACAAACCACCGTGGACCTTGGTTGGCCAGTGCACTAGCAGGGAGCAATGATCTTCTTGCCCAGGAGACTAACAGGCCTGAAACTGCTTCGAGCTGGGGAGGGGACCCTCCGAAACGGCTGAGACTCTCCCATCTGGAAGGTGACAAGTAGTGACTTCTACCCAATTGAGAGGATGTCTAGATCCTCTCTCACAAACTAGAGCGCATCCGTTGTAAGCAAGGGTCTAATGGGGACCATTCTAGGTGGAAAAAGGCTAGGGGCTTCCCGGGGTACCTAGGGACATCAAAAGGTGCAAGCGGAGCAGAGAAAGTAAGTATTGGCGGAATTCAGGGTCTGGCAGGATTGGCAAACCGTGTCCTGCGTCCAGCACGGGGCCAGGTGCTTTATCATACACCATGCGCTCTTGAACTTCCATGAAAGTCTTGGAAGGCAGGTGCACATGAAGGGCCTTGGAAAGTGGGGGACGAGAACACCTCGATGGACTATAACGGGAGCATGGGGAGCGGAAGCCTGGCCGTCAGGGACCCAGTTTGCAGGATCAACAGCAGCTGAAAAGCCTGGTCCTTTTCCTGTGCCCTAGGCACCACGCTGAGCATGTTTGCAAAAAAAAAAATATTTCCTCCCAAATGCTATGATCGAGACCAGTCACCCAAGCAGCAGCGAGCACAGGAGGGACTTAGGACCTCGTTCCTCTGTTTGAAGCGGGTACAGACAGCGACTTCAGAAAAGTAAACCCGATAACCCAGCGGAAAAAAATACAGCAAAGAACTGTCTGGCCCGGGAGAGGACAGGCCAGAGGGAGACGGGCAGCGAGGAAGCCCGAGTTCCTGGAACAGGTGTGAGGGAGGCGGCGGCTCGAGGGAAGCCGGGGGCACGGGAGGGAGGGGATCTAGCACTGGGAGGGGGCTCTCGGGAAGAGGGGGTTCAGGAAACGGCAATAAAAACAAAGGCTGGTCCCGGGTCCGAGGCCGAGGAAGCCATCGATTGTGTGTGTGTGTGTGTGTGTGTGTGTGTGTGTGTGTGTTGCACACACGGGGCTCGGGAAGAGACCGAGGGACCCCGCAGGGTGGGAACTCCGGGGAGCGCCGAGCCAGGCCGGGGTGGGGAGGGGGCGAGGGGCGGGCGGTGGGCGGGAGAGGGTGTCACTGGAGCGCGGAGGGGTCGGGTTTCGGGCCGGAGGGGGGGGGAGGGGGCTCCGGCGCGGAGGTGGAGGTGGAGGGCTCGCCGGCGGTGGCCGAGGGGCGGGGTCGCTCGGGCCGGGGCGCTCGAAGCAAGAGAGGGGTTGGGTGCGTGCGGGGCCGGGGAGCAGGAGGAGGAGGCGGCGGCGGCTCGCGGCCCGACGCCCCGGGCCGGCCGGCAGCGGGCCTTGCAGCCGGGCTGCCGAGGGAGGCGCGCCGGCGGCGGGGAGCCGGGCGGGCGGGATGGGGGCAGGGCAGGCCGAGCCCGCGGAGCTCGGGGCTGGGGGAGGAGGAAGACCCCGGCTCACCGCTTGATCCGGAGCAGACACTGCGGCGCCGTCCGCTCGCTGTCCCAATCGGAGCTGAGCGTGGGGTCCCAGTGGCTGAGCAGCGCGGCCCCGTGGGCAGCGGCCGAGGGCGGGAGCCCGGGCAGCGGAGCCAGGCCGCTCCCGGGCCCCCCGGCCCCGCCCGCCGCCGCCGCCGCCGCCCACACATCCGGCAGGAAAGGCGGCCCGAACCCGCCGCCGCCGCCGCCGCTAACGCCGACCACGCCGGCGACGCCGCTCGCCCCGGGGCCCGCCGCCCCGGTGCCCGCCGTCGCCGTCGCCGCCTCTTCAGTCGGACTCTCCGCCATCGCTGCTTCGCTTCCGGGACTGCTCGGCAGCACGTCCGCCGACCAGAGCGGCCGCTGCTCCCACCCGCGCCCGCACCACCGAGAGCCGGGCCAGAGTGTCCCCACCCTCGGCGGCCACAGCCCGGTGGCGCTGGCTCCGCCCACCCGCCGCTACCAGCGAGAGGCGCCCGGCTAGAGCGTCCACCCACGGTCCTCCAGGGCGGGCGGGCGGGGGAGGGGCCGGGGGGAGGTCCGGGGCTCTGGGCTTGGAGGGACGCCGCGCTTGGAGGAACGACGTTCCGGGGCGTCTTGTCTATCCGGGCGCCTCGGTGCAGTGGACAGCTCGATTCTAACATTTCTCTCCGATGTTGAAAGGGGAGGGAGGGCGGGAGGGACATGGCCCTTCTTAAAGGGAGCGACCCTCAGACGCGTGCGTGGGGTAGGGCCGGGGGTGCAGCCTCCTGCAGGGAGACGCTGAATAGATAGATCGGCATAACTCGTTTAGGTCCTTTGCTGTCCCAGAGGCTCTGTGACTTCTCCTTCCTCTCTGCGCCCTCCCTGCTGCCATTGCCCCTGCCTGCAACAGGACCACGAGGAAGGAAGACATCGGAACCTGCGAGTAAAGAAACTACCTCATTTTAGTGTTTGTTCAATATATGTTTGTGAAGAGACTATGCAATGCCACGCACTGTTGCTAGGCGTTGCCATAGGGATCAGGAAACAGACCCAGAGAAGCTTGGGGAAGGGAAGATTCAGGCCTCCTGGCTCCAGGCTGGGTGTTTTTTCTCCCCCCAAGCCCTTGGATATACAGCAATCCAGCAAGGGGCCGTGCCTTTAAGTCCTGGAAGGATTCCTCAGGGCTTTCCCGAGATATGTAAGGTGAACAATAATAATACGATGCACTAAGAAAAACAGCTTTCTAAAAAAAAAAAGCTTTCCCTTTTCTCCCTCGCAAGAATACCAGCTCATAACCTTATCCCCAAGGCCTTGAGGCCAGATGTTTCAGAATTCAGAGTACTGCTTAGCGTACAGCAGGGCCTGGGCAGTACCAAATAACCACACACTGGTACTTCTACTGTGAAGTGTATGAATAATCATACTAATTTGGGTGCCCTCATGCATATTCATACCTAAGTCCACGGAATAGCCTCACTTTGGACTATATTTTGCCTCCACATTTTTATTTTTTTAAGTATATTTTTATTGATCTCAGAGAGGGAGAGATAGAAACATCAATGATGAGAGTAATTGATCATCAGCTGCCTCCTGCACGCCCCCTACTGGGAATCGAGACCCAAACCCAGGCATGTGCCCTTGACTGGACTGAAACCTGGGATCATGTAGTCCCGCAGGCCAACGCTCTTATCCACTGAGCCAAAAACGGCTAGGGCCAAATTTGTTTTATTTTTATTTTTTTAAATATATTTTATTGATTTTTCCACAGAGAGGAAGGGAGAGGGATAGAAAGCTGGAAACATTGATGAGAGAGAAACATCAATTAGCCGCCTCCTGCACATCCCCTACTGGGGATTTGCCTGCAACCAAGGCACATGCCCTTAATCGAACCTGGGACCCCTCAGTCCGTAGGCTGATGCTCTATCCACTGAGCCAAACCAGTCAGGCTGTTTTTTTGTTTTGTTTTGTTTTGTTTTTAAAGTGCAATTTTGGTTCTTGCTGGGTAGCTCAGCTGGTTAGAATATCATTCAGATGTGCCAAGGTTGTGGGTTCAGTCCTTGTTAAGGGCACATCCAAGAACCAACTACTGGGCCTCGCTGGTGTGGCTCAGTTGGTTGCTGGTTTAATTCCTGGTTAGGGCACATGCCTGGGTTGCAGGCTCCATCCCCTGAAGAGAGCATGCGTGAGGCAGCCTATCAGTGTTTCTCTCTCTCCCTCCCCACCTCTCTCTCCAAAAAAAAAAAAAAAATCAATAAAAATATTTTTTAAAAAGAATCAACCAGTGAATGAATACATAAATAGAACAACAAATTGATGATTCTCTCAAATCAATCAATAAAAATGACTCACACAAAAAAGGCCCACTTTTCACAGCTTTGTGATTTCCAGTAAGGAACTGTGATCTTGAATGAAAATGACCATCATTTATTGATAGCTGAGTGTGTGTGGGTTTCTTTTAGCTGATACTTATTGAGACTTAATGTGTGTCAAGCTCCTAGTATACTTTGTCTTATTCCTTTGAAAGATCCTATGAAGTAAGTACTATTATTAGTCTGTTTTGACAGATGGAAAAACAGGCTTACAAAGGTTCAGGCACTTGCAGGGGTCACAGCGAGAGCAAGCTGCAGAATTAGGGCTGGGCGCCGAATCTGCCTGGCTCGAGAGAGGAAGTTCTAACCACAATGTCATACTGTCACAGCCATGAACTCTGCCTGCATTTTACCTTACACCAATTGTCCTTTCGTCACTGTTGCTCCCA
Source organism: Lasiurus cinereus (assembly GCA_011751065.1). Classification (NCBI taxonomy): domain Eukaryota; kingdom Metazoa; phylum Chordata; class Mammalia; order Chiroptera; family Vespertilionidae; genus Lasiurus; species Lasiurus cinereus. The sequence continues at coordinate 3,212,525 of JAAGEH010000016.1, read as the reverse complement.
CCACACACTCTTGGGGCTCCAGACCATCTACTAGTATTTGTGAATTCAGGAAAGGACCTGGCACAGCTTAGGTCCGTAACATGAAGCAAAATGAATCAATACAATGTTTTATACGGATTTCCTGATTCGTTGACACAGTGTTTTACTTTCTGTAATAAAGATGACGGAATATTTCGGAAAGAGTACACAAGAGACTCAACAGTGGTTGCCTCTGGGTGATTTTGTTGCTGACAAGGCATGCCAAAAGGATAGAGATACCCATCTAGCTCTTTAAACCTTTCAAATGTTATACTGTGCATCTGACTATTCCAACCATGTATTTTATTTCTTTTTCATGGATTTCTGAATTTTGCTTGGGTATTGATTTAGTAAGATGGTCCACAAGTCAATTCACTGGGTAAGCTCACACGATGAAAAACACTCCTCCATAAACTCCTCTGTGGCTATGGCCTGCAGAGGCCCAACTATGGACTCCGGGCTGGGAGGATTCCTCCGTCTGTCCCCTCCTTACTGCTGGACCATTTTTAAGCACAAGGCCATTAGCAATGGGGCAATGAGCAGAGAACACTTACCTTAGCTCTGGAAGGAAGGACCAAGCTTTTCATTTGTACCATTTGGCAAATAGCCAATTTTAGCCAATTTCTGCCTCCATAGAATGGGTGATATTTCCGACCTCGCAGGGTTTTTTTTGAGGATCAACTGTGACATTTCCAGAAATGTTCTGTCAGGTGGCAAGCACTGTCCAGCTAATTGGCACCTCTCCTGCCCATGTACCTTCTTTTCCCCCGCTTTGCTCCAATTCTCTCTCCCTGGAATAGCCTTTCCCTCTACCGGGGGGGAATTGTAGTTATGAAACTTTTCCTCATCAGTCATATTGGGAAAATAATAGGAGCTATAAACAAGTAATAATGTGCTAATGAATGTGTACAATACCTGGCCAGAGCAAATGTTCGATAATTAACTCTCATTACTTTTACAGTACGCACCTTCAAAGCTGGCCGGAATATTACTTTCTCGGCCAAGCCTGACACCTCCAGGCATATTATTATTAGTCATTTTTAATTACCCCATCCTCTGGAGTAATTCATACCTTGTTTATGGCACATGCTTTTTATTTTAGTGGTGTGGTTACTCATCTGTCTAGCTACTGCAGCTGATGTCCTCGAGGGCAGAATGCATGGATCCCTGATCTTGTATCGCTAAGACCAGACCTTCAGTGAGTACGGCAGAAACAGTGAACAGATTGGAACTGAGGACATGGTAGTGAGGTCCCTTTGCCCTGGCCACGGATCTTCAGGTTGTCACCTCTTCCTGCTCAGATAAGCCTATTTCCTTTCCAAAGGACTGACCTGAGCCTGGCACAAAAAATCTGCACACCACGGCCGTAAGGGCTGCGGAAGATGGCAGCTGCTTCCAGGGAACTCCAGGAGGCCTGTAAGCTGGGGGAGAGGAAGGACCGGGCAGAGGCTCAGAGGACTTTTCAAACTGGCATTGGTTTGATTTTTTCCAAGGCAGCACCTGGCTGCTTTTCACTGGAGCCGCTCCCGTGCCCTCCGGGGATGCATGGCACAGCCCAGTGGTCTTCCTATGGTAACTTGGATCCAAGCCTCTTGCTTCCCTCCCCAGGAGTGGACTGCTCTGCGTTGAACTTTTTATTTATTTTATTGAATTATTTTGTTAACCCTCACCCAAAGATATTTCTTTCTTTTTATTTTTAAATATATTTTATTGATTTTTTACAGGGAAGAAGGGAGAAAGATAGAGAGTTAGAAACAACGATCAGCTGCCTCCTGAACAACACTCCTGGGATGTGCCCACAACCAAGGTATGTGCCCTTGACCGGAATCGAACCTGGGACCTTTCAGTCCGCAGGCTGACGCTCTATCCACTGAGCCAAACCGGTTTCGGCCCGAGGATATTTTTCCATTGAATTTTAGGGAGGGTGGGAGAGAGAGGGAAAGTCAGAGAGAAACATCAATATGAGAGACGATTGGTTGCCTCCTGCACAAGTGCTGACCAGGACCTGGACTGGAAAGAAGCCTGCCACCGAGGTACCTACTCTTGACCAGATCATGGGACCTTTGGGATCGCAGGCGATGCTCCAACCACTGAGCAAACCCGGCTAGGACTGCATTGAGCTTTTTATGCAACAAAATTGGTAGTGCCTTGCTCATGGCAACCTGGCAAGGCAAGTGTCCTTCCCCAAGAACAGAGGCTAGCAAGTAAGTATCCTAGAGTCCAGGTCACTGCCCTGTCTCAACCTCCTCTAAAGATACATTGTTAGGATCCCTCTTCTCGCCTTCCCCAAATCCTGTCTCCCATTGCACTCTGGAGAAGTCTTTCCCCTCCAGGGCCTTTTGTCCTGGGCTCAATGCCAGGGAGAGATGAGGAATTCCCATCCAGGCCATAAATTCTGTACTGAAAGGAAAAACTAGAACTGGGACTGGGTGTTTTGAGACTTCTGACTATAAGTAGTAATAGCTATATTTAAAATTTTAATACCTATATTATCACATCTCAATACATCTTGATATATATATCTCATTAATATTATACATATATATGCTGAAACCGGTTTGGCTCAGTGGATAGAGTGTCAGCTTGCGGATTAAAAGGTCCCTGGTTCGATTCAGGTCAAGGGCAGGTACCTTGGTTGCGGGCACATCTCCAGTGGGAGGTGTGCAGGAGGCAGCTGATTGACATTTCTCTCTCATCAGTGTTTTCAACTCTTTCTCTCTCCCTTACTCTCTGTAAAAAATCAATAAAATATATTAAAAAAAATTATACATATATATTCCATGCATCATTTGCATATATTTACATATGTTATTTCATTTAGTTGTCACAACCACCATGAATTGTTCTCATTCCCATTAGACAGATGCGGCCATCAAGGCTCAAAGGAGATAACTAACTTCCCAGTTAGGAAGCGGCAGGGCTGGGACTGGCGCACTCCTTTGACTTCTAAGTCCATACTCTTTGCTAACATGCCGAACTCCTGAGGCAGAGATAACTGTTTTTTGGTCATTACCCCTGAGAATATAACGAAAACAATGGATTCTCTTCCAAGAACAACGCACATCCGTATCCACTCGCAAATAATTCCCACTAAGCAAAATGATTCCGCCCGTGGACCACAGACCCTAGATAAACACCTCGATGGGAAGTGACTGACTCGCTTGGTGGAGGGAGGGGGAGCATTGTCCTCTGACCCTGCTGGGCTCCACGGGCTGCTAACCACATTTCCAATCTTGCTGACTTGGATGTCCAAGCAATGCCAAGGCTGTCTGGAGCCCGCTCGGAGGGAAATTACTACCCTCTTGGTAAAAATGTTTCCTGGAGCTTGGCAGGAAGAGAAGGCAGCCACCTCCCTGGGGGCTGCTCCTTGATTACTAGCAGAGGGTAGTGACCTGGCAAGGAGGCCAGCCCGCCATCCCCAAGGGTTACTGAATTCCGTTTGCGTAACGGTATTAACAGTTAATCCGCTCTCCCTGGGTGATACCTCAGCTGCCAGTTTAGCCTCCGTCCCATTCCTTCTCTTTGGCCCTGGGAGGCTGGGGATCTGCCTTGGTTCTCTTGCTGTGAATCTTGAGTGACTTAAGGTGAAGAGGCTGGGGCAGGCAGCAGGTTATGGTAGACCAGTAGTTCTCAACTGGAAGCGATTTGTCAAGAGACATTTGTCAATATCTACTTCAGTGGTGCTCAACCTTCCTAAGGCCACGACCCTTGCATACAGTTCCTCATGTGGTGGTGACCCCCAACAATGAAATTTTGCTACTGTTATGCATCGTGATGTAAATATCTGCATTTCCCGATGGTCTTAGGCAACCCCTGTGAAAGGGTCGTTTGACCCCCCAAAGGGGTCAAGACTCACAGGTTGAGAACCGCTGATCTACTTGGCAACTGGTTGTCATAACTGGGAAAGAGGAGGTTGTTACTGTCACCCAGTGGATAAGAGGCCAGAATGCTGCTAGCAGTCATCCATTGCACAGGATAACCTCACAACAATGAAAAATCTGGTCTCATATGGGCCAAGGTTGAGAAGTCCTTGTGCTAGAAGATCATGATTGCTGAATGCCTGTTAGGTGGGCTTGGAGTGGAATCCTTGGTCTGCTGTGTGATCTTGACCATGTCACTAAACTTGTACAAACTTAGATGAAGTCAGCAGTGGTAAGAACACGGGTTCTGGAGTTTGAATCCCAGCTTTAGCAATAGCTGTGGGCCTCAGCTTTCTGGGCCTCCCTTTTTCCTTCCCTATAAAATGACTTCAGAGGGAAGCTGGAAGCTTTTCATGGAAAGTGCTTAGCCATGAGCCAACACACGAGTGCTCAAATGTCAGCTGATAGCACTGCAACTCTCACTGGTCTCTGCTTTTCCTCTTCACCAGCACATAGCTTCTGTACCCACATCGTCTGTAACATGTGGCATTGTTCACTATTGTGTCCACTCTGCTGAAACCATCTTCCTTCAGAGCAAGGACCTTAGATTCCTTTGCCTTCCCCAAGACTCCTAGGAGGATGCTTAGTATCTAAATACTTGCATGACTGTCTTCAAATTGCACATAAATAATGAATCGATTTTATTGATTCACATGTGTGGTGTTTAACACTAATTAGGAATAATATTCTTGGTTTCACTATTGCGCAGATATTTTGCAATAGGTTGAGGCATAAGGTTTTCACAAAATGGGTCCCACTTATAAGTTACTACTCCTTTTGAAACCACCCAATTTGGGATAACCATGCCTACCAGCACTGTGTGCATGCTGCCCGTGTTCCGCTCCTGCTAGAGCTTAGAGAAGCAGCAGGTGTGTGGGTACCAGCTTCTCTTTCTCTTACCTAGCTTCATCAGTCACACTTTGGCTAAGCAGACTTTGAGAAGATCCTTCGCGAAGCTCTCAAGCAATTTGTTAGTTTGCTCCTCCTCTCCTCCCCGCAAAACATCCTGTTTATCCCTAGCAAAGCTAAGTTTGTAATCCTCCAAGAACAGATACCGTGTGCCTCATCTGCTCTATTCAAGAACATTTGGGCACTCAAAAAGGTGAACTGATGATGAGATTTACAAGTGGGGCTGAATGTAGGTGGGTGGAGGCCTACCTCCATCTCTAACTTATTCCGGACTAAGTTTCCCCCAACGGGGTGGCCAAGATAGATGGGACAGCATAGTTGAAGGTTTAGGCTGGCCTGAGGGGGAATCCCTAATTCTGCCACTTCCCAGCTCTGTGATAGTAGACAAGTTATTTTGCTTCCCTAAGCCTCAGTTCCCCCATTTGTGAAACTAATCACTGCACTTATAACCCATAGGGTTGTTGAGATAAAAACATAAAGCACTCGGGTACAGAGCTTGGTGCAAATGAACCCCGCAAAAAAATGTTACATATTGTTATACTGAATTTGAAGGGGAAAAGCACCAGTGATTACTTAGACAAGCTCATGCTCTCCCTGGTAGACAATGAGGACCTCTGAGTTCTTACAGTCGTGGCAATGGTCCTATTTCTCAGCCCTGAGAAGTTCCTGATCACCAACAGCTGGGCCAACCCCACTTTCCCTCGTCCCACCTTTCCACCAAGACCCTCCCCGAGGGGCAAAGGACAGAGGCGCAGGCAGATGGGTGTAGAGAAATCTTGTGTTTAATGGGCACATTCCAGCACCGGGCCTGGAATCGGAGCAGCAGGGACGGGCAGTGACCCCACGGAGCCTCACATGGCGAAGAGGATGAGGAAGGCGACCATCAAACAGAAGAGCCCCATGGCCTCGGACAGGGCAAAGCCCAGAATGGCATAGGAGAAGAGCTGCTGTTTGAGAGACGGGTTCCTGCCAGGGACAGAGACGGGCGGAGAGGCAGGGTGAGGGCCTGGGTGGGGGCGGCGGACTCAGGCAGGTCAGAACGGGGAGTGCTCAAACTGGGGGAGGGCCTCGCCTGCATATTTCCTCAGGATTTGGCCAGCTAAGCAGAGCACTGCCATGGCAAGTTTAAGTGAGCCAGGTTGGAAGCATGTTTAAATCTGATTCAGGGGGTTCCGAGAGGTTTCTCCTCTCCTCCTGGAGAAAACAGGAGGTGCACAGAATGAGCCGGAAGCCTCAGGGATCTCCTCTGGCCGAGGCTTCCCCCCCCCCCAACAGGGTGGGGTTTACGATGAGAGAGAAGTCTAGACCACCTGCAAACTCACCTGGCATAGCCAATGATCAAACTGCCAAACACTGTTCCGATTCCGGCCCCGGAACCAGCCACACCCACTGTGGCAGCCCCAGCACCAATAAACTTGGCCGCCGTGTCAATGTCCCGGGAGACGACACTGGTTTGGAACTCCCGTCTGGCCACCTGGAGTGGGGAGCTGCTGTAGGAAGGCTACAAGGAGAAAGAGGAAGAGAGAGCGAGAGGAGATAAAGGAGATAGTGAGGCACAAGGACAGGTGGCTGACTCCACCCCCTTCACCCCACCCACCTGAGCTCTGAAACTGCTGGCACACTGCCTGGCAAGTACAAAATGCTCACACCGCAGAGCATGCTGGGAATTACTCTTAGGGTCCGTTCTCAGAGAGGGCTAGGGAAATGCCATGGGTTAGGGAAGCTCACTTTTGCAAGTTTCTCGCCGACAATGCTCACCCTTGGGGTACTTAGCATTATTTAAAGCACCACAGATTTTCTAACTCTTCCTCCCACTTGGGCCTAAAGGCAACTCAACTAACTTGAAGGACACCTGTCTGGAGAAATTCCTAAGAGGGCCCATACTCCTTTACCTGTTCAGATGGGATCTCTGGCCTACTCAGGAAGGAGGCAGACACAGGCCTGATGAGACCCCTGGTACAGCAGCGGATCTGTAAAATGAGAAAGACATGTCCCCCCAAATCAGGCAAGGGAACCCCCCACAAACCCAAGTGCTGAGCTTCTATCAAGAAAGACTACAAATGTTAGAACAGAAAAAGTCCAATGCATTTCAAGGTCAATTAAAGTATTTCCGTTTCTAGCACTAGGCCTACACCAGACAGCTATCCGGAGACCCTGGTTGTTGTCAGCAGTGGCAACCTTCCCGTGTAAAACTGGGTACCAAAGTTCACTTTTGTGGGCACAGCCCTAATCAGTATCCCAGAATGAACCAAAACCCACACCAGTATCAAACCAGGTACAAGAGGAATCTGTACCTAGATCACCAAAGAAATCAGAAGGGGGAAATCTTATTTTGCTAAAAACGGTACTCACTGATACATACCCTGAATGGAATGGACCAGCAAGCCTGCAGAGGCTTCTGAAACAGCCTAAGCAGAGCCCTTTAGGACATGGTTTTCTTGACATACATATTTTTTTGCACAGTGGCTCTCAAACTTGGCTGAACATGGGAATCACCTGGAGAGTTCTAAAAAACACAGATGCACGGGTTCCATCCTCCTTCCCGGAGTCCGTGAAGTCTGGGGGATCGGTACTTTTTTAAGGCTCCCCAGTTGATTTTGATGAGCAGCCAAGGTAGAAAATCACTGTATCAGTGGGTCAGGCTGGGGGTAAAGGTCAGATCCCGACTCTCTGACCACATTCCCAACCCAAGACAGTTTGGTTTACAGATCCCCAAAAAACGGGGGTTTAACTGCATCACACCCTACTGCAAGCTCCCCAAAGAGCCAGTCCCATCTCAGTTCATTCATTAACATTGATGGCTCCCACACCCGGCACCGCAGAGCGCCGGGAGCCGCAGCTTACCAGAGCCGGAGGGATGAGCAGCGCCCCGGTGGTCTGCATGTTGCCGGTCTGCGGAGGGAAGCAGAAAGTCCCACTGACACCGTCTGGTTATCTCCTTTCGGCGGCGACCTTCGGCCGTCCCCTGCCCGCCCGCCCGCCCGCCCGCCATCCCCGGACCACGCTCTTCCCAGCACCGCGCCCGGCCTTAGAGGTCAGAGGGGCGGCGCGAGCGGCCGGGTCCGCCGCCGTCAGCGTGGCGGGGCTGCACAGGGAGGTCACGCCGATCGCCAGGAGCGGAAGGCAGCGCGGGCCCCAGGGGGGGAGAGAGGTTGCGGAAGAGGACGGTCTCCCGGGAGGACTGCAGGCCGCCAGCGGGCAGGCGCCGTGCACGGTCCTCGCTCACTTTACACAGCCATGCCGCTCCGCTCGCCCCAGCCCGCACAGCTAATCGCTCCTTTCCGTTGACAATGGCCACGAATGGTGAAGGCTCTAGGTGGCCACCGCCGCTCCCGGGCCTGGGGGCGGATGCCCCGCCGCCCAGCCCAGCCCACGCCTCTGCCCAGCGCTGGCTCCCGGCCCCAAGTCACCTGCACGCCCCGCTGCCCTTGCTCAGACCACGGCGCTCGCCCGCCTCAAGGTGACTGACTCACCTCCCCGCTTTAGCTCGAGGTTTCAGAGCTCAGCTCCCCCACCCACGTGTCTCGGGGGTGCCCCCGCTCTCATTGGCCGCGATCGCCCCGCGCCCCCATTGGTTGACGTCCTCAATTCCCTCTCCCCTTATTGGTTTGCCGCCGCTCCTTCCTCCCTCTTCACAGGAGCTTCGTGTCATTTCCCGCCTCCCCGCGGGTGGAGGCGGGGTTTGCTCCCCAGATCTGGCTTCCGATTGGTTGCTCTCTGAAATGCTCGACCATAGAGTCGGCGGGACTCAAGAGGTTCCATAACCTCCCAGACAAAATGGCGACGAAGATGGAAGCGGCCGAAAGAGGCAGGAGATGACCGGACGCCTTACGCAGACAGACACCTGACCTTGGACCCGAGACTTCATTCGAGCGCTGGGCCTCGAGGCGCGTTGCATGTTGGGATTTGTAGTCGGGTCGTAGGCCCAAGGACAGCTGAGATCCCGCGAGACGCTCTCCCCGGGGCGGGGAGCCAACGCCTTTGCAGCAATTCCCGCGTTGGTGATTTGGGGAAACCTGACTTCCGCCGTGGGGAATAAAGCCTGCCCGCTGGCCTGCAAAGTTCACAGGCGGGCGTCTGCCGGTGTTGCACTAGCAACCAGATGTTTTTAGAGTATTATTTTGTATTGTAAAAACATCCCAAGGATAAACAGTATCCTGGCAGAAAAACAAGCAAAGAATAGGAATAAGCAATTCACTAAAGTATTATAAATTGGAGAACGTTCAACTTCACTAATCAAAGAAATAGAAGTCTAAATGCAACATTTCGCAATTACCAAGAGAGCAGAGCTGCTTTTATTAATGTGAGCCAGGCAATCTCCTATAGTGCTGCTGACAGTATGAAATAGAAAACCTTTCTTGAAAGATACTTGGCAACATTCATTGGAAGGCTCTGAATGGCCCAGTCTCCTTGATCCAGAAATTCTTGAGGAATTGAGAGCCTTTTTAAACTCTTACTATACTTTTTAAAAAAATCTATATATTTTATTGATTTATTTTTACAGAGAGGAAGGGAGAGGGATAGAGAGTTAGATAGATCCATTAGCCGCCTCCTGCACACCCCCCACTGGCCCGCAACCAAGATACATGCCCTTGACCGGAAAAGAACCTGGGACCCTTCAGTCTGCAGGCTGACGCTCTATCCACCGAGCCAACCTGATTAGGGCTCTTACTATCCTTTTTGACCCAAGAATATAACTTCTGGGAATTATTCCTGAGGAAATAATCAGAAGTGCAAAGATTCTATTTAAAGGATGTGCACTGCAGAGTTTATCGAAATTGGAAACAAGAAAATGGTTCAATAAATTATGCTATCTTTCATTTGATGATATAAACAGATATTTAAAATCATGTTTTCTGAAGAGTACTTTATATTGAGAAAATTTCCATGATGAAAAATGCAAAACTGTATGGAGAGCATTGTGAAAAACTATGGAAAAAGATTGGGAGAAAATAAGACTATATTAATAGTTGATTCTGGGAGGTGTAATAAGCTTGATTTATGAGTATGCATTAAATCTGTAATAGAAAAATATAAAAAGTTATACTAATCTGGAGAATCTGGACTCTTAGAAAAAAACATTTTAAGATTAAGGAGACTTAAGATAACCTGCCAGCATAATATAATGGAAATAGTATGGAGTTTTGAAATCTCACAGGCTTGAATTCCTATCATGGTTTTTCCAGATAAGTGGATATATACCTCTGAACAGATTACCAAATTTCTCTTATTTTCAGTGTTACAAACTACCATTTATTGAGACCTCACCATATGGCAAGCATTATGTTAAGTGCTTTCATCTCTTATAAAATTTAATTTTCAAAGGCAAAGAAAAGGAAAAAATAAACAAATGGGATTACATCAAACTAAAAACTTTTTGCACAGCAAAAGAAGCCATAAAAAAAAAACTAAGAGACAGTCTACTAAATGGGAGAATATATTTGCCAATGATATTTCTGATATGGGGTTAATACCCAAAATTTATAAAGAACTCATACTACACCAAAAAAATACAATCTAAAATTAAAATATAGAGAATATGAATAGACACTTCTCCAAAAGGGGCATAGAGAAGGCCAATAGACACATGAAAAGATGCTCAACATCAATAATTGTCAGAGAGATGCAAATTAAAACCACAATGAGATATTACCTTACACCTGTCACAATGGCTATCATTAGTAAATTCACAAATGACAAATGTTGCCCAGGATATGGAGAAAAAGGAACCATCTTACACTGTTGGTGGGAATGCAGATTGGTGCAGCCACTATGGAAAACAGTATGGAGTTTCCTCAAAAAACTTCTGGAGATTTATCCAAAGAAAACCAAAACACTAATTTAAAATACTATACACACTCTTTGCTCATTGCAGTGTTATTTATGGCCAGCTAATGTTCCATTGTATACATCTACCACTAAGTCAAGTGCCCATAGATAAGTGGATAAAAAAACTGTGGTACATATATACAATGGAACATTAGCTGGCCATAAAAAAGGATAAAATTTTACCATTTGTGACATCATGGAAGGATCTAGAAGGTATTTTGCTCAGTGAAATAAGTCAAGCAGAGACATATAAATACCATATGATTTCAATTATATGTGAATTCTAAAGAACAACATAAATGAACAAACAAAATTGAAACAGGTTTTGCCCGACTGGTGTGGCTCAGTGGTTGAACATGGACTGATGAACCAGGAAGTCACAATTTAATTCCCAGTTAGGGCACATGCCTGGTTGCAGGCTCAATCCCCAGTGTAGGTCATGAAAGCAGCCAATCAATAATTCTCTCGCATCATTGATGTGTCTATCTTTCTCTCCTTCTCCCTTCTTCTCTAAAATCAATAAAAATATATTAAAAAACCATACATTAAAAATACTGTACACACATATATAAAATGTCAAGTTATTCCTATAATTTTACTATTATTAACACTGAAACTCTCAGCATGGCAAGAATATGTTTTTATGTGATTATTTTTGCTTATCTACAGTTTGTCATTTTCTACAATGCTTGTGTATTTCTTCTGAAGTAACAACAGGTTATTTATTATTTTTAATTTTTATTGAATTAATTGTGTGGGCATTGGTTAATAAAATTATAAATGTTTCAAGTATACAATTCTGTAATACTTCTCCTTTCTGTGTTTACCACCCAAGGTTAAGTTCCCCTTTCATCACCATTTTACCATTTACCTCCCGTTTCCCTGCTTCTACCTGCTCCAACCCGCCTTTCCCTCTGGTATTTACCTACTATTGAGTTTTTTGTTTTGTTTTATTTAATCTCTTCACCTTTTCCACTCAGCCCCCCAAGCCCTCTCCTAATAGCTGTTGGTCTGTTCTCTGTATCTATGAGTCTGTTTCTATAAAACAGGTTATTTAAAATCATAATGTAAAATAGTGAATGAAAAACTAAGAATGAGAAAAATAAGAGAATAGATGGAGAGGACAAAATATCATTCTTTTGAAGAATTTTGCTGTAAAGGGGAATAAAAAATGAAGCTGTAGCTGGAGGAGGAAGTGGAGTCAAGTGAATTTTTTCTTTATGATAAAAAAATAGCAGCATGAATTTTATCAGGTTGCAATAAACCAACAGAAATGGAATAACTGATGAGAAAAGAGGGGGGAAAAAGGAGGATTTCTGAAGCAATGCCCTTAAGTAGGCCAGAGTAACAGGCCTTATATTAACATCAGGCAAAATGTCCTTTAAGCGAAAAGCACTATACAGGAAAGAGGCTCATATATATATTAATAAAGGGTGCAATTCATGAAGAGAATATAATTCTAAACTGTATGCATCTAATAACATGCATATAAAGTGAAAGTTGGCAAAATTAAAAGGAGAAATTCACCCTCATGGTGGGAGATTTAACACAACTCTGTTGGTAACTGACAGATCTAACAGTCCAATATTTAACTAGGATATAAAAGATTTGACCAATGCAATTAAGTACCTTTATTTATTGAACTTATATAGAACTTTGCCCTCAGCAATTAGAGTGGACACACTTTTCAAACACAGATGGACACTTAAAAAATTGACCACTTACCAAGCTACACGACAAGATTCAATAAAGACCAAAGAATCAATATCACACAGACCACATTCTCACGATACAATTAGATAAAAAATCAAAACATTAAAACCTACCTAGCCCCAGTGGTTTAGTGGTTGAGTATTGACCTACGAACCAGGAGATCAAGGTTGGATTCCTGGTCAGGGCACATGCCTGGGTTTGGGGCTCAGTCCCCAATGTGGGGGTGTGCAAGAGGCAGCTGATCAATGATTTTCTCTCATCATTGATGCTTCTATCCCTCTATCCTTCTCCCTTCCTCTCTGAAATCAATAAAGATATAGTAAAAAAAAAGAAAAACAACCATGCATTTAGACAAAACCAAACCAAAACCCAAACAACCTTTCAAATGTGACTGTTGGAGTCCAAGAGCTGAGGGGCAATATGTAGAAAAGGAGAGAGACATTGATCAGCTGCCTCCTGCACGCCCCCCACTGGGGATGTGCCTGCAACCAATGTACATGCCCTTGGCCAGAATCGAACCCGGAACCCCTCAGTCTGCAGGCCGACGCTCTATCCACTGAGCCAAACGGGTTTCGGCATGGGATTCTTTTTTTAGCGGGGTTTGGGACTGAGTTGTCCTGTGACATTGGATTAAGAAAGTTCCAGGCCTCTGCCAACATTATATATTTTTGTCTGGTACTACAATTCCCATAAAACCTGGGCAGCCTGAGCATTTCATTTGAGAGGTCTCTGCTACAGGGCCCACACTAGGAATCTTGTGTTGGATAATTTTCCAGGCCTGGTAAAGACTCAGAGCTGGGCAGGACTGGGGCCTATGCCAGTTTCTTTCTAACGAAGAGCCTTCACCTCAGGGCATGGATGGTGACTAATGGGGGTGAGGGGAGAATAGGGACGCCTTTCTTCTCTAATCCGACTTGGAAGGTTAATTCTGCAACCTTTCATTCCTGGCTACCAGGAAGTTTTTTAAAATGGGAGGCAACTTCACATTTGTCCGACAGAGGGCGCTCAATGGAAGATTTGGAGAGACCTGGGTGGATGTCTCTCCCTCTCTCTCTTCCCCCAAGGAATCTGACGGCACAGATTATGCGGGTTGAAGGCTAATTCTTGACCTGGACTGTGAAAATCTCAGAGAGCTCGCCCTGGGTTTCACCATCTTTGGTTACCTGGGCTACTGATGGACAACAGCTGCTCGCTCTGGCTGCGCTTACTGACTATCCAGGTGATCTTGGGCAAGTTGATTAACCTCTCTGTGTTCCCAAGTCCTTATACACAAGATTATTTAGCAGATTAAACGAATTAACATTTATAAAGGATGTAGAACACTGCTTGGCACCTAGTAAGGGTCACAGAAGCATTTGTTTTTCTTTAACTACATGTGTTAAGCTGTGGCTTAACTTTCATAAAATCCCAAACTTTGCACCTTGTACAATGGGTAGCCTAGATGTAACAGGATTGCTTCTTCTTCTTTTTTTAAATCCCCAACTGATGTTTTTTTTTCCCCTCCCTCAAGAGCATTACTTGCTAGAGCACCTCTGTGGATTTGATGGCCTTACCAATAATCATGTTTTCCTCTTCTTCCTTCTTTTAAAAAAAAATACATTTTATTAATTTTTTTACAGAGAGGAAGGGAGAGGGATAGAGAGTTAGAAACATCGATGAGAGAGGAACACCGATCAGCTGCCTCCTGCACATCTCCTACTGGGGATGTGCCCACAACCAAGATACATGCCTTGACTGGAATCAAACCTGGAACCTTTCGGTCCACAGGCCGATGCTCTATCCACTGAGCCAACCCGGTTAGGGCTCTTCTTCCTTCTTAATCATCATCTGTTTTGAGCCCAGCGTCCTTCTCCACAGTGTTATGTGTGTCAACAGCCGGGAACTCGAGCCCAATCTTTGGGCAGAACCTGAATGAATCACGTGATTTCATGTTCCTTGCCGATGACTGGATCAGGAGCGGTCAGGTGCCCTCCCCTGGGTTCACAGAGCACAGCCTGAGACAAGGATGCTCATCCAAGTGATTGATGGACAGGCTGTCCCAGGAAATGAGGGGGAGCAGGGAAGAGAGAAGCAAGGACATGGTCTCACTGGGAGCTCAGCTTCGATCTGAGCCTCTGGGAGCTCTGGAGGTATCTTTGTTTTGGCATGAAAGGCCCTCATCCCAGAACACCCCCGAGTCCCAGCCAGCTGAGATGGTTGGTTCCTTTACACAGAACTCAGGTTGGGTCAAGGATATCTGAAGGGAACCCGGCCACGGGGTTTCCAAGAAAGAGACGCAACAGGGGTAACTAGTTTTCTCTCCGGATGTTGTGTGGGTTTATGCTCCGAACTGCTGCACTCGCAGGGGGGCCATGACGGGAGAGAGTCTTCAGGCAGAAATGACATGGAGGGTGGGGAGGTAGGGTGAGAGGTGACTAGCTGCTACTCCAACTGGACATCTAGGCGGAGGGTGAACTGGCTGTCTCAGCAGAAAACCCCGGTGAAATAGGGGCCTTCACGAAACACACTAGGCAACAATGAAGGAAGGAGCTCAAAAGAGCTGTGGAGTGTGAAAAAAAAAAAAGGGACAGTAATTTTATTTTACATGTTCCACCGGGTCATACAAGGGAGGGGATGCCCATCCTAGGCCTCAGAAAGGAGGTGTTTAATGTGGACTCTCCCTCTCACCCAGCTTTGTCTGTCCCCTCAATCCTCCCCACTTTCCGCTCTGAGAGGCTCTCAGTAGAGTGCACCCCAGCCTCTCTCTCGTTTTAAAAAATATATATATATATTTTATTGATTTTTTACAGAGAGGAAGGGAGAGAGATAGTTAGAAACATCCATCAGCTGCCTCCTGCACACCCCCCACTTGGGGATGTGCCCACAATCAAGGCACATGCCCTTGACAGGAATCAAACCTGGGACCCTTCAGTACGCAGGCTGATGCTCTTATCCACTGAGCCAAACCGGTTTCGGCTCCCAGCCTCTTTTTGAGAAAATTCAACCCTGGCCTAAAGAAGAAAGACTCAGTTCTTGTTGGTCCTGTGGCAGACAACATCAGTACCCCCTCTCTCCCCACTCCATCCCATCCCTTCCTCATGCTCTGTTCCCTTATATGCCTGCCTTGCACACAGGTGGTCTGTATGTCAAGCACCTGCAACTGCCCACCTGAGGCACATTGTGCAGGCCAGGGGCGGGCAATGCTGGGAGGTAACAGCGCTGGGGAGAGCCCTCAACCGATGATGGGTAGGATTTGGCAGTGAATGCCCCAGCTGTCTCACTCCTGGTTAGGGCGACTCTGAGGTGGGTTCTCTAGAGGATGGAACCCCAGCTGCCTACAGCGGTCATCTGCTCACCAACACTTCCCGTGTTGGCTTCCTTCCCTCACTTCCTCGCTTAGTTGTTTTTCATACTTTGCTATTAAGGTCATTTCTTTCTCATGAAGCCATAGGAGGGGAGCAGCCCAGGGCTTTTAGGGGGTCTCTGCCATCCTCAACGAGTGGCTTCCATCTCTGTGCTAGGCCATATCTCCATCAGCAGGAAGGGGAGGATGTGAAGAGGACAATCAACTTTTTCTTTTCTAAAGAGGCAATCCAAAAATTGCGCATGCACACATCACGGTTGCTCACCCATCAGCCAGAACTTAGTCACGTGGCCACACCTCGCTGCAAGGAGGGTCATAAAATCTGGTCTCTGGCTGGACTGCCATTTATCCTCCTAAAGCTTCAGGGCGTGGTTTTCATGACTCAGGAAGAAAGGGAGAATGGGTAGCAGGGGGTACTTCAGGGGGTAATGAGAACTCTCTGTCCCGGTGTCTGCATGAATCACCATGAGTGGTTATTATGTGGATACTCTGTGCCACACACTTGGCTTGTGTAAGGCGTTTAGTCTGCACAGTTATGTCTGGGATAGGTCTATGCCATTGTTTCAGAAAGGAACCTAGGGCGGAGAGCAGTCTATTAATTTTGACCAGAATCTTTTTTTCCTTCAAATTTTAGTATTATTACTGTCTGAATTTGTGCCACTTATTCAATTTTTTAGGCTTATTTTTTAAAAACATAGTTTATTGTTTTTTTACAGAGAGGAAGGGAGAGGGATAGAGAGTTAGAAATATCAATCAGCTGTTTCCTGCACGCCCCCGACTAGGGATGTGCCTGAAACCAAGGTACATGCCCTTGACCAGGATCAAACCTGGGACCTTTCAGTCCACAGGCCGATGCTCTATCCACTGAGCCAAACCGGTCTTGGCTTGACCAGAATCTTAAAGGCAGTAAGTGTCCATCCTAGAACTACTCTTAGTCACTATTTTATTCTGCTTCTGAGCCATGGGTAGGTATTGTGAGATTTTTTTTTTTTTTTTTTGCTTTCTGGGACCAGGACTTTATTCCCTTCACACACACATCAGCTGTTCAGCTTTCGGACATACCACGCTCATGCGTTTTCCTGGGAATGTGTAATGCTTGCCAGGAAGGCACTGCCTGCCCCACAGCTGACAGTGGCCTTGTGGTCCAGGCACCTTCGTGTGAGGACATGGCCTTCCCCATTGGCCTCTGACTAATCCCCCATCATATCAATTACTTCACGGCGGCTCAGGTCCTTGCTACTTGACAGAGCCCCAAATTCACCCCCTGTCTGAGAGGCAGGGAGTTTACTTTTGTCCTGTGCATTTGATGAAGAGGGTTGAGCAAGTGGAAGAACAGATTCACTCGTGAATTAGAAGCACCCTTAGGTAGCACCGGGGCAGGGCAAGTAGGAGGTGGAGGAGGAGAAATAAGGAGGTCAATGCCAGATCTTAGGCTAGCTCCAGCAGGGGGCCGGAGACAGTTCCTCCCTCGTTTGGCACAGGAGCCTGGCCGGAGCGTCACGTTCTAGTTTTTCCAACGCTGGTTTCCTCTCATCTGGCCCCACCTGCCTCTCTAGGTGGGTCTCTTTTTTTTTTTAATATATTTTATTGATTTTTTACAGAGAGGAAAGGAGAAGGATAGTTAGAAACATCGATGAGAGAGAAACATCAATCAGCTGCCTCCTGGGGATGTGCCCACAACCAAGGTGCATGCCCTTGACTGGAATCGAACCTGGAACCCTTGAGTCTGCAGGCCGACGCTCTGTCCAAAGAGCCAAACCGGTTAGGGCTCTCGGTGGGTCTTGTACTGTTCCAGACTATGCACGCTCCAGCCACACCTCAACTCTCACGGGCCCCCCAACAAGCCTGCACTTGTACAGGGCATTGCCTCTGCTCATGCGGTTCCCTGTGCCTGGAATGTCTCCCCTCTCCAGCGCTGCCTAGCAGACTCTGACTCATCCTTCAAGGCCCAAGTTAAATGTCACTTCCCCTGTGATGCCCTCTCTCCGGCCCCAGACTTATCCCGTTCCCGCGGTGCTCCCACAGAATTTAGTACACACATCTCTTACCATAGTCATTGCACGCATGGTGATTGTGTGTTGATGTGTTTGCAGTGGCCATGACAACATGGTGACTTTCCAGAGACAGGAATCGGCTTTATTCCCTTCCTGTTGCCCTCTGTTTCCAGAGCACGGACATGGCGCCTGGTATAAGCGGATGCTCAGGAAATGTCCATGGGTGGTGGGGTTGATCTCAGCCTGATAGAAGAGGGGGCTCCTCACCTGCACCTTCTTGGAGCAACCTCTAGAGGGCAGTCTCGCATCACGCCCGCTTCTTCTCTAGCCTCTGCCCAGTTGCTTTCCTCCCCTAGGCAGCCCAATAGATAGATAGATGATAGATAGATAGATAGATAGATAGATCAACAGATAGATAGATAGGTAGACAGATAATATATATGACATACAAATAAATTAATAGAGCGAGGTAGAGATAGATATAGATAGGGCATGGTCCAGATGGGCTCTAGGACCTGGGAATCTAATCTACTAGACACACTGCCGGCCCACCCCTTAGACACAGGCTCAGGGTCTAGGAAGTACAGTTGAAACTCCTAGCTTCAAAACGAAAATAGGGAATGGGAAAATGGAAAATTTTACAAATATTTAAATAAATGGCTATAAAACCAAAGGTCAGCCAATCAACTGCAGCTCCACTTGTACACAGTTTACGCGTAATTTCATTGCACGTGGGATTGGAATGCACCTTACTATTTTTGAGATGATGTGGGCAGTCCTAAAGGGCCCTTGTGCCCTGGGAAAGGCCTTGGGAGGGAGGGAGGGAGGGAGGAACGGAGTGTTACGTGAACCCCAGACTGTCCGCCAGAGGGCTCAGGGCGCTGCCCACTGAGTCAGAGGCTGCTGAGGTCAAGTTTCTCCTCGTCCTGCTGAGGGCTCCAGAGCTACACCCAGGAGGATAGTGGTAACAAGGGTTGCCTTCAACCACCATCTCTCCTCCTCTCTAGGTAACTGGGAGAGGAGTAGCATTGTATTTGCTAAGTTCTTACACTGGAGCGATGCTGATAGGAAGAGGTTCTGACCCCTGGGACTTCTGGCTCCGGGGGTGGAATGGACAGGAGAAAGAACAGAACCGGTGACTCCGAATTCAAGTCAGAACCAGTCAGGAGCCCTGGTTGGGGACCTGGGAAGGCTCCCGGGAAGAGGCAGCATTTTGAATGGGCCTTGACAGGTGAGTCAGCAGTTGCACAGGCAGTAGGTGGAGTATCTTAAAAGGGCAGGAGAGAGGGAAAGGGAAACGTGTGCTTCAGCCTTACAGAATTCCTGGGCTGTTACTGTCTCCATTTAAACACGAAGGTTCTGGAGTCCAGGGAGTTCACTGTAATAGGAGCGAGGGCCACTACTGAGTGCTTGCTCCCAGCCAGACCCTGTGCTGAGCCCCTTCCATATATTGTCTCATTTAATCCTCTCAGAGAGGAAGGGAGAGGGATAGAGAGCCAGAAACATCGATGGGAGAGAAACATCGATCAGCTGCCTCTTGCACATCACCTTCTGGGTGCACATCACCAAGGTAAGCGCCTTTGATCGGATTGAACCTGGGACCCTTCAGTCCGCAGGCCCATCTGGACCATGCCCTATCTATATCTATCTCTACCTCGCTCTATTAATTTATCTATGTATCATATATATTATCCATCCATCCATCCATCCATCCATCCATCTACTGAGCCAAACCAGTTTCGGCTAAAGTGGTTTTTAATTAGCTCTGCAAACAGGGTTCCCTCTCCCTTGTGACCAGGTCTACTGGTGGAGCTCCCTGAATGGCTAGCACAGGCCTCCAAACGAGGAGCCACTTTGCTGAGAAGGACATGAACGAGACAGGGCTTCACAGGGAAAGTGGCTGGTGGACGTGGTCAGAGATGGAGCTGAGCCATGGAACGGAACCCTCTGTGGCTCTGGTCCTCCGTACACCTCTATGCAGGGCCTGGGGACCAGTGCTAGCTTTCCTGACGCAAAGGGGAAGAATAAGGACAGGTTTATGGAGGTGGAACGATCCCATTTGGAGAAAGGAAGATGGTAGAGAGAGAGCGCATTAATAATTAAGCACATAGGCTCTGAATTTGGATCGTCTGAATCCATATCCCAACTGTTCTCATCTGTGAAATGGGTAACGATATTGCTAACCAGTCATTGTTTACATGTGAATGAGGAATGGCTTGTTGTGGGGATTAAAGTGACCAAATATAAAGTGCTTAACCCTGTGCTTATCACACAGGCCTTCAAGGCCTCTTTTTTCTTTTTTTAAAGCCAGTTCATGGCAATTTATTTAATGTTACCCTGACCTCCATGTCATTTGCAGTTCTTCATTATGTCCAAGACTTCTCCTCTCCCTATTCTTTTTTTAAAAAAATATACACTGAGCGGCCAGATTATTATGATCTCTAAATGCATATATTTTTATGAATGAGGCCTGGTGCATGAATTCGTGCATGGGTGGGGTCTGGCCAGCCTGGCCAGGAGGAGGGGACATGGTTGGTTGGCTAGACGGCCTGCTGGTCAAACTCCTGGATTTGCATGTTAGCCTTTTATTATATAGGATGTACACTGAGTGGCCAGATTATTATGCGTTCAGAGATCATAATAATCTGGCCACTCAGTGTATATTTTTATTGATTTCAGAGAGAAAGGGAGAGGGAGAGAGAGATAGAAATATCAATGATGAGAGAAAATTATTGATCTGCTGCCTCCTGCACACCCTCTACTGGAGACAGAGTCCACAACCAAGGCATGTGTGCCCTTGACCAGAATTGAACTTGGGACCCTTCAGTCTGCAGGCCGACACTCTATCCACTGAGCTAAATCAGCTATGGCAAGGCCTCTTATTTTATTTTTTAAAAACATATTTTTATTGGTTTCAGAGAGAAAGGGAGGAAGAGAGAGATAGAGATATCAATGATGAGAAAGAATCAGGGAGCAGCTGCCTCCGGCATGCCCCCTACTGGGGATCAAGCTCACAACCCAGGCATGTGTCCTTGACTGGGATTCGAACTCTTCACCTCCTGGTTCATAGGTCGATGTTCAACCAGGGAGCTGCGCTGGCTGCAAGGCCTCTTATTTACTTATTTTTAAAATATATTTTATTGATCTTTTACAGAGAGGAAGAGAGAGAGAGATAGAAAGTCAGAAACATCGATGAGAGAGAGACATCGATCAGCCGCCTCCTGCACACCCCACTGTGGAGATGTGCCCGCAAGCAAGGTACATACTCCCAGCCAGAATCGAACCTGGGATCTTTTGTCCGCAAAAGCCGACACTCTATCCACTGAGCCAAACCAGTCTTGGCAAGGCCTCTTATTTTAAAAGGAGACATTAAAGAGCAGATAGGGAACAACAAAAGCAGCCCCATTGTTCAGCCTGTGTTTAGGTTTCCCGAGGCTCCAGGAAGAATTGCCTAACAGTGAGGGTGTGAGGCCTGAGCAAGTAGGAAAAGCGCCTCCTGTTTCCTCCCAGGAGCCTTTCCATCTCAGGGGCGGTCATTTCCGCAGGCCCCGCCTGGAGGAGAGGCCCCTGGTGACGGGCGAGGGGCAGGGGGGCCTGTTTGGCTTCCCGAATCCGTAACAGCTGATAAACAGACGCTGTTTGGCATCACCTGCGGTTTCCCAGCAGGAGAGGGAGCATCTGCCTTGCCAAGGTGCCCATTTACCGTGTAACTAACTATTTCCCGGACCGCAGTCAATTTCTGCGTAAGCCCCTACCTCAGCCTCTCTCCTGCTTAACGTTAACAGTTGCTTCTCTTTGGCTGGGAGGGAGCTGAGCTGCAAAAACGCTTGGAAGGAAGAAAGGAAGAGAGAAGTGAGGTGGCAGGGCTGCGCGCTCTTCCCTCCCCCCTTTCTTCATGAAGGACTGGCCAGGATCTGGGCCTGAATGTCACTAGGCCTCCTTAGGAGGATTTATCCCATCTTGAGGGTAAGCTGGAAAGCCAGGCTACTAGCAAATAGTTACTGAGCCTGACCAGTGTGGCTCAGTGGTTGAGCATCGACCGATGAACCAGGAGGTCATGGTTCGATTCCCTGTCAGGGCGCATGCCCAGGTTGTGGGCTCGATCCCCGGTGAGGGGCATGCAGGAGGCAGCTAACCGATGATTCTCTCTCCTCATTGATATTTCTCTCTACCCTCTCCCTTCCTCTCTGAAATCAATAAAGAAATTAAAAAATATATATATAAAGAGCCGAAACCGGTTTGGCTTAGTGGATAGAGCATCAGTCTGCGGACTGAAAGGTTCCAGGTTTGATTCCGGTAAAGGCATGTGCCTTGGTTGCGGGCACATCCCCAGTAGGGGGCGTGCAAGAGGCGGCTGATCGATGTCTCTCTCTAATCGTTGTTTCTAACTCTCTATCCCTCTCTCTTCCTCTCTGTAAAAAATCAATAAAATATATTTTTTAAAAAGGATTTATATATATATATATATATATATAAAGAGTTACTGAGCATCAGCTGGAGGGATGGCCAATAGTGAGAGAGCTCCACCCCCCCCAGCCTCCCCAAACAGGTCTTATCTTCAGGGGAAATTTCAGAGTCTTTGTCATTTTCAGAGAATTTCCTGGACTATGAACTTTATTACAGAGAGGACAGCATGGCTGGGAGAGAGGAAGTAAGGCTCCAATCCTACCCTCCAGCCCCCCTATTTCCCACAGCAGGGTTTGCTGTTTCCCCAACAGCAGCGTTAGAAATCTGCCAGGTGCAGCCTGGCCTCCTGTGGCTGCGAACCTTCCTCAAGTCCTCACCCTCACAAAGCCTTGGCCCCCTCCTCTATAAAAGGGGTGGCAATAGCGTTTATAGGAAATGCTGAATGTATGTTGGGTTTAAATAACATAATGCAGGATGGATCCTGGAGTCAGAGATTTGCAATGAGGTGAAGGGACAGAGAACAGAGTCTGTCCCTGGTCCTGGGAGCTGATCAGAGGAACAAGACAGGCACACATCCACAGGAAAGGAAATGCCATTGGAAAATGCCTTTCCCGTCCATCCAATGGCGGAGAGCAGAGGCACGAAGATTGAAAACAGTTTCCAGCTCCTCTTTGCAGTGTGCTTGGTCACATGTTCGCCTTGGTGTTCCCTTCCCCATCTATTCTGAGACGCTGTTCAAAGGAAGGGGTGTCCCCCGGGCCCCCGCAGGCTGACAACAGGAAGCCACTGCCAGGAAGCACCGTGTGGCAAGCCGGATATTTGGTTGGACGGGTACAGGGCCCACTGGCGGATCCCAGGGCCGTGACCATTTCATTACAAACACATAGAGGCCGAGACCGGTTTGGCTCAGTGGATAGAGCGTCGGCTTGCGGACTGAAAGGTCCCAGGTTCGATTCCGGTCGGGGGCATGTACCTTGCTTGCGGGCACATCTCCACTGTGGGGCGTGCAGGAGGCGGCTGATCGATGTCTCTCTCTCTCACCGATGTTTCTGACTTTCTATCCCTCTCCCTTCTCTCTGTAAAAAATCAATAAAATATATTTAAAAACAAAACAAAAACAAATGCACAGAGGACTCTGTCATTAGGGACTAGATGGTGCTGCCTGAAGATGAGGCAGGAATAACCGAATTCAGTACCAGGCACCCAATTCACGCCCCACAGTGCTTCTACCACCTAGAACCTCAGGGACCGTTCTAGAACACAAATCTGATTTGTTACCTGCAGGAGGGCTGGGTCCAGATCATGCCTCCCAACAGCAGACAAGGCTCTCCCCAGCCTGGCTCTCCCGCCTCCTCTCTCTCTCATTGTGTCGCAGGGGGACACTGGGCTCTCATCACGTGGGTGGGGGTCCTTCCCTCATCTTGACATGCTCTTTCTTTCTTAAGTTTATAGTTGATTAATCCTCTCACAAAAAATCTGCACAACCATCAGAAAAAGTCACGGGAGAATCTTTCCTCCTTCTGTGGTTCAGCCTCCAGCTCACTTTTTGGCAGCACCCACACCGGCCTGAGCAGCCCCGCTGACTTTCTGCGTCCTGCTCTTGCGTTCCTTTCCCTGTTTTCTTGAGGTCTTCTTCTTCTCTTATAGGCCATGTCTTGCAAGTCTGTGTTTGGGTTCATTTTTCTTTTTCCTTTTTGTTTTAAATATATTTTATTTTGATTTTTTTTACAGAGAGGAAGGGAGAGGGACAGAGAGTTAGAAACATGGATGAGAGGAGAGACATCGATCAGCCGCCTCTTGCACACCTCCTACTGGGGATGTGCCCGCAACCAGGATACGTGCCCTTGACCGGAATCGAACCCGGGACCTTTCAGTCCGCAGGCCGACGCTCTATCCCCTGAGCCACACCGGTTTCGGCTGGGTTCCTTTTTCTCTGCGTCATCCAAGGAACCATGACTCATGCCAAAGCCAGTGTGGTCTTGCCGCCACCGAAGTGGACTCTGAATCCAAACCCAAAGATGGCGTCAGGTGTGGCCTTCCGCCTTCTGGCTGGTTTCCCCGCATGTCTGTCTCGGGCGCTGCTGCCTTCCCCGGGGCGAAGGCCCTCCACGGCCATCTGCTTCCGCTGACGCGGCCTGTGGGCATGAACTTCCTGGTCCGGGCGGTTGCCGGGTCATTCATTCCGGGTGAAGGCTGACCTTGGAGCAGCCAGGGAGGAAGAGAGCCCTCTCCCTTGGCCAATCAGATCCACGCGCACGAAGGACCCCGGCGCGGGGGCGTGGCCAGGCCGCGAGGCTGACCACGCCAATGCCCTGCACATGCGTGCTCTTTCGAAGCGCCTGTTCTTTCTTAATTAAACTTTAAATCTTGAGATAATGGTAGATCCGAACGCAGTTGTAAGTAGTACAGAGATTCCGTGTGCCCTTTATTGCGTTTTCCCCAAGATCTTGTAAAACTTTATTACAGTATCATGCCGAAACCGGTTTGGCTCAGTGGATAGCGCGTCGGCCTGCGGACTGAAAGGTCCCAGGTTCGATTCCGGTCAAGGGCATGTACCTTGGTTGCGGGCACATCCCCAGCAGGGGGTGTGTAGGAGGCAGCTGATCGATATTTCTCTCTCATCGATGTTTCTAACTCTCTATCCCTCTCCCTTCCTCTCTGTAAAAAATCAATAAAATATAAGAAAAAAAATTTTTTATTACAATATCACAACTAGGATGTTGACATTGGTGCAATCCACCAGATTTCCCGTTTTACTGGTTCTCACCTGGGTGTACTGTGGAGTTTATCGTGTGCCCGTGTGTGTGTCCACCAGCACAGCGGAGATATAGTTATCTCCGAAGGACCCCTTGGGTAGCCCTTTATTCCACACCCACCTCTCTTCTCCCTCTCCTTGCCTTGACTTAACCCCTAGCAACCATCAGCATATTCTCCATTTCTGTAATGGTGGAATTCTAAGAGTGTTAAGCACAATATTTAGTATATAATTTAAAGTGCTTTTTTTAAATTAAAAAATAGATTTTTATTGATTTCAGAGACGAAGGGAGGAAGAGAGAGAGAGAAACATCAATGATGGGATGCCTTCAATGATGGGAGTCATTGTTCAGATGCCTCCTGCATGTTCCACACTGGGGATCAAGCCTACAACCCAGGCATGTGTCCTGACTGGGAATTAAACTGTGACCTCCTGGTTCATAGGTCAATGTTCAACCGAGCCACATCGGCTGGGCTTATCTGTCATTTCTATTTCTCAACCTCTTCCGAAGCACACACTTTAAAAAAAATATATATATTTTATTGATTTATTACAGAGAGGAAGAAAGAGGGATAGAGAGTTAGAAACATCGATGGGAAAGAAACATCAATCAGCTGCCTCTTCCACACCTCCTACTGGGGATGTGCCCACAACCAAGGTACATGCCCTTGACCGGAATCGAACCTGGGACCCTTCAGTCCGCAGGCCGATGCTCTATCCACTGAGCCAAGCCAGTTAGGGAAAAAGCACGCTCTTATAAGACATTATTAACTTGGGCTTTGATTAAACTTAATTAGCCATTAGGTCTCATAGCTCTATGTCCTCCGTTTGCAAGAAGACTTCCCTTAGCTTTGTGTCCTTAAATTGCTTTGCGGGGGCTCTCTCTTTTCTCCATATTAGGAGACCCCCTGAAAACTGAGACTCTCTACCCCAGCAGTTCCCCTTAGAGGACAGAGAATGTCTTCATTAATCTTGTAGATCCTTCAAAGGAAGAACTTGTCTTCTATTTTTGTAATCCTGACCCTATACGAGTTCTGCTCGCTAAGGGTGCTCAATAAATGTTGATTGACTGAATAAACAATAGACCTGGTTCCCTGGAGTGTCATATTCTTTCTCTCCACAGTGAGAAAGTAATAACATTAGACAGAGCGGGCTGGATCCCTTAATATGATTACCTGGGATTTGTGGGCTAGTGGCTCTTTCCCCCCAAGTTTATTGGATACATTCATCTTCACAGAATAGATACTCCTAGAGACCACGAACGAGGCTGGCCACTAATTGCCCTGACCCTGTTAGTCACAACTGAAGCTGCTGTCTCCAGCCCAAGGCAGGGGAGACCCAAACACTGTTGTGGCAGAGTTCAACTGAGATAAGTGTACTCTAACCAAGTTCAACTGTTGAGTTTGCTCTGCGCGCTATGTTATTTAAGACATCCTACCATGAGCCAATGTGTGACCTTAGCAAGTTTTTAAAAAAACTTTTAAGTAATATAACAACTTGAGATATAATTCACATTGCAAACAATTCTCCCATTTGAAGTGTAAATTCACTGGTTTTTAGTACATTCACAGAGTTGTGCAACCATCTCCAAAATACATTTTAGAACATTTTCTTTAAAAAAAATATATTTGTATTGGTTTAAGAGAGGAAGGGAGAGGGAGGGAGAGAGAGAAACATCAATGATGAGAGAGAATCGTTGATGGGCTGCCTCCTGCACATCTCCTACTGGGGATCGAGCCCACAACCTAGGCATATGCCCTTGACTGGAATCGAACCTGGGACCCTTCAGTCCGCAGGCCAACACTCTAACCACTGAGGAAACTGGCTAGGGCTAGAGCATTCTATCTCCCAAAGAAACTCTATACCCATTAGCATTTCTCCATTTCCCCCAACCCCCAGCCCTAGGAAAACACATATCTATTTTGTGTCTATGGAGTATTTGCCTATTCTGGGCACTTCATAAATATAGAATCACACAGTATATATGTTTTCATGGATGACTTCTTTCACTTAGCATGTTTTCAGGACTCATCCATATTGTGGCATATATTCATACTTCATTCCTTTTTATTGCCAAATAATTATCCCAGTGTATGGATATACCATTTTTATTTACCCACTCATCAACTGGTGAACATTTAGGTTGTTTCCACTTTTAGCAAGTCATTTGTTTCAACTTACTCATCTACAAAATATGAAACACATTCTAAACTATAAAGCACTATATGCATGGAAAGACATTATTTTCATATTTATGCCAGTGACCCGGTGCACGGATTTATGCACATGGAAAGGAAATTCATTAGAAGGTGGTCGACAGAGCAGGACTGGGCAAGACAGGGCCAGACACATCCAGGAGCCAACCTCCTGAGGTCCCTCCCCAGCAGGCCACACCTAGGGCCAACAGTGTCTGTGGAGTGAGCAGGGGGTCCCTCTGGCAGGTGGGGTCCCTCAGCCTGGCCTGCGGGGATCAGGCCGAAACCTGCTCTCTGATGTCCTCCGAGGGATCCCGGAGTGCGAGAGGGCTCTCTGTAAAGTTGCTGTCGCACAGGGAGTGGGATGCAAACACAGTGTGCAGTAAACCAGATTTGGGGCCAACAGTGCCCCAGCAACAACATAACCCATGGCCGAAGGTGGAATCGTGTGACCCTATGAGGAATCAGGCTCCCTCCTCTCTGGTTTCTGGGGGTGTCACCTGAGAACCACCGCTGCCAAGTCACTGCAGCTTGGCAGCTCCTGTGTTGAGCCTCTGCCTCCCTGGTGGTCAGTGTGCATCATAGCAACTGGTCAGATGGGCGGAGGGACACTTATAGATTATATATATGTCATTATATCATTATAAATCTCTATCTATCTATCTATCTATCTACCTACCTATCTATCTATAGATGTTAACTAAGGGGAGCACCAGGGCCAGTGTGACTTCTCTGAGCATGTGGTCTATTATTGGGTAATTCAGAGGAATTAGGTGAGTATCTCTTTGGGTTTAATCTCTATGTGAAGTCCATTTTGCTTTTTTCCTAGGTCCTGGACTGTATCACTTAGCCCTATCACCCATTAATATTTGTTGCTAGGAGACCAGGTTAGAGTATGCTTAGCTCAGTGTAATCCTTGCCAATGTAGAAAATCGCTTGACTCAGGAGAATATTTAAACATTAAGGCAGTTTCAATTCATCCTAATTTTTAGCAAGAACAGGGACAAGGGCTGAAGCTACAGGAGTTCTTAAGGGCTTGGCCTACATTTACCAAATATCTTGCCAGTACTCCCTTTTCTGATTTTAGGTTAGCTTTTCTTCACGCACATGTGCCGGGATGAATTTTCCCCACTGCTCATCAAGTAAGTGTGTTAAAGTAATATAAAAATATTTTAATATTTAATATTAGACCAAGAGAAAATAAATTAGGATGGAAAACTTGTTGCTATAGAAGAAATTGTCTTCTACGTAAGTACAAAGATTGTAAAATCTAATTTAGATATAAATACTATTTTGTTCCCAGAATGTCTTATTTTGGGGGGGCAGGTACTTCATAGCTATAAAATGTGTGGGTGCCAGATAGTGTAAAGGGGAAAGGCTGGGGTGAGGAGTGGATTATGGGAGATTGTTTCCTTTACCACTAGTAGCTGCCTGGAGTGTAATTCCACTTCAAAGCGTTGGTAAGAGCAGCTGGGGACAATGAACAGTGGTTAAGGTGTTTTGTTTTACATCCAGCAAAAAGGAGCATTAACACCTCAACTGGCTTTTTAGAATAATTATTTAAAAATATATTTTATTGATTTTTCACAGAGAGGAAGGGAGAGGAATAGAAAGTTAGGAACATCAATGAGAGAGAGACATTGATCAGCCACCTCCTGCTCGCTCCCTACTGGGGATATGCCCGCAACCAATGTACATGCCCTTGACCGGAATCGAACCTGGGACCTTTCAGTCTGCAGGCCGATGCTCTATCCACTGAGCCAAACTGGTTTCGGCTCAACTGGCTTTTTAAGGAAGCCTTTGGAAGGGCCCCTGCTGCTGTTGACCATCACAGTAACCCTCAGGATGGTGGCAGGGGCAAAGTGGCGGGTAATTCACCAGAAGATGGAACCCAGTGATTTGGATTCTGTGCACATCTGCTCCTCTCCCTTCACGTGTTTAATTACGAGCTGACGAGTACAAAATAAATAAAACTCAGTTCTTCCCTGGAACTGTGAGGAAGGGTGTTCTGCTAGAAAGACTGCATCATTTCCCCATTACATGTCTATTCTAGAGTTAGTTTCTTTTTAAATATATTCCTGATTGACTTTTTAGAGAGAGGAAGAGGGAGAGAGGAACATTGATGCCAGAGCATAACATTGATTGGCTGCCTCCTGCATACCTCCTACTGGGAATCGAGCCCAAACCTAGGCATGTGCCCTGACCAGGGACTGAATTGGCAACCTTTCAATGCACAGAAAATGCTCAACCAACTGAGCCACACCAGCCAGAGCTCTAGGATTAGTCTTAATGTCACATCTGATTCTAGGAAGGGAGAGGGAGAGATAGAGACATCTATGATTGGTGAGATCCATAATTCCCACAATTCTTTTGATTACGCTTTTCCCATAAGCTTAAAAATGAAAGACCATCAACTCAAGGTTTATTTTAAATTACCAAAGTTCCTGAAAAAGAGGACTCGTTTATTTTTAGTATTAAAGAGGTTAACATTAGTGCTCATTATTCTGACTCATCCATAATGAAAGTCACCAGCTTACAAAGTTGCAAATCTCTACAGTTTCTAAAAACTCCCACTAATGGTTAAGGATTTACAACAATAAGTGTTATGTGCATAGGAAAGAGCAAAGAGTAGAAAATGCCAATCAGAAAATGTATCCAGAGAGAAAGAAGGTTTTCTGTGACTGAAATAATATTTCATGTCCATGGTTCTGGAATAAGGCGTTTCTATTAGGAACTGAGAAATCAAGACGAGAAATCGTTGGTATCCCAACTGGATGCCTGAAGAAGAGCAGAAAGTAATGCTCAACTTCGACCAATCTCCAGCCCCAAGCAGAGTACTGAAGACTGAGTACAAATATACTCAAGGCTTGACCTTGTATGGCTGTGGGACAGCTTGGAAAATGAACCCCTTTGCAGTTGAGTCAAACCTGTTCTGAACAGCCAGGTGCTTCTCATCCAGGGCCCTTGCACTGGATGGAAATCCTTGGAAAAGTGGGCGTCACAGATGAGAGGCTGACATAGCTAGCGTTCTGTGATTGAAAAGGTCATAACCCACACAGGTGGAAGAACAGCCCTGAAGACCATCCTTTAGATTATCGACATGATTCTACCTTTGGGGCAGCAGGACTGAGTAAATCCTTAATCATTTCAGGTTAGGCAGGATCTTGGGTCATAACTCACAGTAGAAGCTACAGGTTCTACTCTATAAAATCTGTGTGCAGTACAGATCCAGGAGGCTGGTCACTTAGAGACTGTGGCAGAACACGTGGTCTTCAAAGATCTGCTCTTCGCCTGGTGAGAAGCTCTTGTCACAAATCGGACAATTCAAAGACAGGGTCTGCACGGGCTGCTGCCGCGAGATGTGATCGAAAACGTTGTCAGCAAGGTTTGATTGGCAGGTGGGACACTTCTTGATGGAGCGCTGGGGGGAGGAACAAAGAGGTCGGTAAAAATGCAGGCTGTATGTGGCGGAGGCCATGTCTAGCTTCTTTCCCACTCTCTCCTCTGCATCTAGCATAATGCGTGGCACACAGTAGGTGCTCAAGTTCACATTTGGAGAGGCTTTCTCTAACCCCAGGATTGAAAGCAGTCCAACAGCTTCCAGCCTGGCCATCCCTTGTTTGGCTAGCTGCCTGGTTCACGCCTCCTTCCTAATCTTGTGCCAAATCCAGCTCTCAATGGAGATGTGGAGCAGGATGTTGAGGGACAAACAGTGCCTCCTGCTCCCACCTCCAGGGGCTGCGGCTAGCTGCAGGGGTGATCAACATGACCCGGTTCCCCTGTGGTTTTCTCATGAACTGAAGCAGAGTGGGAAATTTCCTCAAGATTGGATGTGGTCAAGCTTATGATTCAAAATACTTACCGGGCTGGGGGCAGAACTTTCTTGGATGCCTGAGGGTCATAAAAAAGATTTCATTCAATGAGAAAATATCACCCCGAGATCTCTACCCCAGTACATGTGTTCTAGCAGGTGTTTTTTGTAACCCCCGTATTTCCCTTTCTCCCCACTGCCTCTGACTGTCCATCTCTTTTATAAAACCATTTACTTCTGATAGAGGTCAATAAAGGGGGAAAAATGAAAAAATAATGAAGTGGCTTTTTCAACAGCCATGTATGTTACACAATCAGAAAAAAAGGCACATCTATTTTCAGTGGGTAGAAAAACAATAACAATTTAACAAAGAAACAGTCTGAGAATAGCTTTTAAGACTGAATCCAAAGAGCTGTTTTTCAAATAAAGTACTTACAAATATTTAAAAGAAAAAATAAACGTGTACCCCTGCCCGTGGCAAAGATCTGATTGTGACTCTTGAGAGAACATGACTGCTTTAAACTTCCAGAGAATGAGGCGTCGAATCACTTTTGAAGACAAAAGACCCTTGTTTGGTAAGGACACCTGACCCCTGGTCCCTGAGACAGGAGTGGTTGTCACCCCCATTTCCCGTCATCCACGCCCCCAGGGGTCACTGTGGCGCACACTCCCGCTGCCCTCGGTCAGGCCATCGGGTGGCTGATGTAATGCCATTTCTGGGTGGCACTGCCTGCCTCTTGTGCTTTCATTTCCAAATCTTAATTAGCCTCCTCGGCTCTGTATGTGTATATCTTCCACACGGAGACAGTTCCCTGATTTATAGATTTGGAATATAGCCACGGGACTCAATTTGTGTCGGCTGCTTCTAGGCGAATGATCTGATTTGCGTCTTCTAGATTCAGATTTATTTCTCAATTAACACTTCTCGCCTGGCAATCTTTCTACTGGGTCCTCAGCTTCTGCCCAGCAAGACTGAACAATGAGACCGGTCTTCATTAGCATCTCAGACACACAAAAACTGAGTGGGGAAAGGGATGGCGGCAGGGGTCTTTCAGCTCCAATGGTAAAGTTGTCTTACCGGAATATGGGTTTCCAAAGACAAGTCCTGGGTTTTGTCCTGCACCTCCTTGATCTGAAGTGGGTGCTTGAAATGGCAGAGAGTCAAAATCCAGACCCATGTAACTCATCAGTCTGGTGTTGTCCCTCTTCAAAAGCTAAGGACAGAAGATTTAGAGCAACACGTTGAAAGACAAAAACAAAGAATGGCCGCGACCAACTGGCAAAAGGGTGCCCGTTACAGGTAGCTCTTAATAAACCATGTGGTACTGGAGAGCCGTGGAAATGATACACCACGATTCTCGACTGTCAATTCTCGAGAAGGGGAAGAAGCAGCCTCCAGAGCTCTGAGGATCTGAGTTCTTAAGCTCTGAATTTAAAAGCATACCAAACTTTGTTTAGATTAAAGTAAAAAAGAATTTAAAATCTCTAAACACATACAAACTGAAGGAGGTACAAAAGTGTGAATAGATGAGGCTTGCAGGAGCTGTGTTAAGACTGAAATTGTGGTACATTTTGGGAGCAAAATGCTTCTTCTTAGTCCCTTTCCTAGAACAATCTTCTTACACAATGTAAATATTCCTCTGATATAATTTTCCCTTCTTTATGTTTTGTCCCATCCAATGGATATCCCAACAGAGAGAGGGAGAGGGAAGAAGGTGAGAGGGAGGGAGGGGATAAGAGAGAAAGAATGAGAATAAACCACAAGGGGGACAGAGAGCACTTCTAAAAAGAAAATGAGTGTACTGCTCCATAACATCTCAGATGACTTGACTATAGCTCTAACAAAGCTTCCAAATATCAGACCTTTTCTTTCCTTCTTGTGCTAAATTGTGTGCACACTCCCTCCCTACCCCTGCCTGGCCCCATTGGATTATTCCAGGAACATAGGGATTTCAAAGTTAAAGTGTATGTGTCTAAATGAAGAGCTTGAGAATGACAGGGCCAGAAATAGCCTCCAAATGCCTCTTGCAATACTGAAACACACCGGAATAAATTGAAAATCAAAAGTAAAAATGAGTGCTTAGAGGATTACAGAGAAGTTAGAGGAGGGGAACTGCTGGCGGTGTACGGCAGACCTAGAGGGAGTAGCCCAAAGGCAGGGCATTAGAATGGCTTCGAGTGCAACCACTTCATTTGCTGTCAGCATCCTCAATTAATCAATTAATAATAATAATCAATAATAAATCAATTAATAATAAATTGTGTTTAACATACAGCAGAGGATATCTGTTGGATGAATGAATGCACAGATGAATGAATGAATGAATGAATGCACAGTTAGTTATTAGGAGCCTACCATGGGTAGAGGACTGGAACAGACCACCACTTCTGCTCCTGGTTTGGCAGCAGAGGAAAAAAGAAAAAGTTGTGCTGAAGGAAAGGGTTCCCCACTAGCATAAAAGGGACTCAGGTATCACCCTCCAAAGAAAACGCTTACAATAGCGCTGAAGATAAAACCAGAAACAGTCAGTCAGTCATCGCCCCAGCTTTCAGGCCGACTGTTGCCATGCCAAACAAGGTTGTTACAGAACAGAGAGGACTTTGTGGTAGATCGGGAAACCAGATTAAATGCACTTTGTTTAGGAGATGTGCCTCTCCCACTGTTCCAGAATGGGCTCTTCTATTTAACTTATTTATTTATATCCGTTTTTTAATCTTCACCGAAAGATATATGTTTTCCCCATTGATTTTTTTAGAGAGTGGATGGGATAGGAAAGAAAGAGAGAGAGAGAGAGAGAGATCAACATGAGAAAGACATATCTATTGGTTGCCTCCTGCCTGAGCCTGGGATTGACTGGGAATCAAACCCAAAACCCTCAGGTCCCCAGGCCGATGCTCTAACCAACAGGGCTATTTAACTTTATTTTATCACCGTATCTCTGGTTCACCCTGCTCCTTCCCCTTAAAAATCTTGGTAGTTTTCTACCCTCATTTACATACTCACATCATTTTCTCCTTCCAATCTCTCTTTCTCTCTCTGCAGAACATTACATATCATCTGGTTCTCTCTCAGCCTTTTTGACAGGTCAAAGTTCTGGTCCTGTCAATAATTAAAAAAAAAATAAATTAGGATTAGGATCATATATGATAATTTGGACCCGGGATGGGGTAAAACAAGATCGCAGAGGTTTTAGCTTTTCAAAGTGTTCGGACCGAGGGTGGGGAGGGAACTGGAGTAGAGGGGAGTACAATAAAGCAGATGTAACTAACAGAAAAGTGACTTAAAATGCCAGGAGGCCTGAGCGAGCATAAACCCGTTTCTTCTGGTTTATAAGTGGCCAAAAGAGAGAAATAGTTGGGGAAAACCTCAAGGTTGCCTTATCAGAGTCAGGTATACACAGAGCCTTGTTTAACCCCATCCAACCATGGCAACAATCATCTCGGTCTTGAATAAACATCTCAGTCCGTGCAGCCTGAAGCTGGTAGGGTTAGGCCGGCCTGATTCCCTCCCAGGGTGAACACAGGCCTCTGGACTCGTTACAGTGAGGAAGAAAGAGTCTGAGCCGGAATCCATTAAAGGCTACCAGCAACCCACATGGGAATCTGGGCTTGATGCTGGCCTGACTAGTTTCATGAACCCCGATCTCCTAGGCATGCTTCAGAGCTTTCCATCTCCCTCCCACACACCCCCACATTCCCGTGCCTCCCAGAAACACGGAGCTAACCCTGCTAAAGGTGGAGTTTTCCCCAAGATTTTTTATTTGAATGCTGCGCTCAAACTGCTGTGTGCTTCTAGACAACCCAGAGGTAGTAACGCTAGAGGCGCTACCTCCACTGGCTTCCTATCCCCACTGGCTCCTATCCCCATGGGCTCCTGCTGGCCCTTCCAGTCCTGCCTCACTTCCTCAAAGAGCAGACATAGGAAGGGCGCTCCGAATCTGCTCAGAAGTCTGCTCAAGGGTTACAAAAATCCTCCCTGAGGCCATGGCTGAGCTGGGGCCTGTATTTCCAGAGATTCCCAGGCTGGTTTCTGGCCACACCCTCCATTCCTCCTCTTTTAGCAGAAAGATAAATTTCTCTCCTTAAGGGTGTACAACCCTCTGGCTTTGTCTAAGAAGCACAAACATTCACACCCTTGCTTTCTGGGCCCCCGATCTCTGTCCCCTACCAGTGGAGCAGCCCCGAGTTGCCGGATCTGTTTGTGGAGTCACTGACTCTCTTTGTACTTCTCCAAGAAACAGGCTTTCCCGGCCTCTACCTTTGCCCTTAGCAAGTCCACCTCTTGTACTAACTGCTCTTCCGATGTCCATCTGCATATGACTCTTTTATTAACTTCTAGTTAAGCCCAATATTCTTTTATCACTCACCACACATTAAAACACCTGCCTCTCCTGAATATTTTGTACATGGCAAATTCTCTATCCTTCTGGGGAGAATGCAAAATGTCCAGAGGAAAGCGCTAGTCTCATCTCTGCTTATTTATCCTGTCCATCACCTGAGTGTAGACCCTATCCCTCCTTTTCGCAGGCTCCCTCCCATGTAGCCCTCCAAAGACAGACGTGCCGTTAACTCCTGCTGTTTCTTCGTTGCAATAGCTTCTTGCTGCTTCAGCTCCTCCATTGTCTTCTCTAGCTTCTGCTGGTGCTTCCTCTGCACAAAAAGCAGATTGTAGTGTCACTGCTAGAAACACACACACTCACATACTCACACACTCTCACACACACACACACACACCCTCAGTCATTGGGGAAGGGCCTGCCCAGCTAATGAGCAAGCAGGATGCAGAGAAAAAAGCAAGCCTTCTCACATTAGTTTCTGAGAACAGCCATGAGATACCTCTTTCAGATGGCTTTCTCTGAGACCTTCCCCAGAGCCAGTGATATCCAGGTATATGATAAAGAAAGAACAATGTATATATTTTCTCCTAAATGATAAAAGATATGTTTTTTCTTGACTCTACCTGTTCCATTAAACTGAGAAAGAGCTGGCCATTTTCCTTTTTCAGACATTCCAACTGCTCCGTCTTATCTTGAGCTTCCTGAACAAGCTTCTCCATTTCTTTCTCTTGAGTTGACAGCTGTGCCTAAAGCAAAAACAGTACATACAACAAAGGTATAAAGAAGGAAAGCTAACCGGGAACAATGCTTTGTAATGTGCAAAACGTAAAGAGATGTGTGTTCTTCCCGGCCGGTGTGGCTCAGTGGCTGAGCGCTGGGCAAAGGTTTGCAGTCATTTACCTGAAGCTGACCCACTCTGACTCCCGTCTTCTCGTTTTCTGAGGACATCTTCTGGTTTTGTTCTTTCAGTCTGCGGAGGTGGAGAGGACTAGGTGAAATATATGCTGATGCCTGCTGGCTCCCCCAGGCCTTAAATGATTTAAGGCTGTCTTGGCCCTAAGCCTCCAGATTTATTTTAAAATCCATTAGTCTCTTCTTCAGTCCTGTTTTGGCTTCCTGACCTCAAAGTGCAGGGATCCGACACTTCACGTTAACACGTAAATTTAGATAATTTCTCCTTACCATTCTGACACAAAATTCTCTAACCTAGAAGCAAAGATCATGATTCCAAGGAGAGAACCACATCTCAATGCCATCATAGGAAAACTGCAGTCTAACGATTCTAGAAATCTGATCTGACCTCCTAAGGGTGCCTATCATATGGCAGTTCCTCACATGCAAGGATCACACTCACTGTAGCAGCTCTGTCTCCCAACTGCCCTTCTGCTCCTCCACTTTCTGTTCCAACTTCTTGTTGATGCTCTTTAAAGTTTCTAGCTCCTCCTGTAGATTGAAATGCCAAAGGCACAAACCATTTCTAAGACAGTTTTAACATCTCAGGCAGGCAACAAATATTTATTGAGCACATATTCCATGTCAGGCAGAGAATAAAATGTCCAAGTAAAAGGGTTTCTCATATTCAAATATTCTTAATACGTTCTTTCCATATTAAAAAATGTATCTTCCTTAATTTCTCTTCCACTGGAGCACACATTTGCCCATTAATTCATTAAACAAATATTTAATAAGCGCCTACTGTACACGAGACACTGTCTGGCATTGCAGACACAGCAGTGGATAAAATAATGTTGCTTTTCTCCTAGAAATGCACTGTTTAATAAATTCAGAAAGTCACATAGGTAATTAAAAAATGTTAGTAGCCACATTAAAAAAAGTAAAAAGAAACATGAAATTAATTTTACCACTAGTAAATTTAACCCAATATTGTTTCAAAATGTAAACAATAAAAAGAATTTTATACTTTTTTTCAGACAAAATCTTCAAAATCCAGAAAGTGTTTTAGGCTAACAGCATATCTCAATATACCACATTTCACATGGGGCAAGTGACCGTCATATTTGTTCTAAACATTTGTTTTTCTTTCCCGAAGCTTTCTGAACTGAACCAATTCTTGTGTGTAAATAACAACTATTTGTTTTTAGCTTTAAGACGGGAAAAGTTTGTTTATAGACTTCTAAAAAGTCATTTTTTTTCCTGTTTAACAAATTGTAGTTAAGCCCTAGCCGGTTTGGCTCAGTGGATAAAGCATTGGCCTGAGGACTAAAGGGTTCCAGGTCTGATTCTGGTCAAGGGCACATGCCCAGGCTGTGGGCTTGATCCCCAGGAGGCAGCCGATCAATGATTCTCTCTCATCAATGATGTTTCTATCTCTCTCTACCTCTCCCTTCCCCTCTGAAATCAATAAAAATATATTTTTAAAAATTATAGTAGCCCTGGCTTGTTTGGCTCAGTGGACAGAGCATTAGCCTGTGGACTGAAGGGTCCCAGGTTTGATTCCAGTCAAGGGCATGTACCTCGGTTGCAGGCTCTATCCCTGGTAGGGGGTGTGCAGGAGGCAGCCAATCAGTGGTTCTCCCTCATCATTGATGTTTCTCTCTCCCTCTCCCTCTTTCTTCTCTCTGAAATCAATAAAAATATATATAAAAATTGTAGTAAAGTATACCTGGCATGAAATTTACCATCTTAACCATTCTGAGCACACAGTTCAGTGACATTAAGAACATTCACACTGTTGTGCAACCATCACTCTATCCACCTAAGGACTCTTTTCATCCTGCAGAACTGAAGCTCTGAACCCATTAACACTAACTCCCCATTTCCCCCTCCCCCACCGCCTGGCAGCACCATTCTACTTCCTGTCTCTCTGACACCTACTACTAGGAGGTACCTCGTAAAACTGGAATCTCATGGTATCCATCTCTCTGTAGCTGACCCACTTTTCCCAGCATAATGTCCTCAAGGTTCATCCATGTTGCAGTTATGTATCAGAATTTCCTTTCCTTTTAAAGCTGAACAATATTCCATTGTATGTACATGCCATGACACGTCTCGCCTCACCATCTATCTGTCACTGGATACCTGGGCTGCTCTCACCCTTTGGCCATTGCAAAAAATGCTGTTATGGCTGAAACCAGTTTGGCTCAGTGGAAAGAGCGTTGGTCTGCAGACTGAGGGGTCCTGGGTTCGATTCCAGTCAGGGGCACATCCCCAGTGAGGGGTGTGCAGGAGGTGGCTGATTGATGTTTCTCTCTCATCAATATTTCTAACTCTCTATCCCTCTTCCTTCCTCTGTAAAAATAAATTTAAAAATTCAATAAAAATATATTAAAAAAAAAATCCTGTTATGGACATGGATACTAGTATCTCTGGAAAAAAACAGGGAGGGAAACTGAGGCTCATCGGAGATGTTAAGAAATTTCTTCTGGCTCATCGAACAATAAATGGGAGAACTAGCCTGTGTGACTCCAAAGACAAGGTTCCTAACCACTGTATGATTCTGTCTCCAAAAACATTAAAAAAAAAATCTGAGGGTAAATCCCAGCTTGTTCCAAAGCCACAAACTATGACATTGAGCAAGTTACTTACCTCTCAGAGCAGGGAGGCTGTTTTAAGAATTAAGTGAAGTGGGGAAAAAAAAGAATTGAGTGAAGTGATGTGCTTGATTATAGTGCCATGTACTGAGGAGGTGCTGAGTAAATACTGGCTTTGCTATCTTTATAACCAGAAGCAAGTACATAGGAGAGTGAATCCAAGCACCAGGACCCATTGATTCCTTGGCTAGAATCTGGCAGATAGGCTGTAGGCTCCTGGCCAGATGCTGGTTCTTGAAAGCCAAGTTGTGAGTTATACCTATGTCACCTTTAATAGATATATCTTTTTTATGTTTTAAAAAACATTTTTAGTGATTTTAGAGAGGAAGGGAGGAGATAGAAACATCAATGATGAGAATCACTGATCAGCTGCCTCCTGCATGCCCTCTTCTGGGGATCAAGCCCACAACCTGGGTATGTGCCCTGACTGGGAATCAAACTGTGACCTCCTGGTTCATAGATCAACGGTCAACCAGTGAGCCACACTGACTGGGCTAGTTTAAGGTCTTTAGAGAAAACTTCCACTTCAACTTCTAGCATTATCAATTCTCATTCACCACTCGCAGATTTGAAAAGAAGTTACAAAGAGTTTAGATAACCCAAGACCTTACTCTATTACTGTTCCTCTCTCTCTTTTTTTAAAAAAATATATTTTTATTGATTTTTACAGAGAGGAAGGAATAGGGACAGAGAGTTAGAAACATCGATGAGAGAGAGACATCGATCAGCCGCTTCCTGCACGCCCCCCACCTGGGATGTGCCCACAACCAAGGTACATGCCCTTGACCAGAATCGAACCTGGGACCCTTCAGTCTGCAGACTGATGCTCTATCCACTGAGCCAAACCGGTCTCAGCTATTACTGCTCCTCTCTTGATGTCCATGCTCTAACTCATCAAATCAAATTATTTCTAACTAGAGGCCTGACGCACAAAATTTGTGCAAGAGTAGGCCCTCACAGCCCCAGCTGCTTCCGCCCTCACAGCCACTCTGGCTGCTGCCTTGGCCCTGCCTCAGCCCTCGCAGCCCCAGCTTCATCTGGAAGGTTGTGTGGATGGCCATTCCACTGTTGGGCCGTTCAGTTGATTTGCATTTTACACTTTTATTATTATAGACTAGAGGCCCGGTGCATGAAATTCGTGCATGGGTGGGGTGTCCTTCAGCTCAGCCTGCTACCTCTCAAATCTGGGACTCCTAGAGGGATGTCCAAGTAGAATCATGTCTAAACGGGCAGTCGGACATCCCTCTCACAATCCAGGACTGCTGGCTCCCAAATGCTCAACTGCCTGCCTTCCTGATTGCCCCTAACTGCTTCTGCCTGCCAGCCTGATCACTATCTAACCACGTCCCTGCCAGCCTGATCGATGCCTAACTGCTCCCCTGCCAGTCTGTTTGCCCCTAACTGCCCTCCCCTGTGGGCCTGGTCACTCCTAACTGCCTTACCCTGCAGGCCCAATCACCCCCAACTTTCCTCCTCTGCCAACCTGGTCACCTCTAACTGCCCTCCCCTGCAGGCTTGATCACCCCCAACTGTCCTCCCTTGCAGGCCTGGTCCTTGCCAACTGCCCCACCCTGCTGGCCATCTTGTGTCCACATGGGGACAGGATCTTTTGACCACATGGGGGCAGTCATGTTATGTGTTGGAGTGATGGTCAATCTGCATATTACTCTTTGATTAGATAGGATAGAGGCCTGGTGCATGGGTGGGGGCCAGCTGGTTTGCCCTGAAGGGTGTCCCAGATCAGGGTGGGTGTTCCCTTGGGGTGTGGGTTGGCCTAGGCGAGGGGCCTGCAGGCCAGCCATGCCCCTGCCCCCCCCCCCCCCCAGCAACTCAAGCAGAGGCCTTGGTATCTGGAATTTATTTATCTTCTATAATTGAAACTTTGTAGCCTGGAGCAGAGCCAAGCTTTCTGCTTGCACAGCCACTGAAACTTTGTTGCCTTAAGTAGAAGCCTGTGGGCCAGGGTCTGCAGAAAACTTGGCTTCCTCCATGGCCAGGGGCAAACCCAGCCTCCCTCCTGCTTTCTCTGTGGCTGTAGCCATCTTGGTTGGGCTAATTTACATACTTGCTCTGATTGGCTGGTAGGCATGGCTTTGTGGGTGTAGCGGAGGTATGGTCAATTTGCATATTACTCTTTTATTAGATAGGATTATAAACAGGCAATGGAAAGAAGTAGTCAGACTGCATGGGTCTGAATCCTGGCTCCATCAATGATTAGCTGTATAAGAGATTACTTAACTCCCCTAAGCCTTAGGTAACTCACCTATAAAATTGGGGTAATAATAGTACATATTCCAAAAGTTTGCCATGAAGTTTAAATAAAATGATCCACATAAAACTTTTAACACTATCCTATTCCACGTTATTAGTATAAGGGAGTGAAATCACAAGCAAAACAGAAAATGGTACTGGACTGGCTAAGAGGCACTATCCAGTTCCATATTCCAAAGTCACCTTTAGCCAACAGCCATACCTGCTTTTTTTGGAGCTCAGCCTGCATGTCTGAGTTCTGCTTCTGGAGGCTGACACAGCTGTCCTTCAGCTCCTGGTTTTCTTTGCGAAGCTCCTTGTTGTGTTGCTCAATCTCTTCCACCTCACCCTATGAAAGAGCATTCTATAAACTTCTATTTGACCCTTTGTAGCTCAATGGATATTCAAATCCTTGTAGCAGAAAATTCCCATAGCCTGGGAAAGAGAAAGTATGAATGACTCCCACTCACTATAGTGATACTCTGAATCCTAAATGGGAGCAGCCCCTCAATATGTAAGGAAGACAGTAATAGATGTATGTCTGTATAAATTGCAGTACTGAGCCTGCCTTTTCCAAGAAGAAAGAGAAACAAAATGAAGGCCATGTAAAATGAAAAGGGGGACTGACAGAAGAATGTAGACTCTTCTCACCAACACTTAGTATTGCTTGTCTCTCTCATGGACTTAGCTCTTTGAGGCCACCGACAGTGTTTTAACTGATTGTACATTGCATCCCGAGTGCCTACCATTGTGCTAGATGGACAGTAGGTGTCCTGTTAAGTGAATCTGATACTTGTTCATGACAGGCTCTGTATAGAACTGAGAGATCCAAGAATACTTAGTGCATCTCTCCTCAAAGGAGCTTATCAATTTACTGTGGTGATAAGGTGTGGAGGTGGGAAAAATTAAGGAAATAACTGAATGCCAACTGAGCTACACTAGTTTTAGAGAAAGGAGAAATCACTTGTTATGATTCTTGCTAACGTTCCTAAGTCATTCTGAAGTGGGTCTGAGTGAGTATTGTATAAATTCTTCTCAATAGGATCCGTTAGACAGTCATTAAAGGCTTTTTGATTCAAATCCCTCCCTGTCCTAGAATTACTACTCTTCCCGGAGGGAAGGGATAGAGGTGAGATATTTACAGACCTGAGTGGTAACAACCAGGATGTCCTCCTCGTTTTCTGGACGGAACTGGAAAGGGATACTTGCTCCCCGGACCACACCATCCTGATCCACATAACAGAACTGGTAATACTCATCATCCTTGGGCAGGTAATAAGCTGAAAACACAGTATGATTTGTAATCCAAAATAAGGTCTATTCAGAAAACTAAAAATTGGGAAGTCTCTTATTTGCTCCAGAAAGCCCAAGATCAATGAAATGAATTAGTCTTGGCTACTGTTTTCAACACCTTTTACTCACTCTTTTTCTCACCTTTGAATTGGACTTCCTGCTGTTTGGTTGATACGTTGTTTGGGTCAACGGGCAAAGTAACCCACATGAAGGTGTAATATTCACGGGTTGTCTTCCATCCCACCTGCAATGACAAGAGGCTTCCATTCAGCATCAGGAGGAAATCCTTATTTAGGCTGTCTTCTCAGTGTGCTTAGCTTTTATTTATGTTGAAAAGACAATAGAATGAGTGGACAAAATCCACTCATGATGGATCAAATTGTTTTTTTTGACCTATGACAACCATATATGGTAAAATGTCTGATACAACTAAAAATTGGCACACACACACACACACACACAGAGTCCAAAATACCTGTCTTAGAAGGAAACAAAAACTGATCACTCAACATCCAGGACAAGAGTTCCAAAAACTGTATCTCCAAATCAGACACAGAACTGGGAGTGATGGGAAGAAATTCCGGGATTGTGAACCTGGATCGTGCTATCTTCTTACAAAGGTTCTTGGAACTTCAGCAGGAAGCACTTTTGATCTGCCCTCTCCCTTGGTCTGTCCTTTCCTGTGTCCAGTTCAGCCTTATCTCTTACACCAACATGGTTATACTACTGCATTTAAAAAAAATGGATTTCCTGAAACTGGTTTGGCTCAGTGAATAGAGCGTCGGCTTGCAGACTGAAGGATCCTAAGTTCAATTCCGGTCAAGGTCGTGTACCTTGGTTTTGGGCACAGCCCCAGTGGGGGATGTGCAGGAGGCAGCTGATCGATGTTTCTCTCTCATTGATGTTTCTAACTCTTTATCCTTCTCCCTTCCTCTCTGTAAAAATCAATATAAATAAATAAATAAATAAATAAATGAAATGAAATGGATTTTTTGAATAATGTGCACGTTAGGGATGGAGGAGGAGGCTTCTTAGGTTATGGCCGAGTCCAGTTTACCCAGTTTTCATTTTTTTGGTGTTTTTCTTCATGCTTGCTTAACGAAGGCTTTTTGGTGCTAAAACGAATAACAATCTGATATCATAAAGGCCTCTTCTAGGTATTGAATGCGTTAAGTCATAAGATAGAAAGATGCTATAAAATATGCCGCAGAGCCGACAGCTGGCTACGTGGAAAATATTCTCACCAAATGCGAAGAGGAGTACAAGATGGCTCAGATTGTATCGCGGAGATAAGAGGACACCAGGGAACACAAAGGGAGCCATTGTGTCACCAAGGGGAGAACACTCAGCAAATGAGAAGCCAAATTACATCTGTTGCCATCCTTTGACCCTGCCTGTGCCCAGTGGGAAGAAAAAGAACTGAAAATAAATTCCATTTTTCCATATTAAGGAATCGGAGCAGGGTTGAAAAGGCCACACTGAAAGCTCATCAGAACATACGAGGCATGTTTTAGTGTCTCATTAATACACACG
Source organism: Lasiurus cinereus (assembly GCA_011751065.1). Taxonomy (NCBI): domain Eukaryota; kingdom Metazoa; phylum Chordata; class Mammalia; order Chiroptera; family Vespertilionidae; genus Lasiurus; species Lasiurus cinereus. The sequence goes on along the minus strand of JAAGEH010000016.1, from coordinate 3,168,667 downwards.
CCATCACCGTCAGCATCTCACAGCCACCGCAGTGTGCGGCGGAGCAGGAGGCAGGGCTTTTATGGAGTCTTCATTCACTTCCTGTAGTTCCTTAATGTACTGTGACCAAAATATCATCAGGAAAAGAATTACTGCCGCTTTGGAGCAAGAAAACAACTTTTAGCCACCTGCGACTTCTATCCCTGGCTCCTCCACCTGAGTCGTCCTGGTCCCAGCCTGCCTCTCGTGGTAGTTCCCCTCTGAAACCTTGGAGGCACTTACAAGCTCAGGTAAAGGAGAGTATGGCGCTCAGGACTAGACCCTGAAGGAAGGAAAGCGGACTCCCCGGCTCTTTAAGCTCCATCCTTGGTGGTAGCTTTTGCTGTGTTGAGAAGAGGTAGCATACCGCACATTCAAAAACATTTCATGAATGCCTACTTGGTGCCAGGAAGCACATGGTGATGTGGACTCGAGGGATATGATTAAGAACACACTGAAAAGCCTGGCCAGTGTGGCTCAGTGGTTAAGAGTAAAACTTGAACCAGGAGGTCACGGTTCGATCCCTAGTCAGGGCACATGCCTGGGTTGCAGGCTCGATCCCCAGTGTGAGGTGTGCAGGAGACAGCTGATCAATGATTCTTTCTCATTATTGCTGTTTCTATTTCTTTCTCCCTGTCCCTTCTACTCTGAAATCAATAAAAAAATATTTTTAAAAACACACGGAATGAACACTGAGAGAGCTTTAGAAGTGAGACACAAAGGCCTAAAGTTTAGAGTTGACTTTTAATTCTCTAATTTACCATTTGTTGTTCAAAGGAAGAAAGGAGAAGGAGCAGAGGTTTGAATGTCAAACAAATGTTCTTTCCCCCTTACTCATTGGAAGATCTTGGAAAAGTATTAACTGTGCACAGAGATAATAGGACTTATTTCAGGGGCTGCTGTGCTGTGAGGATTAAATTAGAAAGCACACACACACACACACACACACAACTCCTCCAAGGCCTAGCACATTGTGTATGCATTCAAAAAGTTTGCATTCTTATTTTTTTTATATATCTTCTTGATTTTTTTAGAGAGGAAGGGAGAGGAACAGAGAGCTATAAACATCAATGAGAGAGAGAGACATTGATCAGCTGCCTCCTGCACGCCCCACACTGGAGATGTGCCCGCAACCAAGGTACATGCCCCTAACCAAAATCGAACCCGGGACCCTTCAGTCCAGAGGTTGACACTCTATCCACTGAGCCAAACCAGGCAGGGCCACACTAGCCACATTTTAAATGCTCAATAGCCACATGTGGCTAGAGACTTCTGGACTGGTCAACGAAGGTATAGCTCCCTTGTACTAAGTTCTACCTTACGGTGGGGAGAGTAAGACAACTACTACCTTCTTTACAAACTAGGGAACACTCCGGTGTGTCCGTTTTCTGTGTTAGGACATCTTTGAGGCTAATGTTTCAGCCTCCTGCGGTCTCCGAGCTATCATGCTACCTGCCAGTGTCCCTCTGGCTGGCTGGCCCTGCCTCGAAACACCAGCTGCCCCGGCTCCAGCAATGAGCTTGGGATTTCAAACAATTCGGGAAAAGTAAGTTCGCGGGCGACGTAAATAAGCACTAGCGCCTTCACAGGGTGCTCAAGAATGATGTCTGAGTTCCGGACGAACAGCACTGGCAAACAAGCACATGTCATCCTGCGGTGTCAAAACAAAGGTCACAGACATCGGAAAGCAGCAGTGTAAATTACTTAAACGCGACCTTTACTTCCCGTCTCTGGAAATGGGAAGCGTTGTCATTATGATATGTGTGCGTGACAGATAAAGACACAGACGAGGGGAGAAGCCGATACGGAGAGCAAGTTGACTCTAATAAAGAAGTAGCATTTCTGCACTTGAACTGACAGGGTGATTAGACATAGGAGAGGCCACTGCGGGAGCTCGTAAACCTTCTGCCGGGGGAAACTTCACAAAGAAGAAAGACACACTTACTCAGGACAAGCTTAGATTGTAGGGTGCCAAACCAGGCAACTTCTCAACCTCCTTCCCAGATTTGTAACACTCGTACGAAAACACATGAAACACTCCACTAAGGAAGAAAAGAGCTTAAAGTCACAGAAATGATGGAAGGGGACAATCATCCCTGTCAAGTCACAGACGAACATTTCAAAATAGGGTCATTTGTACAAATTGACACTGGGTCTTTGAAAAGCACCATACAACTCGGGGTCGTTATGATGTGCCACCTTATTTTCGCTTGGGTCCCCAGGCACGTGTTGGTGTGTGAAGGGGGGAGTGCTGGAGGGTTAGCTGAGGACTTTACCACTGGCCAGATCCAACATGCAAAATGCTTGGAACGCACAGTCCTGAAGATTCACCTCTCGCTCCCAGTCCCTTGGTCCTGAAATAACTACTTACTCTGAAGATGCCAATCCAATCCTTTCGACGGGGGGTGAACTGCTGGGTGAGGGTGTAATAGCAGGTGACATCCCCTCCAGGAACGTAGAACTTCTCCACGCTGTTAAAGATGACCTGAGAGAAGTGACAGTGGTCCAGCAGGACGGCGGAGGTGGGCGGGTCTTCTGTCTCCTCCATGGCGGGGTTCTGTTATGAGATACGGGGTAGAGTACAGCTCAGAGGGAGTTGTCTGAAATGGTGGCGATTTCTGGGCTCCCGTCCAGGGAACATTCTGTCAGAGACAAGTCAGGAAAAGCAATGAGCAGCCTGACTGGTCCTGAAAGCGTACAAGCTGCTTTTGGTTTCACTTTGAGCCATTTTGCCTTCGTAACTTCCTTTGCTGGAAGAATTTCCCGAGAATGTTTTTGACCTCTTCGCCACCATGCTCACATACCTTTGTTCTCTGCTCATAGCTTGTTTGTTCACCTTCTTCTAATGCCTTAGATAAGGGAGGCAGCCCGGAGGAAAGTAGCTGGAGCTGGGAATTGTAAGATACAGATTCTAGATTTTTCATCCCAATAAGCTGTGACTTTTGGAATACCAATTTCTCTAGATTTCAACTTCTCCACTCAATTCCATTTACCACCCTATGATCATCAGACCCTTCCATGTATTAAGGCGCTCTTTTAGGAACTGGGGATGGGTGCTGGGATGACAAGGATGAGAGAAGGAGACTATTTGACACGTGATGGTGACAAGTAGGGGTTCTGAGATCAGAATGGTAGAATTCAAATTCCAGCTTCACCACCAATTACTGCATTTTCCAGCGTATAAGACCACCCCAAACTTTTCCAGTTAAAATATAGAGTTTGGGATATACTCGCCCTAGAAGATGACAGCCGGCATATAAGACGACCCCTGACTTTTGAGAAGATTTTCCTGGATTAAAAAAATCGTATTACACACCGGAAAATACGGTATATGCGTGTCCTTGAACGATTTACTTAATCGCTGGGCTCTGTGCCTGTTCGATTAATCTGTAAAATGGGGTAATCACATCTACTTTATGTGGTTTTTCGTAGCATGAACTGAAATAATGTAGTGTCCAGTCCCTAAGTCAGTACTCGCCAGAGAGTAGGTACTTCACACAAAGTAACATGCTGAATGACAGAATAAAATACTTAGCATAGACTTTGTATAAAAAAAAGGATTCAACAGATGTTAGTGAATTACTGCTGTTGTAGGTTTTTTTCCCACTTCTGACACAGAGTTTATCCTCACCATGGCCCCAATCCAATATGGAAGTTTGATGGTAAACAAGTGACAGCCAAAGGGATGGCAGAAGTGCAAGATCTCCTAAATTCAAAAGGAGAAGACATGTGACTGGTCAGAAAAATGAAGGAAAGTTCCGGGGAGTGAGTAGAATCCCAGAGAAGGCCCTCAAGGAAGATTAGGATTTTGCCTAATGGCTTTGAGGTGAGGAAATACCAGGAATGAAGCATCATGCAAGAGAGCAAAGAAACAGAAAAATGCAGCCCATATTTGGAGGACGGTAAGCGAGTTTGGATTCCTATCTATAAAATGGAGATAATGAATTTTCTAGGTCACAGTACAGATAAAATGTGATCAAGGATGGGAAACAATTTGGGTAAAAGGTAAAAGCAGTACATAAAAGAAAAACACTGTCTTTTGAACTGCCGAGACTTGATATTTCCTAGCCCTTAAAAGCGATTTTATGTCCTGACTTCTAAATGCCTCCCTGGTCTCACAGGTAGTGAATCCGTGATTCTCAACCCAGAATTTTATCGGGAAATGAAAACCATATTGCATTTCTACACAGCAGATGAAGAAAGAGCTGTACATGTGTAAACATTGTATGATACCTTCCAAGCTGAGCTGTTGGAGCATGTTGGGAGACCGTATACTAGTCCACGCATATACACGATTTAAAATAAATAAGTACGATAACAAAAAAAAGAGAGAGAGAGAGAGAGAGAGAGAGTTCTTCTAGCCCCGCCCACTTTACTTCTCGTGGTTTTATTTTGAACTCTAAGCAACCAGGCCAGTGTTCTCATAGAAAAGCCAAGGCGACTTCGAGGCACTGAACGACCAACTCTGGGGATCGAGTTTAATTAAAAAAATAAATAAAAGTATTGGCTTTCGGGTTTGTGACACAGTTTAACCACATCCTCAATCTCAAACCTCAGCCCGGTTTTTCTAAGGAAACGAGAGATCATGTTGCAGTCCAGGGTCAGGACTCGTTCCTCGTGGTAAGTTGCTGCCTGCGTGAGCTCTCGGATGCGGGAGGGCGGGACGTTTGCTCAGCCTTCAGACCCCCCTCTTCCCTGGTGGCCTCCAGGACTGGAGGCCAGCATATCCCCGTCCTGTAAAATGACTTCATCTGTCCTTTGACGATGGATCTGCACAGTCAGGTAAGAGGGACTTCGGGATCTCAATGAACCCAAGTACCATGCTCCCTGTTCTTTTTCTTCCTAACACCATCACCACTGCATATACAATGCAGTGCCTCACTTGCAGTGACTACTAGCTGAGTATTCATTGTATAAATGAATGAATGAGACACATGCATGGAATTCACCAAAAAATGAAAGGTGGTGAATGGTGGGGAGACTAATTTTTCAAGTCCTGCTCTTACTTTGTTGGATACTCTTGGAGGAGCTGCTGTTTCCAGTTTTCTCTTTTCTGAAATGGGGTAAGGAGATGGTAATCTCCAAGTGCTTCATCAATTCTTGGAATGGCTGGTTCAGCTGGTAGGGCTGGTTCCAGTGGCATGGTGCCAAAAAAACAGAAGGCACAGATTTGATTTCCTGAAGGTCTCATAAAATTTACACTCCATTACCCGCCTTCCACACATTTCAAACTCTCGAAACAGCTCTGCAAATGGATGCTACCGTGAAAGACAGACCAGCTAATGGTGTGGGGGCTGGGTACAGCCTCTTTCCTTACTAGAAAACAATCTACACATCAGCTCATCAACAGAAGATCACTGATGAAAGGTCAGCATATATGTTCAAAACGACATGGAAGAGCTCATGGCAAAGCTTGAGTCCAGCCCAGCCGCTGTGGCTCAGTGGTTGAGGGTTTACCTATGAATCAGGAGGTCACAGTTCAATTCCGGGTCAGGGCACGATCCACAGGAGGGGGCATGCAGGAGGCAGCCGATCAATGATTCTCTCTCATCATTGATGTTTCTCTCTCTCCCTCTCCCTCTCTCTTTCTCTCTGAAATCAATAAAAATATATATATTTTTAAAAAAGCTTGAGTGCATAGCCAATGGATACTTTATCTTTCATCTGAAAATCTAATAATCTATCTGGAAAAGTCTATCTGGCTCCTTGCTTATCAAACATGTAAGACTCCATAAAGTTACCATTTCAGTGATCCCATCAGCTTTCCAGAAGGACCCAGGAGGGCACTCTGGGTTTTGGGGACTCAGTCATTCCTAAAATAAAAACTATCCTCTGCCAGGCCTGTGTGAGGGGCTGAAGAGGCAGGTAGAGCAGAAGACAACAGTGGTTTCCTCGTCTGCCTCTTACCAAACCTGAGGATGGAAAGAGCCAAGGGCAAGCGTACAGCGTGACCTTGCCAATCTAAGCTGGGCCAGTGACGATACCTCATTCGACTTTTTCTGGAAGATATCAACTGATTTTTAAGGTCAGAGATCCCAGTGATAAAATTCCCTGGGGAAAGCAAACCCACATTAATTTAATTTCTTTTTTAAAATATATTTTTATTAATTTCAGAGAGGAAGGGAGAGGGAGCGAGATAGAAACATCAATGATGAGAGAGAATCACTGATCGGCTGCCTCCTGCACAACCCACACTGGGGATCGAGCCCACAACCCAGGCGGCATGTGCCCTTGGTCTGAATCGAACCCAGGACCCCTCAGTCCACAGGCCGATGTTCTACCCACTGAGTTGAACCAGCTAGGGCTAATTTAATTTCTTCATCCTTCTGCTTACTTAACTTTCTAAATGATTAGCAACTAGGAAGTGGAAGAACTAATTTGATTCTCACTCCTGGCCCAGGAAGAGATGCTTTCACAGAAAGATCCTCAGAGAACACGGACAATAGATGCACTGGATTTGTAGATGGCATGAGACAGGAAGCAAAAACAGAGACACAGTCACTGGTCCTCAAATTATTAAGCCACTTACTGTAAGTCACATTTTCCAAGTTCATTTTAGTTCCTTACCTAGAGTCTTTCAGAGTGCCTTAGAAAAATGTTATGCCCCCAGGAAGCTTTACATGGTCCTCATTAACAACTGACGCGAGCCGAAACCGGTTTGGCTCAGTGGATAGAGAGTTGGTCTGCGGACTGAAGATCCCAGGTTTGATTCCGGTCAAGGGCATGTACCTTGGTTGTGGGCACATCCCCAGTAGGGGGCGTGCAGGAGGCAGCTGATCAATGTCTCTCTCATCAATGTTTCTAACTCTCTATCCCTCTCCCTTCCTCTCTGTAAAAAATCAATAAAATATATTTAAAACAACTGACTGGATTGGCTGTCCAGCTCCTTCTCAGCAGCCCTCCTCCCACATCCCCTACCACCAGGGCCAGCAGTACTAGGGAAGAACAAAAACAGTTCTTGGACAGAAGATGCAGGCAGCCAGCCATAACAAACTGGGAAAAGCTCGAGGCTGTGTACTAAATCTCCACTTAACTCTACTAAGATGTCACACTTTTTCCTTCAAAGGGGTGACCATGCTAAGTGACCAGTATAGTGTCTGGAGTGGAGTGGAAATAGGACTCGGCTAGGTGCCAGGGCACTTGGGTTTCTGTCTTAGTTCTGCCACTAACAAGCTCTGAGATCCTGGCCAAGTCACACCACCTCCTTTGATGTCTCAATTTCCTCATCAATAAAATGCACAGATCAGCCAAAACCGGTTTGACTCAGTGGATAGAGCACCGGCCTGTAAACTAAAGGGTCCCAGGTTCGATTTCCCGATCAAGGGCATGTACCTTGGTTGCGGGCACATCCCCAGTAGGGGACGTGCAGGAGGCAGCTGATCAATGTCTCTAACTCTCTATCCCTCTCCCTTCCTCTCTGTAAAAGATCAATAAAATATATTTTTAAAATAATAATAAAATAAAATGCACAGATCAGGGCTAGAAGAGTTCCAAGAAACGTTGCAACTATAATGATGATCCTAAGTGAAAGAGAAAGGAATTTAAAGAGGCTACTTTAACTGTCTTTTCATCTAGGAAAGTAAGAAAGCATGGCATTATATCCATAAGCACTGTCAAATTTTTTTTTTTAAAGAGCCCTAGATGTACTAGCTGACTTGAAAATTAATACAACTTACTGTATTGAAAGATAATACAACTTATTGCTACGGAACTCTTCCTGACCGCCTTTCTCGGGGTCCTTTCCACTCCACAGCTGTCATAGCTGCTAAAGGATAGAGTTTCAGGTGGAGAGGCCTTCTGAAAAGTCACCCGGGGAATTCTTTAAGCATGTGCTCTGCGCTATCTACAAAGACCTGCGGCTTCAAACGTTTTTTTTTTTGCAATAGTGGAGATAAGTTATAAAGATACAGCAGTCCTCGAATAACGAACAGCATCATTTAGTCCTCATGTCGATAAGATGCTGCAGGAACTGAACTCCTGCTTATATCCATCAGCCTCTGGCAAAACTGGCTTGCCTCTACACCGTTTGTCTTAAAGCTGCAGAACCTAGGATTTACTGTAGAGCATCAGTGTTATTGCCATCAGCTCCGCCACTTGTTGACTTGCATCAGGAGCAAGAATCCAAGTGATAAAAAAAAAAAAGAAAAGTTAACACGGTTGAATGACAGCGTTTGAGTGGAAACAGCCCCCAAGCTAAAGTGGCCTGGTGGTGGCCGTGGGCGGGGCTGTGGGAGATTGACAGCAAAGAAGCAGGTCACTCCACGCCCGCTCCTCCTCCTCCTCCTCGGATGCCTCGCACACCTCCTCCGGTTACAGAGGCCTCACCTGAAGGCCAGGGGTTTCGGGGACCAAGCCCCGCCAGAGGGCAAAGGAGGCCCCAAGAGAGAGGAGGGTGACTGCGCAGGGCCCCGCCTGCGCCTCCACGCACACGGGCCAAGAAGACGCCAAGGACTAGGATTAAGGAATCACTAGGACTTCCGCCCGCGGGAGGGGGGGGGTGTGATGCCGTGACGTCAGGACCCTCAGTCCCGTCCGCGGGACCCCTGCTGCCCACGGAGTCTCCCGCCCGGCCGCCGGCACCGACGCCCCCTGCCTTGCCCGGGGGAAAAGGGGTCCCTCTGCCCGTCGAGGCCGCGCACAGCGCCCCAGGGGCCCCGTGACGCCACTCCCACTCGCTGTCTCCCCAGAAAGATGGAAGGAGGGGGAAACCGAAACCAGGAGCACCTTCGCCGCTCGCGGTGCTGTCTCAGGACGGCAAGTCCGAGTTTAGGGAACCCGAGGGCCCAACTGCCACCAATTGCCCTCCTTCCCTCCGGGGACTCACCGCGGGTAGCAGCCGGCGACGACGCAACAGGACAGGGTAGGGGAGAGGGGCGGAGCCAAAAACCCGAAGGAGCGCTGATCCCGCCCGACCCCGCCCACAAGTCACATTGATCACAAGCCCCGCCCCCCACGCGGTGCTTGCTGGGACTTGTAGTGTTCAGGTGACTGGGCTCCAGGGGGATCCTTAGGGGTCTCATCCTAAGGAGCTTATGTCTTCCCTCTAAAACAAGCCGTTGACTCAACCTTAAAATTTTTCCAAACTTATTTCGGTTTTGAATGAGAAAGCTCCGTATCTTTGAACAGCCATTGAGAGGTCATCTTCATTTTTCTCCTGCCTCCACATAGCACTTCACTAAGAGTCTTATAGATGAGACCCTCTTTTTTAAAAAAAAAAATATTTTATTGATTTTTTAAAGAGAGGAAGGAAGAGAGACAGAGAGCTAGAAACATCGAAGAGAGAGAAACATTCATCAGCCTCCTCCTGCACACCCTCCACTGGGGATGCGCCTGCAACCAAGGCACATGCCCTTGACTGGAATCGAACCCGGGACCCTTCAGTCCGAAGGCCGACACTCTATCCACTGAGTCAAACCGGTTTTGGCTAGGCCA
>JAAGEH010000016.1:3126723-3159117 GCA_011751065.1 Lasiurus cinereus | reverse complement strand
TTTTTTTACAGAGAGGGAGAGGTATACAGAGTTAGAAATATTGATGAGAGACATCTATCAGCTGCCTCCTGCATGCCCCCTACTGGGGATGTGCCTGCAACCAAAGTACATGCCCTTGACCAGAATCGAACCTGGGACATTTCAGTCCCCTTGGCCAACGCTCTATCCACTGAGCCAAACCGGTTTCGGCTTCTTTGATATTTAATCATGCTTCCCACCTACCCCTAAAGGAGACCCAATAATTTGCCAGGTGCCTCAGAGTTTGTGTTTCATCATTAAACCGTCCTCCCCCTTTTTAAAAATCTATATCCACAGACATGCTTAGAGAGAGGAAATGAGAACCAGAGAGAGAAACATCCATCGGTTGCCTTCTGTACATGACTGGAGATCAGACCAAAACCCTGACTGGGAATGGAACTGGCAACCCTTCGGTGTTCAGAATGACAGTCAACCAACTGAGCCACTCCGGCCAGGCACCATTTCCTTTCTATAAAGAAATGATCCTTTAGCATTAACTCTGTGGAGGTAGTACTTTTCCCAACTGCTAAGAATGAACGCAACAAGAATCCTGCTAAGTCACTTCAGAGACAATTCCCTTTAATATCTGAGCAATCCCTGGCTTACCTTCAGCAAGAATCCTTCTTACCCTCCGTGTCTCTTACTTTTCATAATTTTCTTCCTTTCTTTCCTTTTAATTAAACAAAGGTATTGATTAATTTTAGAGAGACAGGGAGAGAGAGGAACGTCCATTTGTTTTCCACTTATTTACACATTCATTGGTGTATTGGGACTATGGGAAGGTTACTCCAACTGAGCTCCTTTCAGTAATTTTCTTTTAATATATATTTTATTGATTTTTACAGAGAGGAAGAAAAAGGGATAGAGAGTTAGAAACATCGATCAGCTGCCTCTTGCACACCTCCCACTGGGGATGTGCCTGCACAACCAAGGTACATGCTCTTGACCGGAATCGAACCCGGGACCCTTCAGTCCGCAGGTCCAATGCTCTATCCACTGAGCCAAACCGGTGAGGGCTCCTTTCAGTAATTTTTCACCCACTTGTCCTTACTGTATGTACTAGTAGAGCTGAGCACAATCTCTCTTCCCTATTGTAATGTCCCCATTGCAATAGTCCTGGATAAAGTCTTTCTTACCATTATAAGAAGGGTCAGAATAGTTATTTCTTCAACCCTGCGCATGCTGTCTCAGAGAGGTTAAAAACAGAGTGCCCCTCCTCCAAGGAGTGGCATCCAAGTTATGCCCCTGAGGCCACTGGAGGTTTCAGTCAGGAGACTGTGCATTCCTGATTCTGCCTTCTCACAAGACGGCGACATTCAACTGACGAGAATGGATGTGAGGAGTGAGTAAATCAGGGAGTGAGGCTTCTGTTGAAAGTTCAACTCACCTTCTGAGTTACTAAAATCATAGTAACCATTTTAAACTCTGTTCCCAAGGGGAAAGGGCTGTCAGTATTCTGGATATGTTTCCTTTAATTTTACTGACTAGCTTTTTAAAAACCACTGAGAACTGACACCTCCTACACCCACATCAGCTTACTGTCTACATTAACCTGACAACTATTTGATGACACTCTTGCCTGGAACATAAAAGTGCAGGTACAGCCCAGCCTCGGTAACTCAGTGGTTGAGCATGGACCTATGAACCAGGAGGTCATGGTTCGATTCCCAGTCAGGGCACATGCCCTGGATTATGGGCTCAATCACCAGTGTGGGGTGTGCAGGAAGCAGCTGAGCCATGATTCTCTCTCATCATTGATGTTTCTTTCCCTCTCTCCCTCTTGCTTCCTCTCTGACATCAAAGTCTCAAGCAACACCACGACTTTGTCCTGCCGCCTCTGAGCCACTACTACAGTCTGCCAAGGCAGTGTTCTTCCTTACCACGGTAGGAAGAAACTCAGTTTTGTCTTACCAACAGGTTGTTTGACTGATATTCTGGGGAACTATTTGACAGCACAGAATAAAAAAAGATGAACTAGTCTGCGTTATTTCCAATAGAAATGTCAAGGGGAGGCCGCAAGTACAACCCTTTTATAACTGGACATGATGGACTGGGACTTGATATTCAGACCTAGAAAGAAAATTTTCTACCCCTATCTTCAACTGCTAGGAGTGGAGGCAAACAAAAACTGGAGGTGGTGGTGTTACTCTGTGCCTGACACCATGGGTTATCTAATTTAATCTTCATAAGGGAAGCACTTTTATTATCCCCATTTGACAGATGAGAACATTGAGGCTTAGAAATCTAAAGGTACATGTCCAAGCTCATACAACTAGTAAGTGCCATTAGAGGGCTTTGAACCCAGTATTCAGACTAAAGTGAATGCACTCCTAACCACTGTTCTCACTCTACGTTTCATGAGAGTTCAGCGATCCAAAAGGAAAGACAAACATGTGACTGAGTTTAATGTCACATAATATTGGCTTTAGGAGAAGAACTTACACAGTGCTAAGATAGCACAGAATTAATTATTCCAAGGGGCAAGAAGGATCCTGGCCAGGTGGCTCTGTTGGTTGGAGCATCATTCTGTGCATCAAAAGGTTGTGAGTTCAATTCCTGGTCAGGGCACATACCCAGGTTTGGGGTTTGATCCCCAGTTGGGAAGCAACTGATCAATGTTTCTCTCTTACATCAATGTTTCTCTCTATCTCCCTCTCCTCTCTTTTTCCTTTCCTCCCTATATAAAAAACAATAAGCAGATCCTCAGGTGAGGATTTTTTTTTTAAGGAAGCTTTCATAAAAGAGGTGTTAAAGAAAAAAATTATTCTGAAGCCTGTTAAAATGGGAAAGACAAACTTTATTCGAAATTATAATCATAATAGGGGAGAGAGATTGTGCTCAACTCCAAACCCAATAAGGCAAGTTGAGATTTACAACCATGAAGCCAAGTGAAGAGGTCAATGGATTAAAAAAAAAATGATTGAGAGAGTAGGGAGGTTCTGGCTAAAGTGACTTAATAGGATTCTTGCTGAAGGCAGGCTAGGGCTTGGTCAGACATCAAGGGTGGAGGATTCTTTCTAAACTACTTAGAGTTTTCAGTAAAATTTGACTTGGCAAAGACACAGAAATCCAAGGTGAGGCCTAGATAAGAAAAGGGTCAGATGGCCAAAACCGGTTTGGCTCGGTGGATAGAGAGCATAGGCCTGCGGATTGAAGGGTCCCAGGTTCCATTCTGGTCAAGGGCATGTATCTTGATTGCGGGCACATCCCCAGTGGGGGGCGTGCAGGAGGCGGCTGATCGATGTCGCTCTCTCATCGATGTTTCTAACACTGTATTCTTCTCCTTTACTCTTTAAAAAAAAAAAGTTTTTTTTAAAAATCAATAAAATATATTTAAAAAAAAAAAAAGAAAGAAAAGGGTCAGATGGTGATTCAGAGGAGCCTAATGAAGTTTGACATTTGATTAATCTGAATAACAAGCTGGACCCGCAGAAACAAGGCTGGAGAGCACTGCGGGATGGAGGAGTCTGCTCATCTCTAGCCGGGCTGCCAGCGGGTTTCTCTGTGAGGATGGACGTGTCCAACGCCCGCGCTGGCTGGTCCGGTAACCGAGGACACAGGCGGAAATGTGCTGCTGCATCTGGGAGCGGGATATTTCTATCATTTCAATTTAAATAGCCCATCTCTCTCTCCCAATTTTAATAAATTTAAATAGCCCTGTGCCATCGCTGTCCTGCCTGGGGCAGATCCGCGGCCTCCAGGTACCTGGGCTGTGGCCTCGGGGAAGGAGGGTCAGGAGGCGGCCAGAGAGCAGGCCCCAGCAGCAGCTGCTGCTTTCACCTTTGCCCTGAGCTCCGGCGTGCCCAGCCCTGCCCAGCCCTGCCCAGCCCTGCCCTGGAGTAATGACTGGCCTTTGGACGCTCAGCAGCATGAGAAAGAAGGCGAGAGAAATGTTATCCCTGACACCCGCTGTCTCTGTCTTCACTGGGACTCAGCAATTTTTTTTTCCAAAGGCCGGGCAGTTTCTAGGTCCACGCTGGAGAAAGAGGTTCATAGGTCGATGCTCAACTGCCCAGCCACGCTGGCTTCCTTGTGATGGGCACAGCAGGCAAAAGCTCCAGATTGGCTTTTTTTTTTTAATATATAATATGTTTTATTGATTTTTTACAGAGAGGCAGGGAGAGGGATAGAATTAGAAACATTGATCAGCTGCATCCTGCACACTCCCCACTGGGGATGTGCCCGCAACCAAGGTACATGCCCTTGATCAGAATCGAACCTGGGACCCCTCAGTCCACAGGCCAATACTCTATCCACTGAGCCAAACCGGTCAGGGCTGTTTTTTTTTTTTTTAATAAATCTTTATTGTTCAGTTTATTACAGATGTTCCTCTTTTTCCCTCCCATAGCTCCCCTCCACCTGATTCCCCACCCCCCCACCCCTTGCCCTCACCCGCCACTGTCCTCATCCATAGGGATAAGATTTTTCGGACTGGCTTTTTTTCATGAGTGGCTCGAAGAGTCCCAAACTGAGAAACAAGAGTCTGTGTGTCAACTGCAAACAACCTTCTGAGGACTGTGTTGTCTTACGATGTATTTATTGAGTCAGGTGGGTTTCCTAAGGAACAAAAAGACAGTGAAAACAAGAGTTTCACACTTACACCCTCACACACACACACACACACACACACACACACACACTCTTGCCTCTGAGTTGGAGGAGGGGACACCGTCCCCATTTTTTGATGACTGGAAGGAACCTCCAACATATTGCTTCAACTTTTCACATCCGGGTTCAAAAAAGCTCTGTGATGGTCATGCTTCTAGTTTGCCCCCCACAACTCATCCCGAAAGCTCTCTGATTTCCCGGCTGTCTCTCTCCGGCCCTGGAGGGGATCCTGGCTGTCTCTCTCCGGCCAGGGAGGGGATGCCCGCTGGGGGTTCAAGCCTGCTTTTGCTCTCCAGTGGGGGCCGCTCTCCTGTTTGCTCTGTGTTTGTTCCTGTCATCGCCCGTGAAAGGACAGCGGTGCCAGGCTCTGGCCTATTAGCTCCTCCTTTACGAGAACTCCCATAAAGAGCCGGCTGTCAGGGATGTTAATGGAAACCCTCAGGAAACCTTAAATCTCTGCGGCTCTCTCCAGCCTCCTCTCCCTCATTTCCATCACAATATGGCTCCAGAGGGACCAGAGACCGAAGCGGGGAGCTTGGGAGAGCAGATTGGGAGGACACCCGGGAAAGAACAAGGCGGGGTGGGGGAGGGGAGCAGAGCTGGGCCAGTTGGCCTTAGGGAAGCATCTGGCTGGGTGGCCCGTTGATGATGGTCACCTGGGCTCCCGGGGCCTTGGAGAGGGGGAGGGGCAAGATCACCCAGGGCCACCTGGAGGAAAGGGAGAAGAGGACAGTAGAGGTTTCTGGAAGATCAGCAGATGGGCCACTGATTCCGCCCCCCCAGGATGAATTTAAGCCCCATGTAGCGGGCTGCTGGGGACCAAGCCATGCCTTTGCCTCTAGCCTCCTGCCTGGCAGATCACAGGGAGAGGTAAAACCGGACAACAATAGGTCCGGGCTGCCTGTCACTACTTGAGCCAATTCCGCAGAGACAGGGTTGAATTCTATATGAGTGTTTGCTCCAATACTGCCGGCAGTATGGGGGAGCCGCCGGTCACCCACACAAACCTGCTGTGCAACCCCACACAAGCCGGCTGTTTATAGGCACGGGGAAGGAGGCTCTGCAGGTTGGGATGGGGCTTCATTGTTTAGGCAGCACATTTGTTAATCTTTCCATGATAATAGTCAATTCTTTTTAAAGAAAAAATGTATTTTTTTATTTCAGAGAGGGAGAAGGAGAGAGAGAGAGAGAGAGACAGAGAGAGAGAGGGAGAGAGGAACATCGATGATGAGAATCAATGATTGGCTGCCCATTGATTGGCTGCCTCCTGCACACCCACACTGGGGATCAAGCCTGCATTCTGGGCATGTGCCCTTGACCAGAATTGAACATGGGGGCCCTTCAGTTCGCAGGCTGATGCTTTAGCCACTGAGCCAAACCAGTTAGGGCTTCACAGGTTTTTTTTTGAATGTCCAGGTTGAGCCTCTCTGTCTCCCCGGAGATGGGGGATTATAGCGGTTCCTCCACTAAAGCTCTGCTTTATTCAAATAAGGGAAGTTCCAATAAGGTTTCTTTCTGCATCTTCTGTCGCTCACAAGTGTTCATGGCAGGCGAAAGTTTTTTTTTTAGTCCCTTCACCTGCCATTTCTCTGATGTCATATCACAGCCTGACCTGACGTCCTGGGCACACGCATGGAACACATGTTCCCAGAGTTTGTCTCCCGGGGAAAGCTTGCACCCGCTGGGAAACTCTGCTGGACCAACTCCATCAGATGTGGTATGGCCTCTCCCATGAGTCTTTTGACGAGGTTTCCCGAGAAGGGCCCGTTTGTCCTTCGTTTGTGTTTCCCTTCAACTGCCAGGAAAGATTTCCCCCCTCCAAAGAGAGGAATGACCCCTAGTCTCACTTCTGGGGACTAAATAATCGCTTCCACAGGAGCAGCTACGTTTCAGTGGCATCAAATCAAGCATCTGGAAGGCTCTCAAGAATGAAGAGGGAGCCGAAACCAGTTTGACTCAGTGGATAGAGCGTCGGCCTGCGGACTGAAAGGTCCCAGGTTCAATTCCAGTCAAGGGCATGTACATTGGTTATGGGCACATCACCAGTAGGGGGCGTGCAGGAGGCGGCTGATCAATGTCTCTCATCGATGTTTCTAACATGCTATCCCTCTCCCTTCCTCTCTGTGAAAAATCAATTATATATATATATATATATATATATATATATATATATATATATATAAATGAAGAGGGATGGATGGACACAGGAGGCAACAAGAATCCTCAGCTGAGTCCTTAGAGATGATTCTAAAATCACTATGACTTGGGAACTTAAAGTAGATTGTTTTGTTTCATCTCGCACCAATCCTGAATTAATCTGGGCAGAGGCAGCTCTACTGGCTGCCAATCCTCAGAAGATAGGAGCCTGACTTAGCCAGCTGTGGACGAAAAGGGGGCCACATTCCAAACCTGCCGAGCTCAGGGGAGGCCTGACAAACTCAGAGACGCGCAGTAACTCCAGGTGGTCTGAACTAAAACCTCCTGATAAAAGTGAGTCATGGCGGGTAGTCATGTGGGGACCGGTATCTTCTCTGACAAAGGTCAGTCTGTACCTTAAAACTGAGCCTGTGCATTGTCCTTCTGCGTCTAAGATAACATACCTTGGGGATGTCAGATGACCCCTCAGGGCACAAACACTGCACCAGAGCATAAAGCACAAAACCCCTCATTGTTACTCATGCTAACGGTTAACTGCCAATTATCTATACTCGCCCAAGTAAGAGAAGTATATGTCTATTAATTTTACTTGTTATCTAATCCCCAAGATTTCCCCATTTTGCTTTCTCCTGCTTCCCCAATCTATCAACAATGGATTTCATGGAACCCCCTTACAGTCTTGCCCTTTGATGTATAAAGTAAATGGCAAAACTGTCATTTTCCAGAGCATTTTCTCAATCCGTTGAGAGTTTGTCTCCCGGTAATTGTCCTCAGTTACCCTGGGGGTGAGGTTCTTGTTTTCCCAGTTTTGCTTCTTGCTGGCATCAGCCCTGGTGAGTGTCTGTCCCTGGCCATGTCCTTGCTCTGCTCGTGTCTAACAGACCCTCTCCAGGTTTGGATGTTACATTGACACAGGAAGAAAAGGAAGGGAACCCCTGTTGCTTGAAACCAGTCAGGACTCTGATCCCCCAGCTGTCTGAGGACAGTCAGCATGTTCCTGTGAAGCCAAAGCTGGTTTGGCTCAGTGGATAGAGCATCGGCCTGGGGACTGAAAGGTCCCAGGTTCGATTCCGGTCAAGGGCATGTACCTTGGTTGCGGGCACATCCCCAGTAGGAGGTGTGCAGGAGGCAGCTGATCGATGTTTCTCTCTCATCGATGTTTCTAGCTCTGTCTCTCTCCCCTACTCTCTATTAAAAAAATCAATAAAAAATATTTAAAAAACAACAACAAAAAGCATGTTCCTGGGAGAAGCCACGACCCCTCCTCCCCCTAACCTTGGGCTGCCCCCCCTCTCTTTTTTAAATATATTTTATTGATTTTTTACAGAGAGGAAGGGAAAGGGATAGAGAGTTAGAAACATGGATGAGAGAGAGATACATCGATCAGCCCCCACCTGCACGCCCCCCACTGGGGATGTGCCCGCAACCAGGATGCATGCCCTTGACCAGAATCGAACCCGGGACCTTTCAGTCCGCAGGGCGACGCTCTATCCACTGAGCTACACCCATTCGACAGCTGAGCCTAAGAGAGGTCCTGAGATCTGGGCTCGGGTCCCCATCCCCTGCGCTCGGTGCGGGCGCTCCCGCTGCACCCCAGAGGCCCCCAGTGCCCGGCGCTCCTCCATCAGCGCGGCTGGGGCTGGACAGCCGGGCGGCTCGGATCTGCGCCTGCGCCTGGCGCCCCGACGGCGCGGTCGCGGTGGGCCCGCGGGGCGGGGGAGGGCGAGGGCGCGCCGCGGTCCAGCCCCGCGCCCGCCCCCTCGCTCGCTCGCTCGCTCGGGGGGCGTGGCTCGGCGTCCTCGCGTCTCCCGGGACAACCTCGGGCGCTGGCCGCTCAGAGCGCAGGGGCGGTTAATTGGAATGAGGAGGGAGGAGGGGGGTCATGGCAGCCCACCCGAGGGGCCAATCGAAGGCCTAGAAAGCCCTGTATGCAAATATGAGGGCCGGGCGGACCCCAAAGTAGGAAGGGCGCGGGTTGGGGTTAGGGGTTGTCTGGCAGCCAATGGGAGCGTGTCTCAACCCTTCGAGGAGGGGGTCCTCAAGCGTGCTTGCGAGCGACCAGGGCCCGCACCGCCCGGGCGAGACGGGGGAGTAGGAACCGTGGGTAAGAGCTCCCCCAAGCCAGGCTCTCGGCCCGGGATCGCGGCCTCTTGGGGCCTCCCCACTGAAAACCCGGGTCTACACGCCCCCCCACGGCCCCACGGGGCTCATTTCCCCAGGGCTCTTCCTCTGCCCCCCCTGCTAGCGTTCTAAGGCCCCAGCCTCTCACCCCTTCGGCCCCTGCTCCCCGGGGTCCTCGGCCTCTCTCTGCTCAGTGGGTCTCAGTAACGCCCACTCTGCCCCCGCCCCATACTCGAATTTACCGCTAAAATACCCTCATTCCCTTTTCTCATCCGCAAGACCCCGATGCCAGGACCTTGCCCACACACCAACCCTTTTCTTCCCAGCCCCACGCTCCCTTCTGTCCGCACACATCTCCAGGGGGCACCCTCACTTCCTGCTCTCCCTCGATCTCCCAAACCCCTCGCCCCCAGGGAGCTGTCCCTTAGACACCAGAGATTCCTGGGAACCCTGCCCCTTTCTCCGTCCTCCTCCTCCTCTTTCCCCATCATTACATTCTCTCTCCATCACCTGTCTTCCTTTTTCTGGAGACACCTTCCAGAAAGACACCTCTGTTTTTCATGGCCAAGCACAGCCCTCTGCAAATGCCCTGCCTCCTTCCCCTTCTTTTTCTCTCACTTCCACTTGTGATTTCTCACTCTCCCAAAGGAAAGCCCTTCTTGAGGAAAGATCTTTTGGGAGGTGAATCCTGGGAGAAATGTAACTTATATGTGGGGATGCGCTAACGTTCACTAAGCACTGGTAGGTGGCGGGCACTTTTGATATGTACCCCAGTCTACCATCGGATTTTTATCTTACAAGATAGCCCTTATTTTGAACCATGCGCTGCTTTGAAAAAATACGAACGTATCTTTAAAACGCAACCCCATAGGACGAATATTATCCTCATTTGACTTATGAAGAAACTGAGGTGTAAGGGGCTCCGTTTCTCATCCATAGTCACCCTTTCAGTATGTGGTAGAGCTAGGTTGGATCCAGCTCCATCCGTCTTTGCCAGTAATCCACTGAGTATTGTGGAGAAAACGGCTGGGCATGAGTTTGCTCTGAAAATTGCATCCTCCGATCTTGTGAAATTCCTTCATTTTTAGCAGAAAAAAGATGGCATTTGGGTCAGCAAGATTCTTATTGTTCCCAGTGAATGTGGCTGGTTATTCTCAGCACTTAAAATTATTAAAAAAAATTCATTTATTTAAACATTATAGTTGACATACACTATTATATTAGTTTCAGGTGTATAATATAGTGATTCGACATTTATATATCTTACAAAGTGATCATCATGATAAGTCTAATACCTATCTGCCAGCACACAAAGTTATTATGATACTATCCAATATAATAAAAGCCTAATATGCAAATTATCCTCTTGACCAGGAGTTCAACCAGGGAGTGGGGCCGGCTGGCCAACTGCCTGGGGCCCCTTCCCCTGGCTGGCCCCACCCCAATGGGAGTGGGCTGGCTGGACCCCACCTGTGCATTAATTCATGCACCAGGCCTCTAGTTGATTATATTTCCTATGCTGTACATTAGTCTCAGCACTTCTTATTGGCAGAAATTCAAAGGGTGGCTAGAATGAAAAGCCAAAAGGCCATAAAAGGCATCTTATTTGATCCTGCCTCCATCAACGTTCAAAGCACTTTTCTAGATAGGAAGTTTTTTTTTTTAAATATATTTTATTGATTTTTTACAGAGAGGAAGGGAGAGGGATAGAGAGCCAGAAACATCAATGAAAGAGAGACATCAATCAGCCGCCTCCTGCATGCCCCCTACTGGGGATGTGCCCGAAACCAGGATACATGCCCTTGACCAGAATTGAACCTGGGACCTCTCAGTCTATAGGCTGACACTTTCTCCACTGAGCCAAACCGGTTTCGGCTAGATAGGAAGTTTTTAATCTTCTTGGTGGTCTTGCAATCACAGAGAAGATAGAATGAGGGAGGAGGAGATAATTATAGTAGTTCCCCCTTATCTGCGGGGGATATACTCCAAGATCTCCCAATGGATGCCTGAAACCACAGATAGTACCCAACCCTTTATGTACTGTTTTTTCCTATACCTACCTACCTGTGATAATGTTTAATTTATAAATTCAGCACAGGAAGAGATAAACAACTAATAATAAAATAGAATAATTATAGCAACATACTATAATGAAAGTTATGTGAATGTAGTCTCTCAAAATATCGTATTGTGCTGTACTCACCCTTCTTGTGATGACATGAGATGGTACAAAGCCTGTGTGATAAGATGAAGTGAGGTGAGTGATGTAGGCATGATGACATAGCATTGGACTTCTGCTGGCCTGTGGACGGTTCCTCCGAAAGATTACCATTGAGCAATGACAGTGTGGCAGTGGGTGTCAGGAGTAGATGATGTTGATGGTTGGGGAAATGTCATCTTTTTAGACCTCAGTTGACTTCAGAAAACAAAACCGTGAATAATGGGGGACCTATGTACTTGGCTTCTTAGGGTATACGTTGTCAAAGAGGCAAATCTCAGAGCAAGTCTATAAACAGACCTCTTACCCCACATCTTCCCCTCTCCCCAATCCATATCAGCCTTTTCCAAGAGCTAGCATGGAAGCCTGTGGAAAGATGCTTCTAGGAGAGGAAAGAGGACCAGAAGATGAAAAGTGGGGGTGGGGGAGGATAAAGGAAAGCCCGTTATTTGGGGGAAGGGAAGGAAGTTTCAGGCAGACACAGTAGGAGGGCTCTGCAGTGTTACACATTTCTGCAGGCTGAAGGAAAATGGGCTCTGAAGGTCAGGATGAAAAGATTTGGTTAAAACTTGAAACAGGTTCCCCTATTCTTTTTTAAAAAACAAAACAAAACAACCCACATACTTTTATAAAGGAAGGGAGAGGGAAAGAGAGAGAGATAGAAACATCAACAGTGAGAATCACTGATTGGCTGCCTCCTGCATGCCCCCCACTGGGAACTGAGCCAGCCACGCTCCCCGGGCATGTGCCCTCCTGACAGAAATCAATGGTTCATAGGTCGATGCTAAACCACCAAGCACCCCAGCCGAGCTCCCCTATTATTCTTAAGCAGATGATTCTTTCCTGCCATTCACAGGACACTGTATTAATGCAGCCTTGCAAAAGAGAGCACTACACATTTTCCTACTCCTTCGACCACCTCTAAGGGCAAGAAGAGTAATCAACAAGTGTAGTCCAGAAACAACCTGCAGTGTGTGCATGGAGCCAGCCTAGAGTTCACTTCCTCCCCCTGGTGGCCAGGGAAGGTCATTTTCATTAGCCTACCGGCTTGGTTGGCAGCCTCTGGCTTGGAAGATCCCAAGCTCAAACCCCGTTCTAAAATGGAAGAAAGTGTCAGATGTTTTTCACCGTCCTCACTGTCCTGCTTGGAAAGGTGAACCGAATGTGTCTTGTGTCATTGAGAAAAACTGACGATTCTATTAGTACTGTATTTGCTATATTGGTAGGCCAACGTGGTCGTCTTCTTCTTTTTTTAAAATATATTTTATTGATTTTTTACAAAGAGAAAGGGTAAGGGATAGAGAGCTAGAAATATCGATGAGAGAGAAACATTGATCAGCTGCCTCCTGCACACCTCCTACTGAGGATGTGCCCACAACCAAGGTACATGCCCTTGACCGGAATCGAACCTGGGACTTTTCAGTCTGCAGGCCGACGCTCTATCCACTGAGCCAAACCAGTTAGGGCATGGTCTTCTTTTTTAAGCTCCCACAGTAAAGGCGCACACTGCCTTGGTCACTAACCTGGCATCATGGAGAGGTACGTAGAGGGGCAGGAAGCCAGGGCTTAGTCCCGGTTCCACTCACTTCCTCTCTGTCTCTGTGCAAGTCCAAAGCCTCCTCTGAAAATCGAACAGGTTGACCTAGACACTCTGCCCAGTCCCCCCCCAGCTGTAATATTCAGGAATCCCATAGAGCTTAGAAAATGCTCTAGTTATACCCCTGATAAGAGCCCTGGTACAAGGTGGATATTGGTAAAGAGAAGGGAAAGAAGCAGTGAAAATAATTACCTAGTAGAAACCATAGAACTGTTTGTTCCCAGGTTATGGCAAATTTGGGAGAGCGAGGCCCTTGTGGGAATTTGGCAGCAGTTGGCTTTAAGAAGATGCTGTGGGATCAATTGATGCTTCTTTTAAAAAAAATTTTTTTTAAAATATATATTTTATTGATTTTAGAGAGGAAGGGAAAGAGAGATAGAGAGAAACATCAATGATGGGAGAGAATCATGGGTTGGCTGCCTTCTACACGCCCTCTACTGGGGATCGAGCTGCAATCTGGGCATATGCCCTTGGCTGGAATCAAACCTGGGACCTCTCAGTCCGCAGGCCGACACTCTATCCACCAAGCCAAACCAGCTAGGGCCCAACTAATTCTTAAGGGACAAAAGTCACCAAGACTCCTTGCGGGAGCCAGGAGATCAGTTGCTTCACGTTATGATGGCACCACACATCGGCAGAGAGGGCAAGGCCGTGGGTAGACTATCAGCCTGTGGAGTCAGCCAGCCTGACTTCTAATCCCAGCTCCGCCTCCTACCTTGCTCTCTCCTGGCCTTAGTCGTCTCATCTGCAATAGATTGAAAATAATATCTATGATCTGACTTTCTCAGAAGGCAGGAGAGAAGGTGGGGACCCCCAGGTGAGCAGGGAGGAAGTAGTTGCTGAGACTGGAAGGAAAATCTGGTAGAGTCTAGTAAGGCCCACCTCTGGGTAGACAGAGGGTTCTAGCTTCAGGCAGGGTCACATCTAATTCTGTTCCGAAAATGAGGGTGTGAAAATGTTTTGGTCCAGCCTTGGGAGAAGCAGCTTTTGTTCTAAGTCCTTGCTGCTTGGAGGTCAGGTACATCCAGATGTCTATGGGGCCTAAATGAGAGAAGTAACCTGGACATACTAACATGTTTCTCTCTCTCTCTCTCTCAAATATATGTTATTGATTTTTTACAGAGAGGAAGGGAGAGAGATAGAAACATCAATGAGAGAGACATCGGTCAGCCGCCTCCTGCACGCCCCCTACTGGGGATGTGCCTGCAACCAAGATACATGCCTTGGACCGGAATCGAACCTGGGACCTTTCAGTCCGCAGGCGGATGTTCTGTCCACTGAGCCAAACGGTTTCAGCTTTTTTTCCCCTCTCTTAATGCTACTCTCAGGAAAACAATAGCACAAGGGCAGCCACCACTTGGCCCCTGTATCAGAGAGACAGTAGGGAATGGTAGGGACTGGGGCAGACATGGAAAAGGTCTAAAGAGGAAGCCAGTCCTGTCCTCTGCTCTGGTTGATGGCTGGCATGAAGCAACGGGGACTTATTTTCTGAAAGAAATGGGAATGGGGGGTTTTATGGGGGAAAAAAAATCAACATTTTCTAGTACTGGTAACTACTATTTAACAACTATAACAACACCACACGCTATTGTGGGCGGAGCAAATGTTCCTGCAGGCTGATTCATGATGTAAGCCCCAGCAGCCACCTTGGAGCAAGATACTCTCTTTGGGGAGACCGTGGAGAGAAGCTGGCAGGATCTAGCCGCTGGGACGAAGCAGGAAGGTGAGATTGGGGGCAGAGAAAGGCAGGGGACCAAAGACAGCAAAAATAGCCACATATGACAATGACAGTTTTTTGCCTTCACACTTGTCTCAAGTGCCATCGAAGCGGCTCAGGGGAAGGGAGGCAAGAATGCCGCAGCGAACCAGTTCCTTTAAATTTTAAAAGCACATGGGCCTAGCCCTAGCTGGTTTGGCTCAGTGGACAGAGCGTAGACCTGCAGACTGAAGGGTCCCAGGTTCAATTCCGGTCAAGGGAACATGCCTGGGTTGTGGGCTCCATCCCCAGGAGGGGGCGTGCAGGAGGCAGCCGATCAATGATTCTCTCTCATCGTTGATGTTCCTATCTCTCTCTCCCTCTCTGAAAAAATAAATAAAAAAATACATGGGCTAAGTTTCTTGCTATACATGGCTGAGGCGCTCCCTTGTAAGAGCGAACAATTGGACCTTGGTTGATGCTGTTGTGCTCTTTGAGGCAGGCAAATATCAGCAGCCATGTCTTGTTCTTGCTCCTTGGACAAGGGTATGAAAAAGGGCAAAGACGACCCACAACTCGAGGTCACACTCAGGGTCAGTTTTCTGTCCTCGAGTTAGCATTAACCTTTAGGTAAACGGGCCACGCCTCCAGGGCCGGGTAAACCGGGAGCCGTTGCGGAGGGCGAAGGGCGTGGAGCCGGCTGTTTACCTGGAAGGAAGGGAGCAGCCTAAGGTCAAGATTTCACGTATGTTAGCCTCCTTAACTTTGCCAAGAATGTGCCTGCCTGTTCTCTGGGGGCAACCGACTCTCGGGGCCCAGGTTTCATCACTAAGCTGCGCTGAGCACACCTCTTTCTCCCCCTGCACAGGTGTCCCACAAAGGGACCTGGGTGTAAGTGACAGCCCCCTCCAGCAAGAGAGAGAAGCAAGTGCCCATTCTGTTTTTTTAAATATACAGTGGTGCCTCGAGATACGAGTGCCCTAACATACGAGATTTTTTTGAGATACGAGCTGTTTTTGTTTTGAAATACGAGCAACATTTGAGATAGGAGTCATCGCGCAGATCGGCCAGCTGCACACGACCCACCAATTTACCTCGACTCAAGCGTCTCATAGTTTCCCATGACTCAAGGTTACAGAATGAATTAAACTCGTATCTAGAGGTACCACTGTATATATATTTTATTGAATTTTTACAGAGAGGAAGAGAGAGGGATAGAGATAGAAACATAGATGAGAGAGAGACATCGATCAGCCGCTTCCTGCATGCCACCCACTGAGAATGTGCCCAAACCAAGGTACATGCCCTTGACGGGAATCGAACCCAGGACCCTTCAGTCTGCAGGCCGATGCTCTATCCACTGACCTAAACCGGTTTTGGCTAAGTGCCCATTCTTGGCCAACTTCATAATTTTGCCTCCTTTTTGGGGGTGGCTGTGAGCATTTAGTGAGATGGAGAATGTGATGATTTTTTGAAAAGTCCACATCCGGGTGTATTATTAAACTAGGGACCCAGTGCACAGATTTGTACACATTGAGAGGAAATCAATTAGAAGGTGGCCGGCAGGGTGAGATGGGCTGGACACACCCTGGAGCCAACTTCCCTCGGTCCCTCCCTGGCGTTTGCAGAGCGAGCGGTGTCTGTCTAGTCCACAGGTGGGGTCCCTTGGCCTGGCTGGTGGGGATTGGCCGAAACTGGCTCTCCAATATCCCGCCCCCCAGGGGTCCCGGTGTGGGAGAGGGCACCTCTGCAAAGTTGCTGTCATACAGGGTGTGGAACACAAATGCAAGTGTGCAGTTATCTAGATTCAGGGTTGACAGGGACCCAGCATCAACATAACCCAGGGCTGAAGGCGGAATCATGCAGCCTCTTGAGGAATTAGGTTCCTTCCTCTCTGGTTTCAGATGTGTCACCTGAGAACTGCCGCATCCAATTCACTGCAGCTTCTGTGTTGAGTGCCCTCTGGTGGTCAGTGCATGTCACAGCAACTGGTCAGTAGGTTGGACACTTCGCATATTAGCCATATATATATATAAAATTTATAGATCTAGAGCCCCTCCCCCCGATTTTGGTTTGGGAAAGGGGCAGAGCGAAGGGTGTAGTCATGTTAAAAACATGGCTGTAAGGCATAAGATTGTCTCGAATTAGCAAGTCCGGGTACAGAGGAGAGGTGATTCCCAAGAGGTTGTGTGACCGGTGAGCCTACTGTAATTGCATATTGCTGGTTGTCGTCCAAAGCGTTGGAATCCCTCTGGGAAACGACATAGTGATGTGGAGAAATAAATACATAACGTACACAAGCTATAGAATTTTCATCTTCATTAACCTAGTACTCCTGATTTTGGATATGTATTGTAAGAAAATAATCCCCAAGAAGTAAAAGGATTTCTGTACATGAAAGTGTACATTTTAGAGCTAGCTATAGAATAATAACATTGGAAGCAACTTACATGGTTAATAATAGGGCGATGGTTGGTTAAATTCAGACACATTCCTTCAATGGGTTAGTATTACACAACTATTAAAAACTAGAAATATGTAAAGTTGGCCAACACTGAAAGGATGTTGATAAGATATAAAGTGGTCAAAAAGCAGATACATGATTCTTTACATGTTATGGTTACAATTATATAGGAATAATTACGTTTAAAATTAAGAGTAGTCCTGCTGGTGTGGCTCAGTGGTTAACCTCTTGACCTTTGAACCAGGAGGTCACTGATTCCATTCCCCGTCAGGACAGATGCCCGGATTGTGGGCTCCATCCCCAGGAGGCATGCAGGAGGCAACCCATCAGTGATTCTCATCATTGATGTTTCTATCTCTCCATCTCTTCCTCTCTCTGAAATCAATAAAAAATTAAAAAAAAATTAAGAATAAAAGAATATACAATGTTGCCATGTTAGGGTAGAAGAGTTAAAGGTGATTTCTCACCCTACCCTCTCCTAAACTTCCTTTAATGTTATAGTATTTCAAGAATAGCAATCATAAATTAGAATAAAGATACTATCTTTACAAGAAGTCAAAGAGTATGCGAGGGAAGAACAGGTAGGAATAGCAAGAGGACTACAGGCATTAAAGCAGAGGACTGGGTGGTAGGAGGCTGGCCAGGGTTTGGAGGTGAGGAGAGGCAGGAGAACACCAGAAATAGGCTTGATGATCATAGAATCATAGATATGAACAGGATATAAATCAGTTATTTAAGCCTGGGCAGTTCTGGGGTACCCAGAGGCAAACTAAGCACCTCCTTAAGGATTAGTGAAGCAGGGGTATTAAAAACCATTAAAAGAAAAAAGACTTGATATTTGAAATTCAAACAAACATCAAAGAGGTCATCATGGGCGTGGAGGGTTGAGAACTTTGCTGGGCTTCCTCACGAGTATTTTACATTAGAGCTAGTTATAGAATAAAACATTTTATTATGTAAGTATTTATTTTACATACTTCCTCACTAGCAATATAGAATTAGCTAGTCATAGAATAAAATATTTTACATACTTCCTCACGAGTATTTTACATTAGAGCTAGTTATAGAATAAAATACTTTATTATGTAAGTATTTATTTTACATACTTCCTCACTAGCAATATAGAATTAGCAAGTTATAGAATAAAATATTTTACATACTTCCTCACTAGCAATGTAGAATTAGCAAGTTATAGAATAAAATATTTTACATTAGAGCTAGCTATAGAATAATAAACTTGGAAGCAACTTACATTGTTAATAATGGGACAATGGTTGGTTAAATTCAGACCCATTCCTTCAATGGGTTGTTATTACACAACCATTACAAAACTAGAAATATGTAAAGTTGGCCCACACCGAAAGGATGTT
Source organism: Lasiurus cinereus (assembly GCA_011751065.1). NCBI lineage: Eukaryota > Metazoa > Chordata > Mammalia > Chiroptera > Vespertilionidae > Lasiurus > Lasiurus cinereus. The sequence continues at coordinate 3,140,868 of JAAGEH010000016.1, read as the reverse complement.
GATAAGCTATAAAGTGGTCAAAAAGCAGATACAAAATTCTTTCCGTGTTATGGTTATAATTACATAAGAATAAGTGTGTTACTCGGAATGGGATGGGGGGAGAGGGGGAGACACAGCAGCCTCTCTGTAGTTGGGGGTCTCTGAAGCTCAGCTTTGGGCCCCAACTCTTGTCCAGTCAGCTGCAAGCCAGCCCTGCACTCCATGAGCGCGGGTTGCTTTCGCTCTCAGGCCAGCAGGTGCCTGCAAGGGGTTTCGTGCAGCGCCCACACGTGACCAGGCCTCCGCAGAGCACACCTGCCCCCCCCCTGGGTCTGACTCCCTCAGCTAGGAAGGCTTAGGCTGGGTTCTGAGGCATCTCCAGACACTCACTCACTTTAATAATTAGATTGTTTACCAGGCGGTGCCAGGCATAGCCTCTCAGCCTGCTCCTGCACATCCCACGAGGGAGAAACCGAAGCCAGGATTGGCGGATCGAGTCCCTCAGGTCACAGTCAGGGGCAAAAGATGGCATCAGCTCCCTCCTGGAGCCTGGCACCAACGACAGAGGCAGAGGCGTGGTGGCCTTTTAGAAACTGCCACCTGTTTGCTGGGTCCACCCCCATGAGCAAGAGCGGGGGTCCCCCTGCAGATGGACCCAAGTAATTGCCGCTTTCTCTGCCTTCTTTCCAGGGCGGGGGGCCTGTGTTTCCCCAGAGCCTCCTCCTAGTCCAGGGAGATGCTCCAGCGACAGCCTTTGGAAGGCAAGAAGGGGACAGAGTCAGAGGAGAGGGAGGAGAGTTCCATGGCAGATCTGAAAGAAATCGTCACCCTGGCTTTGGTGGGAGAGAACATTGAGGTACAGAAGGGGCTTCAGAATGCCCAGCAGCAAGGCAAGAAGAAGAGGAAGAAAAAGAGGTTAGGATTGAAAGATGGGGCATGGGGACCCGTGCGGGTAAGAGCAGGCGGGGGCCTGACGCCTGGGGTAAAGGAGAGACTGTCTGATGAGACTGTCCCGACCGCACCACTTGCGGTTCATATAAGAGGAAGCCACTGTGGATGGTGTGTTCTAGAATAAAACAACGCCGCGTGTCACCTAAAACCACGCCTGGCCCTCATCTTCACTGTGTGTGTGCTCGGGCTGCCTTTTAGTTATTTATTTTAAATTGTGGGTGGCGGGTTAGTGTTCCTGCAGCCCCACCTGGGGTGGGCGGGAAGAGGGGTGTTCCTGTGTGCCGTCTCTTGTTCTGGCAAGTGTGTCTGTCTCTGTCTTGCTGCTTTTCTTTTTCTCTTTTCCAGATGATTGGTGATCAATCTATCCAGCTGCCGATATGAGAGCGGTGAGCACCTGCATTCCAGGGATTCGCGTTGGGGGCCCACTGGGTCCCCCCCCCAGGATTGGGAAGGGTCACCCTGACATATTTTGGAGGAAGGAAAAGGGGTGTCTCCCAATCCCGTTCTTTGCTTCTTGAAGCTCATTTAACTATTTGAGGACGTTGGGGAGCTCATCCCAAGGAATTGGGGGTTTGACCGCCGTGCTGTGTTAGTAGGGGATCTGATTGTCGGGAAGGCGGCTGTTGCTACAGTCAGTGGCTCTTTGTAAGAGCACAGCTTCCAGAGTGGCAGCCCCTGAGATGGAGGTGACCTGTAGACCTACTGTGTTCTACAGAGCAGTGTGTTACCCTTATTTTATTTATTTTTTTAAAATATATTTTATTGATTTTTTTATAGAGAGGAAGGGAGAGGGATAGAGAGTTAGAAACATCAATGAGAGAGAAACATCGATCAACTGCCTCTTGCACGCCCCCCACTGGGGATGTGCCCTCAACCAAGGTACACGCCCTTGACCGGAATCAAACCTGGGACCTTCCAGTCCGCAGACTGAAGCTCTATGCACTGAGCCAAACCAGCCTCCATTATTTTAATTTCAAATCTGGTGCTTTGGGCCGGGCCTGCCTCTCCTGGCCACTGCAGGCACTTCTTCTTTGCCAGACCCTTGAAGGCATTTGCGTTGGTGTTGGGGTCAGCTCCCCGTTACCAACGCTGATAGGGGCAGGGGAGACGGATGTGAGAGCCTGCGTGTGGATTTGAAATACATGGTGTAATTTTTTTCCTGTTAATTGACTTCACTAATTAAGCTGGGCTCTGGCTAATGTTAAGGATGTTGGTTTCTATTCCCTGAACATTCGGTGCTTCATGTTGAGGGGGATGGAAGCCAGACGCCCACTTCCGGGTCAGGGGAAGCCGGGGTGGTGAAAACATTCACCCCAGAGATTACGGGGCACAGGCTGAATTTTTTCAGTAGTTTTCAACTCTTTGCATTCCTTTCTGGGCGATGATGTCTCTAGGCGGGCAAGATGGCTTCAGTCCCAGGAAGCCGAGATGTCTCACTTTGGTCGGGGAGCACCTAGGAATGTAACTTCCCCCCTTTATGCTGCTCCCTCACCCCCGGGCTAACAGGCCTCTCTTTCTTCGACCCCACGGCAGTGCGCAGGGCCGCCCAACAGTACGGCCTTCGAGAGGGCGGGGAGAACGATGACTGGACTCTCTACTGGACTGACTTCTCCGTGTCGCTGGAGCGGGTGATGGAGATGAAAAGTTACCAGGTATCCGGGTGGGAGCTGGTCCTCCGCAGAAGTGGGGTCTTCACGGTCCCTCCTGGGTACCTCAGGGGTACTCCCGTGTCCCGCATTGTTCGTGAATCCCGGCTTCCTTTGCAGAAAATCAACCACTTCCCAGGGATGAGTGAAATCTGCCGCAAGGACCTGCTGGCCAGGAATATGAGTCGCATGTCAAAGCTGTTCCCTAAAGATTTCCACTTTTTCCCTCGGACCTGGTGTCTTCCTGCTGAGTGAGTGCCCGCCTGAGCTCCCTTCTCCACTCCCCACCCCACCCCAATCCCATTCCCTCCCCCTCACCCCCCTCCCCATCCCTGGGATCTCCCATCTTCCTCTCCGGTTCAGGAAGAGAAGGGATGTCGGTGTAGCCAGGGTACCCAGACTTTCCTCACTTGTCTGGAATGACTGTCAGGGCTTAGTAGCAACTGAGGAGGAAATGTGTTTGTCATCAGGTCAACAGGCACCTCCGGATTTCATAGCCACCGGGGACCACTGAGTTAAGTGACTTCTCCATTCGTCACAAGGCTCCTTTGAGTTAAAGTGCAAAACAAGAAATATAGGAAGACTGAGATTTATAGTCCATTAAGTTTCTTTCTTCTGAATATACTTTCTTTTTTAAAAACTATATTTGATTGATTTTTCACAGAGAGGAAGGGAGAGGGAATAGAGAGCTAGAAACATCGATGAGAGAGAAACATTGATAAGCTGCTTCTTGAACACCTCCTACTGGGGATGTGCCTAAAACCGAGGTACATGTCCTTGACCGGAATCGAACCTGGGACTCCTTAGTCCTCAGGCTGACGCTCCATTCACTGAGCCAAACCGGTTATGGCTATACTATACACACACACATATATATATATATACACACACACACACACACACACACACACATATATATATATATATTTCAGAAAGGAAGGGAGAGAGAGGGAGAGAGGGAGATAGAAACATCAATGATGAGAGAGACTCATTGATCGGCTGCTTCCTGCACGCCTCACTCTAGGGATCAAGCCCACAACCCGGGCATGTGCCCCGAATGGGAATTGAACTGTGACCTCCTGGTTCATAGGTCAATGCTCAACCACCGAGCCATGCTGGCCAGGCTGAATATACCCGTATTTTCCAGCATATAAGACGACTTTTTAACCCAGGAAGATCTTCTCAAAAGTCGGGGGTCGTCTTATATGCCAGGTGTCATCTTATAGGGCAAGTATATCCCAAACTCTATATTCTAACTGGAAAAGGTGAGGATCATCTTATTCGCCGGAAAATATGGTACTTTCTTCAAAGTATGTTCAAAGCTGTTATTTTCTCTCTCACACTCTGGCTGGAGTGGAGATACTGCAGCGGGAGAGCTGAGCCCAGAGTGGGTAAGAGGCTGGTTCACCCACGGCCACGTCACTGGGCTTGAGCCAGATTCAGCTCTCCAGATCTCCATTCTGCAAACTCCTTGGTCACAGCTGTATAGATGGGGTGTGCAGTATATATCAGCACCCCATCTGTGTTATGTCATGTACAAGATAGGTGGCATCACTCCCATTGTGTAGATGATGGAATTGAGGCTTTCAGAGGTCAAGTCCTTGCAGAAGGTTACACTGTCAGTGGTGTTGCCTGGGTGTAAATTTAGGCCTGAATTCCCTCCAAAGCCCATCTTCTCCTCACTGCGGGCGCTTTACTGACTCTCCTAATACCAGGCCTCTGGGCATCTGTCTGACCTCTCCAAGGTGTCTGTCACCCTAGATCGTCTTGTTTATTTTAATAAAGAGTTACTCTTCCTTTTTGCTGCTTCCCCGCTAAAAGTGTATCTTATTCCCCCCCTGTCTGGTAGCTGGGGAGACTTGCAGAACTACAGCAGGTTGAGAAAAAATAAGACGTACATTTGTAAGCCGGATTCGGGCTGCCAAGGGCGAGGTATATTCATCACCCGGACGGTGAAAGAAATCAAACCAGGGGAGGATATGATCTGTCAGCTCTATATTTCAAAGGTACTTCTTCCTTGTGATTGTTTGTTTATCTCCACAGCAACCTCAGGCTGTAGCTCCACTGGGCCGAATGGGAAATGAGGGAATGGAGGGCAGAGGTGAGGGTGACACTGCGTCCTGCCTTCTGCCCGGGACTTTGTCATTCTCAAGCCTTCGGACCGGGGATGTGACATGTGCCTGGGCCAGAGTGTCCCTCACCCTTACACCCTGTCCATCGGTCTGGCTCTGCCAGCCTGGTCCTTTGCCTCTAACAGAGACAGCTGGGAGCTGGGCGAGCACCTTTGCTCTGTGGAGGCCCCAGCTCATTGAGGAGAGGAAAGTCGTGCTGGATAGATAGTGGTGACCAGCTTTCCTCCGTGACTGGAGGTCAGAGGTCACAGCGGGAGAGCCCCCTGCAGGAAGGGAGCCCTGGAGAAGCGGGCATGGAGGGGGAGGCACGGCCAGTAGTGCAGGTCGCACTGCAGGGAGAGCTCTTATAGAACTGCCGCAGGAACAGAGCCCTGGGCAGTGCCAGCTTCTTCTTCTTCTTCTTCTTCTTCTTCTTCTTCTTCTTCTTCTTCTCCTCCTCCTCCTCCTCCTCCTCCTCCTCCTCCTCCTCCTCCTTCTTCTTCTCCTTCTTCTTCTTCTTCTTCTTCTTCTTCTTCTTCTTCTTCTTCTTCTTCTTCTTCTTCTTTTTAAATATATCTTATTGATTTTTTACAGAGAGGAGGGGAGAGAGATAGAGTTAGAAACATCGATGAGAAAGAGATACATCGATCAGCTGCCTCCTGCACGCCCCCTACTGGGGATGTGCCCGCAATCAAGGTACATGCCCTTGACCGGAATTGAACTTGGGACCTTTCAGTCCGAAGACCGACGCTCTATCCACTGAGCCAAACTGGTTTCGGCAGGTCTTAATCGTAGGATGTTTTTATTTTTTTAATCCTCACCCGAGGATATGTTTCTGTTGATTTTTAGAGAGAGAGGAAGAGACAATGAGAGAGAGAGGAAAAGACAAGAAAGAGAGAGGGAGGTGAGAAACAGCAATCAGTTGCTCCCACACATGCCTTGACTAGGGATTGAACCCACAGCCTCGGTATGTGCCCTAACCAAGGATTGCACCTGCAACCTTTGGGTGGATGGGATGATGTTCAACCAACTGAGCCACCTGGCCAGGGCATCACAGGACTTTTTTTTTTTTTTTAATATATTTTATTGATGTTTTACAGAGAAGACGAGAGAGGGATAGAGAGTTAGAAACGTTGATGAGAGAGAGACATCGATCAGCCGCCTCCTGCACCCCCCCCCACACACACACACTGGGGATATGCCCGCAACCAAGGTACATGCCCTTGACCAAAATCGAACCCGGGACCCTTCAGTCCACAGACCGACGCTCTATCCACTGAGCCAAACCGGTTTCAGCAATCACAGCACTTTTGAAAGCTATTTTTGTTTAGTTGACAAGAGTTCCTTTGGAGGTGGATACTGATGACATTCGATAGAACAAGAGACAGGCACCGTGTGGTTTAGCGACTTCACAAGATCATGTGGCTGGTCACTGAGCCCCAGCCCCCTTTTTCCCGTCCCCAGCCCCGGCCAGGTCTGCACTCTGTAGCAAGAGGCAATGTTGGAGCTAGTTTTCTAGCCAAGAAAACTAGACGGGGTGCTAATGACTTCCACATCTGAATCTCTCCGATGCTGGTGTAACTTCTGCTCTCTCCTCCAGCCCTTCATCATCGATGGGTTCAAGTTTGACCTGCGGATTTACGTGCTGATTACATCCTGTGACCCTCTCAGGATTTTTACGTATAAGGAAGGACTGGCCCGCTTCGCCACGACCTCTTACTCCCACCCTTGCACAGACAACCTGGTGCGCTCCGGGGACATACTGCCTGACCTCCTCTCTCCCTTAGTGTGATTAAGAAAAAAAAAAATTCCAGTTAAATCCACTCCCACATTCACTAACCTTGGGGATTTGGCTGCCTTGGCCCAACACTTACCACTTGCTGGGTGGCATATATTCTTTCCTTAAGCCCTCCCAAGAGCCCTCAGAAGTAGGGATTATCACCTGCCTTTTACAGAGAGGAAATGGAAACCCAGAGAGAGTGAGGCCTTGTCCAAGGTCACAGAGCTAGGAAGAGGTCAGACCGGGACTCCAGGCCAGGTCTGCTCGACTGCAAAGCCGGTGCCACAGTTCCACACCCCCGGAGTGTCCCGCAGGCAGGGCACCACCCAGTCTCAGGAGGAATTGGAGTTTCTCACACTCCTTCTGTCTTCCTCTGTGCTGCCAGTTTAAGTAAGACCTTAGTCTCCTCCCCTTCCCCTCCCCCCTTTTAAAAAAAATATTTTTTATTGATTTCAGAAAGGAAGGGAGAGGGAAAGAGAGATAGAAGCATCAATCATGAGAGAGAATCATTGATTGGCTGCCTCCTACACGCCCCTCACTGGGCATGTCCCCTGACCCAGAATCGAGCCGGTGACCTCTTGGTTCCTGGGTCAACGCTCAACCGCTGAGCCACACCAGGCTGGACCCCCTTTCTTCTTTAAGGCTCCTTCTCCCCCCCCTCCCCCCGGGCCTTAGGAGGAAGCGGGAGGCCTGCCTTTCCTCCGACTCCATAGACTTGTGTCTCTTCCCCCAGGATGATATCTGCATGCACCTGACTAACTACTCCATCAATAAGCACAGTTCCAATTTCATTCAAGATTCGCACTCTGGCAGCAAGAGGTAAGAAGCAGCCTCCCCTCTCCCTGCTCCCCCTGCCCTGCAAGCCTTGGAGTGGCTCTCTGGGGTTCCACCCAAACCCTGCCGTCAGCCCGCGTCAGTGTTTCCACCTGGGGTCACATGCTCTCAGAAAATATTTCCTGGCCTCTCAGCCCAGAACAGGCTCCTTCGTCTCTGCCCTCTGGCTGTTAATCATTAAAAGGAGGCCACGTCGTAAACCCTAGGAGGGTGGGAGGCGGAGAGATAAACACGGACTGTTTCCCCAGCAGGGTATACACACACACACACACACACACACACACACTAAAACATGCTCTTGTTACAGTTGGCCCCGCTGACATTTCCAAGCCAACAGATATTTATTGATTCTGGTCGGCCGAGGACAAGGCCGTGCCAGGCGGTGGTTCCTGGTATGTCGCTCCCACTGAGATTCTCAAATGGTGTGTCACGAAGCCTGGAGTGGCCTGACCTGGGGCTAGTGGCTTTACGATTCTCCAGAAGAAGGGGAAACCTGAGAGGAAGGCCCGAGTCTCTTCCTAAGCAGCTTTGCTACGCCTGCTGTGGTCGAACCCTGTCTCCTCTGAGTGTTAAGGGAAAGGGGGACTGAAGAATGTGAACATGACCAGACACAGGAGAAAGAAAGAGGAAGTGTTTATGGAGGTCTCCCGTGTGTTTGGGCCCGAGCTGGGTGCTGTGGGTGCATTAAAAAAATAATATTTGTATGGATCTCAGAGAGGAAGGGAGAGAGAAAGGGAGACAGAAACATCAATGATGAGGAAGAATCATTGATCGGCTGCCTCCTGCAGGCTCCACACTGGGGATGGAGCCCACAACCCGGGCATGTGCCCTGACCTGGAATCGAACCATGAATGACCTGGTTCATAGGTTGACCCTCAACCACTGAGCCACACCATCCAGGCTGCATTTCTCCCTCCCTCTCCCCCCCATTACATTTTTACAACAGCGTGGCAGACTCATTGTACACTACCCTTTGTGGAGATGGAACTGTGAGTTAGGTGCCCTCTCATTTTACAGATGAGGAGACCAGGTCTCTGAGAGGCTCAGTTGCCTCAGGTCACACAGGTTTGAATGCCACGGCAGGACAAGAGGGTCTGCGGACTCCGAGGCACATGCTCCTCCTCCTGCGCCAGATTCAAAGGACTGGTAAACAGGCAACCTGTCTGGCTTCAGAGCATCCGAGAGGCTCGGTGCAGGGGAAATCACGGTGTCCTCCGTGGCAGAGTCCCAAAGAGCAAATGGGGAACCACTAGGCAAGCGGTTCTCAACCTGTGGGTCTCGACTCCTTTGGGGGTCGAACTACCCTTTCACAGGGGTCGCCTAAGACTATTGGGAAACACCTATTTCCCATGGTCTTAGGAACCAACACACCGCTCCTCGGTGTAGCAAAGTGTAGCAATGTAGTTTACTGTTGTCATATGAAGACTGTTACCCATGCTACACCACGATTCAAGACAAAATTTCATTTATTTGTAATTAGAAAGAAATATTTCACAACATATAATTACATATTGTTTTTGTGATGAATCCCTATGCTTTAATTATGTTCAATTTGTAACAACAAAAATACATCCTGCATATCAGATACTTACATGACAGTTCATAACAGTAGCAAAATGACAGTTATGAAGTAGCAACGGAAATAATGTTATGGTTGGGGGTCACCACCACATGAGGAGCTGTCTTAAAGGGTCGCGGCATTAGGAAGGTTGAGAACCACTGCACTAGGTGCTGTCTGCTTGCAGGGAGGTGTCAGGCTGGGTGGAGGTGATCTCCCTTTTTCATCAGGCCTCTGCGGCAGAGAACGGGTCCTCTTCATCTTCGCAGGGAGCCTGGCCCATAGCTGGTGGTCAAATGGAACTGGCTAACGCCTGGGCATTAAAATGACTATGCATTCATTGTGACTGGAAGAGGCTCTGTTGATTTGTAATGGAAGCTCCCTCTGTGCCCAGTGTGGAGCTGACTGGAGCAACCCCTGACCTCCAATATTTCCTCAAACACCTGTGCACATCCTCTGACCTCTAGGGTGGGGTGACCAGCCATCTCCGTTGGCCTGGGAGTGAGGGGTTTCCTGGGATGTGGGACTTCCTGGGGCAGTGGGTAACTCTGTCTGTGGAAATGCCCTGGGGCTGCCTTTTCCCAGTGAGCAATCCTGACCCAAGATTTCTGTATCTTAGTGTCCCCAGACCCCCCTCAGATGATGGAGGTAGAACTCAGGCAATAGTGTGTGTGTGTGTGTGTGTGTGTGTGTGTGTGTGTGAGTGTGTGTGTGTTTAAGTCTATCTATTCATGAGAGAGAGAGAGAGAGGGAGAGAGAGATACATCGATCCATTTTCCCACCCATGCATGCATTCATCGGTTGACCTTTGTGTGTGCCCTGACTGAGGTTGGAATCCACAACCTCGGCATATTGGGACGATGCTCTAACCAACTGAGCTACCCACCAGGGTGGTAGCTGTGTTCTTAAAAGGTTCCCTAAGTTAACACCAAAGAAATAACCACCAAAACAAAAGCATGAGGTAGGGTACTGGTTTTTTTATTTTTTAATTTAGCCATTAAGCTTTCCACCCGGGACACTGAGTCCCTGTCCGAGCCCCCGGGTGGGTTCTGGGTCACAGTGAGAGTGCCCAGGCAGGCCTTCCGTGTCATTAGATCCGTGCCCCCTCCAGGGCTGTGGCGGCTGGAGGGATGTGGCCCAGTGGCTCCCCCACGACCCTCCTGAGCTGACCAAGTCCTGGTGCCCCCCTAGCTCTTGGGCGTCCATCCCTCTTGGCTCTGGCACCTTCTTTTCTGGTTCTCAGCTTGCCATGGCCTTCGATGGCCAGAGGTGGGCTGCCCAGCCTCACGGCCTGTGGTTCCCCTCCAGGAAGCTCTCCACCTTCAACACGTACATGGAGAGCCACGGCTACAGCGTGGAGCCGATATGGAGAGATATCGAGGACGTCATCATCAAGACGATCATCTCCGCCTACCCCATCATCAAGCACAACTACCACACCTGTTTCCCCAACCACACACTCAACAGCGCCTGCTTCGAGATCCTGGGCTTTGACATTTTGTTGGACCGCAAACTCAAGCCCTGGTTGCTGGAGGTAGGGAGATTGGGGCGAGTGGTGAAAACCGGCCCCTGTTTGGGGGACCAGCCAGCGTCAGGCTCATCTCTCCGCCCTTCCCAGCTCAGCTCGATTGGTTTAATCAACTTGATGGCGCCAGTTCCTCCCCTGGTGCTTGCTGCCTGGGGCTCCTCCCTTAGCCGAGAAGTGGCCACCAGAGGGGGTTAGCTGGCCAGGAATTGGAGAATTCCTTGTGCCTCTTGGAGGTCCCCCCAGACTTGGGAACGGAGCTCAGACGCAGAGAGACAGCTCTACCCTTTGTAACAGGGTCCTTGCGTTTCCCAGAAAGGGGGTGCTCCTCGTCAAAGCTGGGCGGGTGATGCTGAAGATCAGATGGGAGCTGCAGGCCTGGCTCTCGGGGGTCTGGACCACTCAGTTCCAAGCGCGCACAGAGAATGGCCTGGTGTCTGTGGCCACAGGAAGGGGTGTGGAGCCACTCAGCGATTTCCCTGCCTCCCCTCGACCCTGGGGTGATGGGAGGAGGAGGAAGAGAAGCTTCGGGGTGGCTGTCCCTTTTCCAGATTGAACTTGTGCTCAGCAGGCAGCCGTCCCAAGTGGTTAGTTATTCAGGATGCACACTGGGCGGAGGGGTAGGGGGAGTGGGGGTGCAGGTCAGAGGTGCTAGTGCCAGCTGCTAATGACGAGAGCCAGCCTTCGGGGTGGGAAACCCAGAGTGATAGATGGGATTCCTGAGGCCTGGCCTCTCCTCCACTCCCAGTCCTTGTTCCCGTGTGGGTGGGAAGGAGAATATGGCTGTTTGGAGCTCTGACCTCAAGGGCAGAATGAGCTGCCAGGAGCACGCCTGCAGAAGCTGCTAGAACTCCTCCAGTGTCACAGAGGGCCTCTGAGTAAGATGGACTTTTCTGGGAGCAGAAACGTGTCTGCTCCCTTCTCCCACCTGTCTCGCCCGCAAGCCCGGTCAGGATCTCGAACGCATCCTTTCTTTCTACTCCCTCATTACCCGCCTGGTCCTTTGAGCCGCCCCTTCCCTCTGCTCCAGGCCCGTGAGAGGACACCGCACACCAGATGGAGGGGAAACCAAAGATGGGGTACTTTCCGAGGCCTCCCCAGAAGCAGGAGCTAAAATAACAGCTAGTTAGCTCGAGCTGGATTGGCTCAGTGGATAGAGCGTCAGCCTGTGGACTGAAGGGTCCGGGTTTGATTCGGGTCAAGGGCACATGCCCAGGTTGTGGGCCCAATCCCCAGTAGGGGGTGGGGGTGTGCAGGAGGCAGCCGATCAATGATTCGCTCTCGTTGATGTTTCTATCTCTTTCTTCTTCTCCGTGCCCCTCTCTGAAATAATTACAAAAAAGATATATGTATATATATATATGTGTGTGTGTGTGTGTGTGTGTGTGTGTGTATATATATATATATATAGAAATAGCCCTAACTGGTTTGGCTCAGTGGATAGAGCGTCAGCCTGAGGACTGAAGGGTCCCAGGTTCGATTCCGGTCAAGGACATGTACCTTGGTTGTGGGCACATCCCCAGTAGGGGGCGTGCAGGAGGCGGCTGATCGATGCCTCTCTCTCATCGATGTTTCTAACTCTCTACCCCTCTCCCTTCCTCTCTGTAAAAAATTGATAAAATATATTTTTTTAAAAAGAAAGAAAATAAAAGGTAGTTAAACTAGAGGGGTCCCACTTCCTCCATGCCTCACTGTGGCTTCAGTCCAGACCTTCTCTCCTTCTCCCTCCCATCATCTTGGTAGCCGGGGCCCCACGGCGGCTTAGGTCGCTCCTGGAGGTGGGTTTTTGGCCTCACTCTCTGCTTTCGCTCTGGACCGCCCAACTTCCAGCTGCCGTCTTGCCCTCACAGGTCAACCACTCTCCGAGCTTCTCCACCGACTCCTGCTTGGATAAGGAGGTGAAGGACAGCCTGCTGTATGACACCCTGGTCCTGATCAACCTGGGGAGCTGTGACAAGAAGAAAGTCTTGGAGGAGGAGAAGCAGCGGGGCCGGTTCCTGCAGCAATGTCGTTCTCGGGAGGCCAAGTACAGTAGCACCCCTTCTCCCTCCCCCCCACCCAGGGACCCCATTTTTATGATTGGCCTGTCCTGACCCAAGTCAGAGTACAATAGCCTACTCGTTACGTGGCCTTTATGTCACTTCCCTGCGCCTCACTGTCCTTCCTGTGAAATGGAGCGAATGTACATACAGTTGTTGGGGGGAGTATTCTCATTTCATGTGTATAAAAGGCTTATTACATACCAGAATGCTTGGCATTATCATTTGTGTTTGAGACTAGTACGAATTTTGCCTGGAGTTGGTAGGGAAGGGAGTCAGCTCTTACAGATGATATCCTACTTGGAAAATTAGTTTATATCTGTGGAATGTGGCCATTGGAATATTTTTACTGTGACTCTTTCTTTGTCTCTGGACAAAGGAATAGTCACAGTAAATTTTAGGAGATTTAAGTTATAGGTATAATTATACCATAATAGAGATAAGCTTATTAATATCATGTGAAGATTGAGGGATTACAATACAAAAAGTAAAACCATTCCTTTTTTTTTTTAACCAAAAGAAAGATTCCCCCGTCCTCCCCTGTGTTACTGGGCTGGCAGGAGCTAGCGGGTCCCTGCTCCCTGCTGGGGAGCACTCGCCTTCCAGAGCCTCCTCCTGCAGAGTGAGTCTAGCGCCAGAAGACTCTGCGCCCGGGCAAGGAGCGGCCTGTGTGGATTTTCAGACCCGCTGTGGCCCCTGCTCTCCCGTGCAGAGCTAGCCCGGTCCTGCAAGATGAAACTTCTGGAACCAAGCAATAGCATCTGTGTCTGGAAGGCATTTTCTTTTCTTTCTTTCTTTCTTTTTTAATATATTTTATTGATTTTTTCAGAGAGGGAGGGAGAGGGATAGAGTTAGAAACATCGATGAGAGAGACATTGATCAGCCGCCTTCTGCATGCCCCCCACTGGGGATGTGCCCGAAACCAGGATACATGCCCTTGACCGGAATCGAACCTGGGACCTTTCAGTCCACAGGCCAATGCTCTATCCACTGAGCCAAACCGGTTTCGGCTGGAAGGCATTTTCATGTGTCCTGTCTTCTCTGTAAGAAGCGGGGGAGGCGGTGGGGTGTAGTATGGTCCTGTTTGGGAGCTAAGGAGACACAGACCCTGGAAGGGGGAGCTGACTCGTACTAGTCACCTCGCTGGTAAGCGGCAGGTCTGGCCCCAGGGCCCCGGGCGTGTGTGGCCTGAGGCTCCAGTACACCCTCCACTGAGCCAGCTCTCTCTAAACTGCCTGAGGAGGGGCGGTGTCAGCGAAGGAGCAGCCGGGCCTCTCCTGAACCCTCCTCCTTGTCACAACTTGGCCCTGGATAGCTCCGTGGCTCTGGGTTTCCTGCTGTAAAAGGGCCTATCATTCCCCCCTCGCTCACCTCCACCTCCCCAGGGGGCTGTGAGGAAGAGTGAGGTCGTCAGAGCTCAGAAAAGCTCATCCAAGAAGCCCTCAAATTTAGCAAAACACTAGCTGTCATTCTGCAGAGAGTGACAGGGCAGGAGGGGCTGTGATTGGGAAGGTGGCCATAGTCTGCCTGCTCAGAACGAAGCCAAGAGGGAAATGGGTTTTACTGCAACAGGAGAGAACCTGATGAACTGTCAGAGAAGACTGTTCTTTAAAAAAAATTAAAAAAAAAATATATATATATTTATATACTATATATACTATATATATACTATATATATTTATATACTATACACACACACACACACACACACACACACACATA
>JAAGEH010000016.1:3109630-3126623 GCA_011751065.1 Lasiurus cinereus | reverse complement strand
ATATATACTAGACATACTTATATACTATATATATTTATATACTATATATATCTATATCTATATCTATATCTATACATACACACAAATATATATATATTTGTATTGATTTCAGAGAGGAAGGGAGAGAAAGAAACATAAATGATGAGAGAGAATCATCATCGATCAGCTGCAGGGGACCTACTGGGAATCGAGCCCACAATCCAGGCATGTGCCCTTGACCGGAATCGAACCGGGGACCCTTCAGGCTACAAGCCTATGCTCTATCCGCTGAGCCAAACCATCCAGCTTTTAGCACTTTTGACGGGGTGGCTAGAATCCTCTCGGGGAAACGTTGGAAATACCGGTTGCCACCGGTGAGTACGAGGCTTCTGCCTGGCCCCAGGTGATATCCGGCTCAGCCACAGTTCTCCCAGCATCGAGCCGGGTCCCAGCGCCGCCCCGTGTTCTGCTTGCCAACAGGATCGAGGAACTCAAGGGTTTCCAGGCCTTGCGCCGAGAGAAGACTGAGAAGTATGAGAAGGAAAACTGTGGAAAGTTCCACCTGATCTATCCCAGTCTGAATTCGGACAAGTATGAGAAGTTTTTCCAGGACAACAACTCCCTCTTCCAGAACACTGCCACCTCCAGGGCCCGGGAGCTGTATGCCCGGTAGGAGAGCACCTTCGAGGTGGGTGGGGTGTGGGGAGGGTTGTGCTTGAGCTGCTGGGTGACGGGTCTCGGTCGCTGAGGAGGGTTTGTGAGCTTCAGTCTCTAACCTTGAACTTGACAGGGAAATATTTTTAAAAAAATATATTTTATTGATTTTATTTTATTTTTTTTTACAGAGAGGAAGGGAAAGGGATAGAGAGTTAGAAACATCAACGAGAGAGACATCGATCAGCTGCCTCTTGCACGCCCCCTACTGGGGATGTGCCCGCAACCAAGGTACATGCCCTTGACTGGAATTGAACCTGGAACCCTTGAGTCCACAGGTCAACACTCTATCCACTGAGCCAAACCGGTTTCGGCGACAGGGAAACATAGGCTTTAGTGTCACAAGGACCAGTGTTGTTAAGTAGCCATGTGGCTGTTTCTAGAAACTGAGATAGGCACCCCCCCCCCATTCACCCTCTCCAGAATGCCCAGCCCCTCAGAGGTGCCTCCTGGATTCCTGCAGGTATAACCCACCCCATCTAGTCCAGTACTCACCCACCACCTCGTTTTATGGAAGGGGAGGATGGAGCAGAGAAGGCATCATATACAGCAGCGGTTCTCAACCTGTGTGTCGTGACCTGTTTTCTGATGGTCTTAGGCTCTACAGCAGTGACCCACAGGTTGAGAACCACTAGCAGGGTCACCTAAGACCATCAGAAAACACAGATATTTACATTACGATTCACCACCACACGAGGAACTGTATTAAATGGTCGCAGCATTAGAAAGGTTGAAAACCACTGATTAGAGTAACGACAGAAAAGAGACCACCGTTTGTCTCCTGACTCATGGGGCCATGTTATTTCCACTCCATTACTGGTCAGAGGCCCGGGATGTGAGGGGTCCGTTGTGGGAGCCCCTGACTTTGGCCTGTCCAGACCCTCTTTCCAGCACCTGACATGGATGGGGTCTGTCCCACTGGGAGGTGGGGAGGGAGGTAGGGTTGCAGTGGAATGTGGTGGAGTCTCCTTCCTGCGTATTTCTCCTCGGATACTGTTCCGAAGACTGGGAACGATGTGGTTTAAGAGATGCCTCTCACCGAAACCGGTTTGGCTCAGTGGATAGAGCGTTGGCCTGCGGACTGAAAGGTTCCTGGTTCGATTCCGGTCAAGGGCATGTACGATGGTTGCGGGCGCATCCCCAGTAGGGGGCGTGCAGGAGGCAGCTGATCGATGTCTCTCTCTCTAATCGATGTTTCTAACTTTCTATCCCTCTCCTTTCCTCTCTGTGAAAAATCAATAAAATATATTAAAAAAAAAAAGAGAGATGCCTCTCCTCCACCTCCTGTGCTGTGACCTTCGATCACGTGTGCAGACTGGACCCGCTCTGTGCCCGGTCTTGTCCGCCTCTCCAGGAGAACTGCCCTCACGCAAAGCCCATCCCTAACCTGCTGACACCCCCTGTTCCTCCCTGGGCAGGCAGCTGATCCAGGAGCTGAGAATAAAACAGGAGAAAAAGGCCTTGCAAATGAAAGAGAAGAAGGCGGAGATGCAGGGAGAATCGGCAGGCGAGCACGCGCGAGTCAAGGGGCCGAAAAGCTGGCAACAGACACAACAGCGAAAATACAAGGCTGCCGCCACCCAAGTCTCCAAACAAGTAAACCGGATGGGAGGGGAGCACCCGTGCCCGGCACCCTTTCCTGGCTGGGGCCAAGTCATATAAGGGAGTGCGGGAGGGGGGCGTGCCGAGGAAGCCACTGCTCGGAGCCCAGACGCACTGAAGGAATGGGGTGCACGGAGGGCTGGCCACAGGAGCGGACGCCCGGAAGTCACAGGGAGCCCAGCACCCTTCAGAGGGTTCCTCCATCCCGGCAGAGAGGACGCCCCCCGGCCTGTCCTTGCCTCCATCAATAGAGGTGGCAGCTGGGGGCGGGGGGCGAAATCTCCACGCAGGGAGCGGCTCCAGGACTACATGGACTCTCCAGTTTGGGTTGTACCGCTCTCTTCCAGGAGGCCTAGAAAGGAGGAGCAGGGTAGAGGTTCTGGGAGGCAGGGCCCTCAGAACATTGCAGGGGCTCCTTCCAGCCTGCTGTCTGCTCAGAGTGTGGGCAGTCCCCCACTGTGGGCCACAGTGTTCTGTGATCTGAATCTCTGGATCCCCCCATCTCTGCCTAGCTCTCTCTCTCTAGGCTCAGTGGAGAGATTTAATTGACCTCAGTCCATCTCCTTCTTTTTGTTCTTTCTTTCTTTTAATAGATTTTATTGATTTTTTACAAAGAGGAAGGGAGAGGGATAGAGAGTTTAGTAACATGGATCAACTGCCTCCTGCAGGCCCCCCACTGGGGATGTGTCCATAACCAAGGTACATGCCCTTGACTGGAATTGAACCTGGGACCCTTCAGTCCGCAGGCGGACGCTCTATCCACTGGGCCACACCGGTCAGGGCCCATCTTCTCCTTTTCAACAACTCACCCAAAGAGTCAGGAGTAGAGCACGTGTTTGTTTGTTTTTCATGACTTGATTGGGGCCGTAGACCCTCTGAGTGTCTGATAAAAGCTGTGGAATCTCGTGACATGTACAAAGATAGTTTTAAGTGGTTCAAAGACCCCATGAAGCCATCCAGGAGCTCTCCAGAAGTCCCTGAACTCAAGGTTAAGAAACCCCAGATTAGAGAGACTTGGCTACCAATTGCTTTCCTTCCCCCGCCTCATCTCTTTGGCACCTAACTCTTGGGGGCGGATGAATCTGGAAGTGGACAGAGCTGGGTTGCCGTGAGCTGTGTGTTTAGTGTCCTCCTTTCCCGTCCCTCCAGCCGTTGGCATTAATGTCCTTCACGCCTGACATGCTCTTGGATGACAACGATGCCAAGAAAAACGAGACGGAGACCACCCTCAACGAGGAGGCCCCCAAGAAGGAAGAAGGCCCCGCTTCCCCCGGGCCTTCCTCTGCCAGACATTACTGCTCGCTGCCCGACCTGAGGAATTCCAGCCTCTTCAGCAGCTCGGGCCTGGAGCTCAGTAAACCCATCCCCAGAACCAAGGAAGCCAAGTGCGCCTCTGTGGTGAACATGCTCCCCGGGCCCGTGGTGAGTGGAGCGGGCTGCCTCCCCCGTGGCGGAGTTCGGGAGGTGGTGATGGGCCCCTGGCTTTCTTGTCCCTTCTCTGCCCTTGACTTCCT
This sequence comes from Lasiurus cinereus, assembly GCA_011751065.1. Classification (NCBI taxonomy): domain Eukaryota; kingdom Metazoa; phylum Chordata; class Mammalia; order Chiroptera; family Vespertilionidae; genus Lasiurus; species Lasiurus cinereus. The sequence goes on along the minus strand of JAAGEH010000016.1, from coordinate 3,122,814 downwards.
GTTGGTCCTCTGAGGAGGCCTCTTAACCTCCCTGCGCCTCGATTTTCCCACTGGGATGCCCACTTTGTGGAATGGCATAGCGAGGCCTCTACTTTTAGGGCTTTTAGAGAGGGTGTCCTTGGCATCCCCTGGTTGTAGGCAGGGTACCTCCTAAGACTACTGTAACAAATGACCACAACCTTGGTGGCTTAAAACACACATTTATTGCCCTAACCGGTTTGACTCAGTGGATGGAGCACCAGTCTGCAGACTGAAAGGTCCCAGGTTAGATTCCAGTCAAGGGCATGTACCTTGGTTGTAGGCACATCCCCAGTGGGGGGTATGCAGGAGGCAGCTGATCGATGTCTCTCTCTCATCGATGTTTCTAACTCTCTATTCCTCTCCCTTCCTCTCTGTAAAAAAAATCAATAAAATGCATATTTAAAAAACAAACACACACACCCATTTATTCTCTCAAGTTCTAAAGGCTAGCAGTCTGAAAACAAGGGCCAAGTGGCAGGAAGTCACAGAGGGAATAAGTATTAGGGGGTCACTTCACCCTCTTGGGACCACAGCTCCTTCACTTGGAGATGGAGTTCCCCCTCTCTCAGAACTTTAGATTCCTTAGGCCCTGCTGCTAATTCTGCTGCTGTCACTGCATACATTCCTAACATCGTCACCTCAGGATTTCACGGACATGGGGAGTGGAGAAAAAAAGGAGGTCTTTGAGCCAAAACTCTAGGAATATATATATATATATATATATATAATATATTTTATTGATTTTTTACAGAGAGGAAGGGAGAGGGATAGAGAGCTAGAAACATCTATAAGAGAGAGACATCAATCAGCCGCCTCCTATACACCCCCTACTGGGGAGGTGCCTGCAACCAAGATACATGCCCTTGACTGGAATCGAACCTGGGACCCTTCAGTCCCCAGGCCGATCTGTTCTATCCACTGAGCCAAACCGGTTTTGGCTCCAATCTCATTTCGGATTGTTTTCTCTCCCAGCTCTTAACTTCATTAGAGACCTCAGAAACCTGCACCCAGTTTTCAGACTCCCCCGAGTCCCTGCTGAGCATGACCAACAGCCCCGAATGCAGCAGCCCAGAGATGGACAGAGTGGTCTCCTTTAAATGCAAACAGCAGCAGATCCCCCCGCACTTCTTCCAGGAGAAAATGTCAAAAGTTTCTCTGCCTACAAGACCCCAGCGCTACTCGCTGAACCCCCGCTGGACCTGGCTGAAGAATAACATGAAGAGACAGCATCTGATGTCCGAGCTGTTCACCAAGGTTCAGCTGAGGGAGAAGCACTCCTTGTTCCCAGCTCCCTACAACTCAAAGCTGGTGTTAAGTAACCAGTCACGTGAGTGCCAGCCTGTACAGGGATATATATATATATACCCAGAGTGCCTGGAGTGACCAGCAGAACCAGTCCTAACCTTTGGGGAGCATCCAGTCAGAAGGGGTGATACATTCCCTGTCCTTAGGGTGACCGCTGTCTGATGGTGGAGACGTAGTCTGTGTCCTTAGGGAGCCTCCCGTCTTACTGGGAAGATAAAGATAAAAACAGAATGCTATGTCTCAGTACCATCTTCAACACTCCCTGGGTCTCCCTCAGTTGAGGCCCATTCAGCTAAATCTGTACCAGATGGAGGCATTAAGTGTGAAAAATCAGAAAAAGAGAAACTATTTGGAGAAAAAGAACAAGGGATAATTCTGATTCAGGCTCAGATTGAGACCAGGAGACCCTAGAGGGAGGTGGCCCTTTCCAAGAATTTGTGCTGAGTCCAGCAGCCGACATGGGTAATGACAGTCTATCTATGTCTCTGCCTTTCCAGAAAACTTCTCCCTGCCCCCGGAGTGTTACTTGCGCAGCCAAAGCTCTCATGAGAAGAGGCCGCTGGATATGTCCTCCCTCCTCTTCTTGAAGAATCCTCACCGCCGTGACGTTTCTTTGAGGGATCTTCTGGTGGTGGCTACCTCAGCCCGCCTGGATCCGAGGCCTGGCAGGAGACGTTTGGGTGTGATGAGGGACCCGTGTATACAGGATCGGGGCACGTGCAATTGCTGCCTGATCTCTGGCCAAAAAGGATGTGAGAGGAAATAGGTAGGCCCACCCACATTCCCTTACCGTGCCTGGTGCGCTGGCAAGCACCGTATGTATATATATTTCTGGAATGAATGTGGGGTAAGTAGGTGGGTGGATAGATTGATTGATAAACCCATACAGGTAAGTAGACAATGAAGACTAACCTTAGTTCAAATGTGACCTCCTTGCAATTTATATTTTTGCTACAACTAATCTGTTCCCACTGCTTTTATTGAAAAAAAAATATATATATATAATTGATTTTTTTACAGAAAGGAAGGGAGAGCCCTGACCGGTTTGGCTCACGGGATAGAGCGTCGGCCTGGGGACTGAAGAGTCCCGGGTTCGATTCCGGTCAAGGGCATGTACCTTGGTTTCGGGCGCATCCCCAGTAGGGAATGTGCAGGAGGCAGCTGAATAGATGTTTCTCTCTCATCGATGTTACTCTCTATCCCTCTCCCTCTCCATTCCTCTCTGTAAAAAATCAATAAAATATATCTTTAAAAAAAGGAAGGAAGGGAGAGGGAGTTAGAAATACTGATGAGAGAGAGACATCAATCAGCTGCCTCCTGCACATCTCCTACCGGGGATGTGCTCACAACCAAAGCACATGTCCTTGACTGGAATCGAACCTGGGGTCCTTCAGTCCCCAGGCCGACGCTCTACCCACTGAGCCAAGCCAGTTAGGGCTATCCCCACTGCTTTAAGTGTACTTTGCCTTGTCTTCATGTATGGCTAAAACTGAGACCATCATTAATGCCAGTCCTAGAAGTAGAACCATGTCAACTCTGAGGGACTGATACCCACATCTTTCATGCTGTGCCAACCTGGCCTCGGTCCAGGCCACTGGCCCCAAAGCTGGCCCTGTAACGGAGTGTACTGGAGGGACTGAAGAACCGGACAGCAGAGATTTGGAAACAAAGACCTTTAAGCTTTCATTCTACTGTGTGAAAGGACCAGGGGACCTAGAAGCCTTCTGTCAGAACTTTAGTTGGTATATAAAAACATAAGAGAACTCTACAGCATAGCATTGCAGAGTAGAGGGGTTTGTGCTGCTGGGCACGCTTGCTTTTGGTGTACCAAAAGCCTTGGATGCATTATCTCCATCCTCAAAAAAACTCTGTGTGGTCAATACCATTGTTAATCTTTTATTTTATTTTATTTTATTTTTTTACAAATGAGGAAACCAAAGTTTGGAGAGGTTAAGTAACTGGTCTAAGAACACACAGATAATGAGCTCCACTTATTATCTCTGGCCAGCCGTCTTGGCTGCTCTTAAATAATTTCTAGCAAATGTTTGGGCCTCGAGGGATGTAGGAAGATGAATGTAAAAATGAATGTCGGTGAAATGAATTTCTGGTGACCATGGATGTGAGTCACCTGAGCATCTTCTGAGACACTAGATAAGAATGGTGATGATGCGTTAACTGACTTGAATAAATCTAGAGGCCATTTTACCATTTTACAGGAAAATCTAAAAAAAAAAAAATCTTTTTCCCCCCCCAGAATCAGACTGGATCTCTGCCATGCCCCGCCCCACCCTACCCCACCCCAGCCCCTTTTTACTTTTTACTCCCAGGAGATGATTTGTCTCTCCTTACAGTGTCTACAGTGCCCAGGGGATCAACCAAAAGTTTTATTTTCTCACCTAGATATCCTAGTCTTATAAGTCCCCTCCCTCTCACTAGCACCACTGAGGCCAACAGCCTTGCCTTTTGTGCCCTCCCAGTTAGCTGACAGTGCTGTGGGACCATGACTTCTGGGAGTTATTGATGTTGTCCCAGTTGCTCCTGCCAGTGTCATTCCTATGGGCCCCTCACACGGCACCCTCATCCAGAACGCTCCCCCAGAGAGAGCAATGTGAGGGAGGAGTGTTGCAGAGAAGGATTCACAGCTGTCAAGAATCCAAAGCCCTCAGTCCACCAACAGGCCTGTGCCAGTTGGTCTTCAACTCCAAAGAGCCAAGGCAGAGAGAGGGCTAGACCTGATGGAGACCTCAGAGCCCCGAGTAAGAGAACTGGGGCAGCCATCATCGCCAGGTACAGATCATACTTCCTCCCACCCCAGCCACCTCAGTACCCGCATATCTTCCTGCTACTGTTCTGACCAGCCCAGCGCCATCTCGCCAGTGAAGACAGAGGTGAGGTCAGAGCGCCCAGCCTGCAGATGTTTCTTCCGCCGACCTCCAGAAATGCCGCATTTCCCCCTCGTGTGTACATTAATAAAATAAATCACCATGCTCAATGCCAGGACAAGGAGCCTGACTCAGAATCAGAACGGGAAGGGGTGGTAGGAAAGAGAGTTCTCCCTCCTTCAGAAAGCCCCAAACCCACTGAAAATGTGTCAAGGAACCTTGGAAGAATTTCTCTGGAGGAATGGTCTACCATGAGCCCTGCCTACCTGGCTGGGAGCCCAGAAACCTGAGGGGGTCCTTTGGTAGTGGGGTGCACTCTAGCTGCCATGATTCTGCCCAGCATTGGGCCCGGCTTAACGTCTCACTTGGCCTGCCAGTTTTTTCTTACCCTCTCCAGAATGTAATCCAAGGTCTTCACCTCACTTGCCCTTCCTATGTTAGATCCCCGAGAGAGCTTGAGAAGAGCAGAGGTGGAAGAAAGGTGAGGTCTGAAGTCCGGCATCTGCTTCACCATGTTGACTCAGCTTTCCCTGACGGATTCCCAATGGAATGAATTTCTGGCCTCAAGGGTGTCGGGGGATTCTAGGGCACCTGAAACCTAGAATATCCCTCAAGCAAAAGACCTTAATTATCAAAGATATTAAATAGAGAAATTAGACTCAAGCCATTTGTGTCCAGCTGTAAAACACACACCAGTATAGAATACCTCCATCCACACCTAGGCCTGGTTTTCAAAGATTCCCGGTGTAAGGTTCTTTTTAGTAAAGAAGCAAAGGTCATCTAGATGGCAGAAGACAGAAGCCCTGGTTACTCTGGGGAGACTAGTAAAAGCTCAATCATCACTTTGAAAGCCCTCCTTCTCACTTCCTAAGTCACCAGCCCTTTCCTGATGCCCTTTAGAAGGCTGAAAACAGACTGACCTGAGGCTAGCATTCCCATTGTTCTTGTCAGGTTGTCCTAGATCACAACCAGGCCCACCAAAAAGATGTATCGTATTTTCTGGCGTATAAGATGACTTTTTAACCCAGGAAAATCTTCTTCTCAAAAGCCGGAGGCCATCTTATACACCGGATGTCATCTTATAGGGCAGGTATATCCCAAATTCTATATTTTAACTGGAAAAGCTGGGGGTCGTCTTATACGCCGAAAAATATGGTAAGACTTGCTAAAAGAGGGCTCCACATTTCTCCCTAGTCACTAGCCCCACCCAGTCAAGGTTCCTGAGCTGATAAAAAGATTGTCTCTCAATAAGGTGAAGGCAGAATGATTTATGTTCCTAAGGGACAATTTGGCACCAGCACCTTTGATCCTAGAGACAGGGTCAACGTCATGGGCCTGCGGTCTATGCAGTGGCACAGGGCGCCACACTTAGAAGGCCCTGCCCTTGGTTTAATGCTCTTGCTCATTGTTGCCGGAACTTGCCGGCAATCGAACAGTACCTGATTGAGGGGGTGAGGATAAGAAAAAGACACACAAGAAAAGATGGGGTTGGGAGATCTGAGACTTGAGTCCCGAGTTTATTTCCAGCATAGTATTTAAGCACAAGCAGAGGAGGGAGTTACACAAATCAGGTATTTGCAAACACAGTCACTGACCTTCTAAGTAATCAAGACCTTACAAGATCTTGCACAGAGGCATCAACATTTTTTCAGCCAAGCTGTTTAGTTATGTCTAAACTCTGCATTCAGAATTCTGTTTATTAAATTGAAGGGTGAGAAAGCAGAGAGCTATGTCCAGAGCCTGCATTCAGGTCTCTAGTACCCCCGTATGCCCGGGGCAGCTCCCCACACATTGTCTTGAAATTCTGAATAATTTTTGAACAAGGAGTTGTGCCTTTGCATTTTGCAGTGGGCCCACCAAATTACGTAGCCCGTTGTAACCAGAAACTTTGAACAGCTCTGGTTATCCAATGAGCAGCAAAATGGCAGCTGCCTTCCTCGGCCCATCACGGCCTGTGTTCACCTGCAGGGCTCTGTCGGGCTCTGGGCTGCTGAACGCTGGTGGGAGACAAAGGTGTTTGTGGCTGGCCTTGCCCCCGTGGAGCAGGGGCCACAGATAAGCAGCCACTAAGGAAAGATTGCCAGTAGGTGACAAGGAATTGACTTCCCACACCCAGCCAGGAGGGTCTAGGCAGTTGCGTGTGGATGACTTATTTGAGGAGGCAGGCAAACACACACTTTTAAAAAGTGAAAATGAGGTGCGGGACTGAGCTAGAAAGACCTGGAAGGAAAATTAAAACAACCCTGAACATGGTCAAGAAGGCAGTCTAGTCCAACGTGGCTGAAGTAGCAGGGAGAACCGGGAGAGGATGGCAGAAAGTTGGCTTAAGAGAACACATTGGGCACCCAGGCACCCTTTGTTCATATCCTCCTCATTGCGCTCCTCATGGCCGTGAACTTGTTTGTGTGACTGTCCCTCCACTAGCCTGTGCCGTGTTTTTGTATCCCCATACCCCCTGCTTCTAGCTACTGCTTGGGTCATAGTGGAGACTCGGTAAACCTTTGCCGAATTCCTTAATATTGTGAAGGGTCTAAAATGTTAACCTGGGAAGTGTTCCTCTTGGCTTAGTGGGCTGTGGAAAACCACTGGAGGTTTTTGAACGGGAGAGAGGTTGTATTTTTTTAAAAAATATATTTTGTTGATTTTTTACAGAGAGGAAGGGAGAGGGATAGAGAGTTAGAAACATCGATGAGAGAGACATCAATCAGCTGCCTCCTGCACGCCCCCTACTGGGGATGTGCCCACAACCAATGTACGTGACCTTGACCAGAATTGAACCTGGGACCTTTCAGTCTGCAGGCCGACTCTCTATCCACTGAGCCAAACCGGTTTCAGCAAGAGAGGTTGTATTGAGGATGAGAAAGGTGAATCTGGAAGCAGACGGGGAGAACGGATGACTGGCAAGGAGAGAGAGAGCCTGAGGTAGGAGAGTGGGTGGGAGGCTCATACAGAGGCCGGGGTTTTAAGCCCTGGCAGCCCCTAGCAGACTGGCTGACTGTGGGAGAGAAAAGAGGGCCGGGCAGGAAGCCAGTGGGGAGCGGACACAGCAGGTGGACAAATGCAGGGAATGAGGAAAAGGGGACAAAAAGGTGGCTTCCCAAGAATGCGTCCCTGTAAGGAAAAGGGACATTGGGAGAAGGAGCTGTGGGGGGTGGAGAGCAGAGTGTCTGTCCTAAAGCAAGTGGGTGCATCTCCGTCCTCAGATAGGTTTATTTATTTATAAATATATTTGATTGATTTCTTACAGAGAGGAAGAGAGAGGGATAGAGAGTTAGAAACATCGAGGAGCGAGAGACATAGATCAGCCGCCTCCTGCACGCCCCCTACTGGGGATGTGCCCTTGACCGGAATTGTACCTGGAACCTTTCAGTCCAGAAGCCTACGCTCTATCCACTGAGCCAAACCGGTTTCGGCCTCAGATGGGTTTAAAAGAACAGCACAAAAGGCAAAGTTTCTCAATGCAAAAGTAATTTTCCTGAAGTTATTAGGAAGATGGCCACCTCGGTCTGGGCAGGTTTTTCTAGGCTCAGAACTATCTGGGCAGCTAAACAGACTGTGTGCTCTCACCTTTGTGTAGATCAGATTGGTCAGTGGGTGGGGGCGGGGGTAGTGGGATGGGGTTGCCCTGGATCTAGAACGCTCCCTCAGAGGGTTCTGAGGCAGAGCCATGTTTGGGAGCCGCCTAACTGGCTCGCCCACCCTGGCCAGCCCCCAGCCCATCTCAAACCGCCAGGACACTTCTCCGGGGCCTCAAAGGGGTGACTTCACATTCTAGTTTTGCCTCCACCCTGGCAGGGAGCAGGAGTCGGACGGATTGGCAGCTGTTGGAAGCGTCCTCCCCCACCCATCCTGGGTGATTACACGAACCAAATATAATCATTCACAACCCTCGTCTTTACAGCTGGCATGCCACTTAGCTTAATTACAGCGCACCGTGGCGTTGCAACGGGAGGAATCTAAAGCAGCAATAAAACGGGGTTTGCAGATTGTCAGGGAGGCAACGAAGACCTTGGAACTGCAATCGCCTAAGTATTGCTCTCCATTATTTTGCCTTCTCCAGCCTTGACTCTAGCCGGGAGCCTGGGAAAACCAAACAGGCGGTGTGTCCCCCGGAGGGCACGCCATGCCCCCTGCGCGCACACTGTGTGCTGGGGCGGCGGCTGGAGGCTCCGGGAGGCGCCTCGGGGAGGGACGGGCTGTGATGGTCCTGAGCACGTGATCTGCCCAGGAGACGCCTGCTACTCATGCTCCCTCCGTCCACACGTTCCCACCCCGTGGGCTCTGACTGGTCTGGGCTGACCTTCAGCCAGGGACCCCCTTTCTCTTTCCTCCGGAACATGTACCGTCTGCAGAAAGCACGAGGAAGGAGGCGTGGGGGAACAGAACCTGTCCTTTCAAAATCTGTCAATCTCGGTGCTTGGTTTCTCTGGCCCTTTGATTTCTCTGCCTGTTATTTCCTGGTTCCTTTTAACCCTTGAAAATGTGCTCTCGGGGCATCCACCATGAAAGGAAAGACCGTGGCGCTCCTCCGCCAGCCTGCTTTCTGAAGCCTAAGGAGCCATAGGAAAGATCTTCCTCTCCGTCTGAGGAAGAGGCGGGAGCAGCAGGAAGCGGCAGCAGGCAGGGCCGAAGACAGAGCCCTCTTGCTGTGAGCAGCACTGGTGGGCATGAGCAGCGGGCGCAGAATGCCAGCTGCCTCCGCAGTTGTGCCAGGTGGGAGAGCAAACACTGAAATCCTGTTGGCAAAGCCAGCAGGGCCGGCGCACGGTGGCCAAAGCAAACAGAGGCCGAGGCGGGCCAGCTGCGGGGAGCTCTCCCTCTCGCTCAGATCTAGATCTGGCAGAGGGTGGGATAGAGCCAGCTGAGCCCGCGCATCAGGCCTCCAATAGCCATGGGTCTGCCCCTGCTGGGCTGCTCCCTGCTCCCTTCGGCCTGGTCCCCTTCCATCTTGGCACTTGGGCCATGGAAAGTCTGCCGATGAGAAAGCATTCCACATGCATTACTTTGGTCCTTCTTCCCAGCAGTCGGTGAGATCAGTGGTATCCCCATCTTACAGATGAGAAAACTGAGGCTAGCGGGAGGACGTCAGAGCCAGGGCTCAGTGGGGGAGGGGGGCTCTGGCTCAGGGTCTGCTGCCTTTCTCACGCTCTCTACCCTCCCACCTCTCCACCCAGACCCTCCCATTTCAATCCCACAGTCCCTTCGAGGGCAGAGCTCCCACCGTCTCTACGTCCCTACGGGTGAAGCAAAGGCTCAGAGGAGGGTAGGGACTGTTTCTGTTTTTAGACCAGCTGGTCGGCACCTGGGATTCTTTATCCGCCACTCCCACCAACACAGAGGCCCACGAAAATGAATACGATTACAAATACTTTCCATTATTTGCATATTTTAACAAGTCACAAACTCTTGCCCCTTTATTATTTATTTTTAAAATATATTTCATTGATTTTTCACAGAGAGGAAGAGAGAGGGATAGAGAGCTAGAAACATCGATGAGAGAGAAACATTGATCAGCTGCCTCTTGCACACCCTGAACTGGGAATGTGCCCACAAACAAGGTACATGCCCTTGACTGGACTCGAACCTGGGACCCTTGAATCTGCAGGCCGATGCTCTATTCACTGAGCCAAAATGATTAGGGCAAACCCTCCCCCCTTTATTTAAAATGAGAGAGCTGAATCAAGATCTCTGCTTTTTTGTTGTTGTTTTCATGTTACAATGTGGTTGTATTTAAACATGGACTTCATAGATCCTCTTTTCTCTCTTTCCTCCTGGTCAGGAACTGTGTATTCACGGAGAGGTACACAGTGGCTATGTTCATGTCTCAGGGAGGGGATGGGCTCGTACTGAGGAAGAGCCAGCTGTTGGGTTCCAAGTCCCCGTTCCTCAGCAGATTTCCTGATGACCTGAGATTTCCCGATTACCCCCCAACATCCCTGTTTGAGGGGAGAGGACAGGGAGAAAAGAGGACCCTTCATTTACCTCTGGGTCTGATGACCAGCCTTTTCACCTCCCAGCCTGCTGGTCTGCTCCCCTGGGGACATGGAGGCGCCCCCCGCCACCCCCCCACTCAGAGCCCGGCCTCCAGGTCTCGCTCTGAAGAGAGGCCCCAGAGCGCAGGGCGGGGTGGGGAGTACCGAGGGGAGAGGGGCGCAGGCAGGGCTGGTCTGGAGGTTCTGGGGGAGAAGGTACAAAGGGAAGGCCTCGTCAGGGCGGCGAACGTGCTGGGAACCGCAGGGAAGACGCACCCCCAGGCCTGCGGTGCCGTCCCCAGCGGCCGGAGGAGGAGGCCCCACTCCAGGCGCTGAGCCGACAAAACCCCGGCTCCACCGCTGCTCTCTGCCCCGACCCCGCCCGCCTCCTGGAGCCAGGCCTGGTGCCCCGAACCCCGCGGGCCTCCCGCAAAGAAACCGGGACTTCGCCCCAGCGGGGTTCCTCCCAGGACGGTCCGCCGGGGCTGGAGGAAGCGGGACAGGCTGGGGGGCTGCCAGTGGAAATGCTCAGGGCCCCCCAGCAGCCGCGGCCAAGTGGCTCGGGGGGTGGGGGGTGGAGGGGCGTCCGCTGGAGCACCGGCGTCGCTGCGGTTGCTGTGGGCGCGGGGGCAAAGCGCTTTATGGGCCTCCTTGTCCCCCAGATCTCCCCAAGACGGGGCTGCCCCTCCATTTACAGTGAGAAGTGGGCCCCACAGGCGGAGTGACCCCCGATGGGTGGGAGGCAAGATCCACCCGGGACTCCGAAGCCTCGGGGACCCGGCGAGGCTCTTCCCGGACCCGGGGGCCGGGCTCGCCCCGAGCCCTGAGTTCCGTGCGGCCTGGGGGGCGGGCTGAGGCCGGGGCGGCCCCCTCCGTCCGGGCACTGCTCTCCAGGGGCTCCCGGGAAGTCAGGGGGGCGTGGTGGTTCCCCCCGTATTCCAGAGGGGAGCACGGAGGCCCCGCTTTCCCAAGGCCCCCAACAAGGCCCGGGGCGTGCGCCCGGCAGGCAGGCCGCTGCGGGGTTCCGGGCGGGCGGGAGAGAGGAAGAGGGTTTGGGAACCGCCTCCCTCAGCCTCCCCCGTCCCCCGGCACCTCGTTCGGCACCTTCCTCCGGGGCCGGTTTTGGAAGGGCCGGGATGTTTGCCCTGCGGGCGGGCCGGGTGCCTCTGAGGTCAGCAGCCGGATCCACTGCAGGGAGACACCCCGGCCGGCCCCCCGCCCAGCCGCCCGGCTGTCAGACTGAGGCTGAGGGCGCTGGGGAGGGCACTCCACCATCCGCTCCACCTTGGGTGCCCCCAGACACCCCGATCCGCCTGAAGCTGCATCCCAGCTCGAGGGGGATTTCTGCTCACCGCCCCGCCCCCGCCCTGGCTCCTCCTCACTCCTGGGGAGCGGGTGCAGGAGGACAGCATGGAACGCGCACTTTTGCGCACTTTTCGAGGGTTGAGGCACTGACTCCCCGGCTGGGGTGGAGGAAGGAGTTAGAAGTGGGGGTTGGGATTAGCCCCCTCTTTTCCTCCACTCCCTGACTCCCCCCTTCAGAGCCCAAAAGGGGTTAATATTTCACCAGCTGCCCCCTTCTTTCACCCGAAGAATCCCCATTCTTTCCGGAAGCCCAGTTGACGTGTGGTCGGTCCCAGGTGGTCAGTGGGGGGAAGGGGGGGGGGCACTGGCCTCCAGGCATCCTCCCCTCACCTGTGCAGCCCTCCCCCCCACCCAGTGTGTCTGCCCCCCGAACTCACCTGGGCCCCTGGCTGACCCAGACACACTGATAAGCCCCAGACGGCCAAACATCGTTAACTTCTTTGCCTTTCTAGACTTTTCCCCCTGTCCTTTCCCCGACCCCAGCCAGTGGTGGCCGGGGCCTGCACTTCTCCTAGGTGCTGGATTCCGGGGCCCCAGCCTTTCGCCTTGCCCCCCCCCTTACCCCTGCTCCACCCTCCTGCTTCTGGATGGGGAGCCAACTGGTTCACTCATCCTCTACCCCGCCCCAAGCCCCCTGGCCCACGTGGACTCTGCCTCAGAAGAGCCCCAGGAAACGGTCAAAAATTGAGAGAGAGAAAGGGAAAGGGGCGTCAGAGATGCCACCAAGGAGTTCAAGACTGAAGCCCAAAACCCTCAGCTCAGCCCTGAGCAGGGAGGAGGAGGAGGGGGGCTGCATTGTCCCTTGGGACTGCACGACCAAGCAGTTCTCTGTGTCTCATGTCCTATTGCCTCCAAAACGTTGGCTCACTCACGTCAAAAGGCGATCAGACTGATAGGAGGCAGCATGTACCCCCAAACACCCGGCTGTGCTGCAGAACGATGGTGGTTTTCCCGTGGGTCATGGTGGGTCAGGGTCCCAGGGTCCCAGGGTGGCGAGAGCCACCACCATTGGAAAGCAGACGTTCAGGCAGCTGCCGCAGGCTCTGCTTTCAACACCTCCCCACCCCTTCTCCCACCCTTCTCCCCAGAAAGAGAGGGTTCCTGGAAGAGGCCCCTGGAAGGCGGGCTCTGACCGCGTAGGGGTGGGGTGAGTGACATCCTCCTCGTGGTGGGGACGGGTAGGGACCACCTGCCCTTTTAGCCGGGAGCAGAGTTCTCAAGCCCAAGTGTGTGGTTTCCATGAATTCAAACCATTTTTAAATAAGCTGGGACACTTTTCTCACGTCAAAGAATGCGATAACCGGGCCCAAAATTCAATGTCCTTCGGTCAGAAGCCCTGGGAGAGAGCTCTTTGGACAGGCTCTCTCAGACAGAAATAGGTAAGTTGTTATCGGAATATTTTCTAATCTTTAAAATTTGATTGCCCAAATCCAGACCTCACTTCCAACCGTTCTGAGGGATTAAAAGAACAAAACCTTGGAGAAAGCGTGAGTGTCTCGTTTTGGGACCTTAAACACCCCCTCGAGGCATTGAGTGTCTTCCCCGTGCAAAGTCAGTGCTCAATGGGTGCTCAGTGGGTGCTCAGTCAGTGTTCAGTGGGTGCTCAGTGGGTGCTCAGTCAGTGCTCAGTGGGTGCTCA
>JAAGEH010000016.1:3092259-3109620 GCA_011751065.1 Lasiurus cinereus | reverse complement strand
GCTCAGTGGGTGCTCAGTGGGTGCTCAGTGGGTGCTCAGTCAGTGCTGAGTCAATGCTCAGTTGGTGCTCAGTCGGTGTTCAGTCGGTGCTCAGTGGGTGCTCAGTCAGTGCTCAGTCGGTGCTCAGTGGGTGCTCAGTCGGTGCTCAGTCGGTGCAAGGCTGTGGGATCCTAAGGCTGGAGCTGGGTGGAGCCAGACTTCCTCCTGACCTTCCCCTAATGGTGTGCCCACACGTTTGCAGTTTCTTGACTGGCATCTCAGGTGCAGCAAATGGATGCCAACCACTCCGTCTTCCAAAGAATTCCTCGAGCGCTGGCCAGCCGGGGCTCACAGTGGTGCGAGTTCAGGCCTGCGATTGTGCCCAAGCCACCCTGGAGTTATGGGTGCCAGGAGGGGGATAGAGGTGGTCCAGCGAGTATGGGGTGGGGGACCCCCGGAGACTGAAGGGTGCCTCTCCAGAGTTTGAGAGGCGGCTTCTGTGGCCACTCCCATCCCTGTATTTCCATCCCTCCGCTCCCATCCCTCCACCCCCATCCCCCCACCCCCATCCCTCCAGACCCTCGAGGACTCCTTTGCCTCCCTCGCCCCTCCAATTCCAGCCCCACCGACCCTTCTTCACTGTCCTCCTCATAAGTCCCCTTGTCCTCGGAGGACACATAAGCGCGTGGCCAACACTAGATCGTGGCAGCAGCTGGCACAGGCCGCTTTCTACCGGTTGGCGGGAAGTGGAGGCCGAGAAATTGCAGGGTCTCCAATCGCCCATCTGCCTGGTGCCCAGGGGCCTTATCTAAGCCTCCCCTCCCCCACTTCCTAGCGTTTTGGAAGCTCAAGCTCTGGCCGGAGGAGCGCCTGCTGCCGGCGTGGGGTTAGTCCTGGGCCCGGCTCTGAGCAAAGAGGCTGCAGGGGGCCGGGGCCTGAGGTCTCCGGTCCGAAGTGTCCACGCCGCTTCACATCACAGTCCACCCTGGGCGTCCCTGTGCTTCTAGTCTGAAGGACAGGCGGAGGATGAGGACACGGTTAAAAAAACAAATCTAAAAAATAAATAAATAAAAATAAATAAACAAAAAGAACAAATCTCTCCCCATTTTCCAGTCAAGATGGAATCCCGCAAGAGAAAATCCAAACGGACGATGGTCTGAAATCGACGCGCCATCCCCTCTCTCTGTCCTCCACCTATAGGAAAAGTCGCTGGGAAACTCCAGCAGGCACGGGCGGAGGGCGGATCCCGTTAAAGCCCCCTCACATGCACAATCCTGCTCACCACACAAAGGCACAACTTCTTGTTTTAGGAAATATTAAAACAAATGAAGGAGACGCTAGATCAACCACCAAAAATAGAAAACGAAGAGGACATACACAGTTACCTGAAAAAGGACACCCCCTCTTCCAGCACTCTCAAAACATGGATATTAGAAACGCCCGAGGCCTTCGATGTGGCCCATTTCTAAGGCGGATATATACACAGAGTCAGTATATGAGATGCACCAGCGCGTAGAAAGGAAGAGAAACTTAGAAACAATCTAAATCTCTATCGACAGACAGTTGCCTGGTTAAATACAGTACCGCCCAGCAATCCAATAAAATAGCCTTTTTACATTCATAATGATTTTAAACCCTCAACATATGTTTTAAATTTTATTTTATTTTATTTTTAAAAATATATATTTTATTAATTTTTTTACAGAGAGAAAGGGAGAGGAACAGAGAGTTAGAAACACCGATGAGAGAGAAACATCCATCAGCCGCCTCCTTCACATTCCCTGCTGGGGATGTGCCCGCAACCACCGTACATGCCCTTGACCAGAACCCGGGACCTTTGAGTCTGCAGGCCGACGCTCTGTCCACGGAGCCAAAACCGGCTAGGGCAACATGTGTGTTTTTTTTTTTTAAATAAAAGGCAGAACACAAAGCTGTGTGTGGCACGCTTCCCTTGTGTTAAAGGCGAGTCTGTGAGGGTCCCCGTGAGACTGGAAAGAGTGAGGAGGGGCAGGAGGAAGGACGGACTTTTCCCGGTCGGTCCGTAGGTAACTTTTGAATGTTCCCTTTTGCATCCGTTATGTGGTTGTTTTTAAAGAAATTAAAACCTGGGCACTCTGATTCTAACCGTGTGTAATTATACAGGCAATCAAAGCTTATTACGGAAAATGTTGAAAACAGAAAAACTGTAAGCGGTATTTCTGCTTAGTTGGGTCTGAGCTACACAATCTTCATAACAACTAACAGGTAGACTTTCCCCAGATAACCAGAACGAATAACACCCAGACCATTGACTTAATTCGTTTTTTAAAAAATAAATACGCAGTGTTTTGTTGTTTATTTTGTTTCCTAGAGCACGTTGGCGAAATCTAACGCGGCCAGCATGAGGTGGGCAGTCGGGGTACACAGCTCCATTCCGGGGTACAGAAGGACGAGCTCTTTTCGCTCCCAGCTCTCCCAGGAAGAGCGAAAGGGAAGTGGTGGGCACCATTGGGAGCACGGGTCCGGGGGTGCTAGGGGATTGTACTCAAGTTCAAGTTGAAATGCGCGCCTGGCTCCTCTGCAGTCGCGGTTCCTGCCGCCGCTCCGGCGAGGAGGCGCGGCCGCTGCTGGCTGGGGGCGCCCGGAGAGGTGGCGCCTCCAGGGGAACCGAGGGGAGTCTGGGGATGGAGCTCGGGCAGCAGTAGCGGGCACCCCACCCCCGAGGGGAATAAATGACCCCAGAGGAAAATGCGCCCCTCTGCGGCCTCCCGGCTCCGAGGAGAGAATTATGGGCCCAGACTCAGGAGCCCCTCGCTCCCCGACCCACACCCCGTCTGCTGGGGCGCCTTGTTCACCGGCCGCGCGCCTGCCGTGCCGGTCACCCCAGGACCCGCCGAGGAAGCGCGCGGCCTGGGGTCCTCAGGCTCGCTGCACCCCGGCCCGCGACGGTTCTCTGTGGGTCCGCGGCGCCCGCCCGCTCTGGGGAGGCGCTGGCGGTGGGTCCCCGGGGCGAGCAGCGAGAGACTCCTCCTGGCGCAGGGGAAACACAGTCTCGGTCAAGCCCCCTCCCCATGGCTTTGCCCACGTCCTCCCTTTCCTGCCTTCGCTGTGTTTGGGAGTCCAGGGAAATAGAGGGGGAAAGAGGCACCGAAAGAGGCCAGAGAGCCTCGGAAAACTGGGTTAAAAAGATCGTGGGGTGGCTTCTGGGTCGCGAGGATCCTTAGGAAGCTTGGAGAATGAATTGTGCGAAGGGAAACAGACCGGGAATGAGGAGGGGGGCCTCAAGTTGGGGCTGGGGAACATCTGGGTTAGGAGAAGGGGACAGGGAGAGCCCACATTCCAGGAACCCCACAAAGAGCCCCCGAGAGGAGGTCTCTGACTTGAGAGCCAGCCTCCTGGGCTGCGGGGCTGCGGTGGTTCAAACACCACAGGAGTTATAAATCGACTAGATGTATCCCCAACAGCAACTCCCTCCCTTTCCTCCTTCTTCCCCCTTCCTGGGGATCCTGCCCCCCACTGTCAGTCCCCTCCAAAGGACCACTGCCAAATGCTGGAAAGATCCTTGTCAGACCCAGCAGCGCCCTTAAAATTTTATTCCTCTGTCATCCCACTTCACCCTGCAGTTCGCCGGTCAATGGGGGTGAAGGAAGGGGCTTGGAATCTAAATATTTGCTCCCAACCACCAGTTGTTGTTTTTTTTTGTGAGGGTTTTTTTTTTTGGTCTAAACGTGATGTGGCTCTGTGACACCAAGCAAGAAGCGGTGACCAAGAATAAGAGAAATAATACAAATTAAAACAAAAACGCGTTGGCTTTTGGGGACTTAAAAAATGGTGGGTGGGTTTCTCTCTGGTCCGACTTCTGGCCTCTGACCTGACCTCAGAGGTGAGAGTAGAGTTGGCAAAGCTTCAGGACCACTCTGGGCTGTTTTGTTTATAAGCAGCAAACCAGAAGGCTTTCTCTCCAATGTTCAATCCGAAGGGGTGAGAGGACCCCCACGACCGCCACCCTGGGGAGTAGTGAGGTGGCAAAGCCAAAGCGGGGAGGCAGCTGACCAACTCCCCAGGAGTTAACTCAGGGAAAGTGGACATTCCAGCCCATCACCCATTGTTTGGTCAAAGAGAAACCAAACAGAGGCTCTGGCGGATTCCTCCTGGCATTGGCTGAGCTGGCTGGTTATTTTGGCATCTCAGAAAGCCAGCGTGGATGGGTGCTGAGCTGGGCGATCTGTATCTGTATCAACACGGGTTCTGGACAGTTCCAGCCCCTGCTGCTCCCCTGTCCAGCTGGCTCGGACTTCCTCCCCTTCGGCCCTGTGTGCGCCAAACCCCCCAGTTCCTTTAACTCGGATTTGCCTCCCTCTTCTTGTCTCCATAGAGCTCCCCTCTCCCCTTCTGTCTGCCTGCCCCAGGTTGCATTCATTTCTCTGGGGGGGAGGTGGGAGGCCCCTTTGGAGTCAGGGCCTCAGACCTGGTGAAGGACTTAACCAGTGCCTGGTTAAGGGGCTTATTCAAATGCCAGGTGGGGGGGGGCATCTGTGTGCCGCTGCTGACTGTAGTTCTGCCCGCCCATCTTTTTGCAGGTGGTGCTTGAGGGAAGTGTTTCCGATGCCTTAAGGAGTAAATTTGTCTTTCACGGGGAGGGTGAGCTGCCACGGTCTGTGTTTGTTACATTCCCACAGGCTTTGAAATGACATCCATGGTTTTTTTCCTCCCGAGACTGAAAGTCGAAGTGGACCAGCGAGAGAAGAAGGTTTAATTTTGTTTCGGTTTGCAGACTCCTTGGCCTGGCCGTGGGGAGTGGAAGAAAATTCCAGGTTGCCACTGAAGCTGAGACAGACCTTACCATTTGGTGGGACCTGAGGGGCTTTGGGGACTAGCTAGGGTAGAGTTCTGGGGTGGAGAGGAAGCTACAGGCTGTTTGAAATCTAGCTTCACGTTTACTGAAAACTAAGTAAATAAATGCTGATGTCCAAATCAAGATAAAATATTCAAGGAGTCCTGGGGAAAAGAAAACGGAGAAGAAAGCTGGAGCGGAACTGGCTCAGGACAGGGCCCTCCTCCGAACCCTCCACACCCAACGCTGGGGCCAAACAAAAGAGAAGACAAAACCCGCCACCCCGCTGTTCCTCCTGAAGTCCCCCCTCCCTTTCTTCCTCCCAAAGACCCGCACTCTCCTCTGGGATCCTCTCCCAGACAATGCGGAGTCTCCCTCCCCTCCTCTAGTTAAACCCTGGATTGAGGGTTGGGGGGCGGTGTTCAAAGTTGGCCTTGGATCCCCGCTCCTCATCCCCCTCCGCTCCCCCACTCTGAATTGCCTCGGTCTGTCTGGGCAAGGAGCTTGGCAAACAGGTGTCACTGCCCAGCCTACACACCCTCCTCCCCAACCCCATCCTGTATTCCAGATTCTCTTTAACCACCCAGCTTCAGGTCCACAGCCCCACTACCTCAAAAAAAACGGTTTTGAAAATGTAAACTCCCTGATGCTGTGGACCAGCCCTGCAGGGACCCTGCACTCATTCTGGGAAGGAGCCCGCTTTGTAGAGGTGGGGCCTAGAGTAAGGGGCTCTTCAGTGAGACAGAAAGGCATCTACAGCCCAGACGAGAGCAATTCCACGCGGCACAGCAGAGACCTCATGATGGGAGGCAAACGTGGACCTTGGGTGATCAGACCGAATTTCCGAGGTGATAGCAGGAGAGACGGCTGCTGCCTGGTCAGCTGAAACAACATTCAGAATAACTCTCACTTCTGCAACGAGATGGCTTCACAGGTGCTTTGCAGGTACCGCAAAACAAGCGACTAGAATTGATCAATGCGTGTACAAAACACTAAGTTTTCTAAGAAAGAAGCCAGCAGTTGAGAGAAACAAGACTGAATCTCTTCTTCGTACCCCAGCTGCCTGAGTGAGCTCTCTGCAAGCTAAAGTCACACTTAGAATTCACCCCAAGAACTTCAAAGGTTAAATAGAAGTTTTGTGCACGTCTTTGAAGGGATCACCAACAGCCTGTTGCTCAGGATGGATTTTGTGCGATTCAGTTTACCGTGTTTCCCACACGGCTCACCTTGAATAACCCAACAATCAACGACTCAGTAAAACCAGGTTCTGCAGGGAAGGATTTATCCCACTTGCTGGCTGTGTAGGACCTCGCTGTAGCTGGGAAGTGGAAAATGCGAGGACTTCCATGCTGTCTGCCTGCACGGAGACTCCCGCTCACGCTGCCAGAGCAGGACCCGGGCGGAAGGCGGGTGGAGGAGTTGGCTGGGAAGGCAGAGCCAGTTTATTGCTGCCTGGTGGGTCCTCCTTCAGCTTCTGCCCCACATTCCAGCCAGTGTTTCCAGGGGTTCCTCATGAGGCAATTTGGGGCTTTGGGGTAGTTGGGAGGAGCATGAGGGTGGGGTTCGGGGAGGAGATAAACATCCCGGCCCCAGGCTCCCTGGCAGTTTCTGGGAAAGAAGAGTGGAGTCTGACACTCCCGCCATGCCAGGAGCTCACAGCTTTTCTGTCTGGAGCCACCACGCACATCTCTTCTTAGTGTTTTTTTTGGGGGGGGGTCTCTCCATAGGCATGAGGCCTGCGCAAGGTGGTAGGCTGGTTTCTATGCCCCAGCTGAAGCCCTCACCTTCTCCTCCAACACTACCGACTCTGAGAGAAAGGACCTCTTCGTTATAATGTACTGTACTCTTTATAGAGTCTCCACGTCCCTCATCTTTGTGCGGGCAGAGGATCACTTCCGTTTTACAGATGAAGAGATGCAGGGTCAGAGAGCTGAAGACCAGACAGCTGCCAGGATGGGCCAGAGCAGGGAGGGAAGTTCAAGCTCCCCAAGTCAGTAATGGCCCAGAAGCCGGACACACACACACACACACACACACACACACACACACATTTCACTCTCACTTTCTGGGGTTAGCCTTTGAGAACCCCCATGGACTCACCAAACTTTTCCCCAGGGCGAGGTCAGAACTGGAAGATGTTCTGGCACCAATTCTACCACGTTCCCCTCTGCGGGGCTGAGGTGCCCGCTTCCAGATGCTGAGGAGTGAGGGCCACTGAGGACTCAGCTGTGGGTGAAATTTTCCAGGCCCAGCTCCCATGTTGCTCACGTGGACACAGCTCCAAAGTGAGACAGGGAGGTGGGAGGGATTCTATTGTGCGGATACAAGGAAAGGCACATACCCACAGGGCATTTACGGTTCCTGGCACAACCACACAGCTGTGAAGATGATGAGGACTCTGAGTGAGTCGCCCCTAGAACCCCGGGGATGTAACCTAAGAGTCTGGGTGCCAGGTGCTGGGTAAAGTGGCGTCCAGGGAGCGCCTGCCCGATGTGAACTGGGTCCGCAGGAGGGAGGGTGCCTCCCACAGACGCACTAAGCGGGATTTGGTCCAGCGGGCACAGCCGCTTTAGGTGGAACCTCCGCCTCAAGGTGAGGGATCCCTGCAGGGTACGGTGCACCTGCTGGCCTGGAGGTCTCTGGGGGTGTGGAGGGAGGTCTGGGAGGAAGCTTGGCGCTCTCCAGCTGCGCTGCAGTCAGAGAACTCACCCGCCCGGTGGACCCGATCGCTTTGCCACCCAAGAGCGGTGGTAAATCTCGGGGTGCAGAGTCTACTATGGTCTAGGTCTATGGTGGTGTTACTGACAAACCTGCCCGGCCAGGTGTTTACACAGGCGGAAGGAAACTTTTGGACACAAGGGGGTAGGTCCCTAGGCTGCCCCTCATCTAGATGGAGAGTTGCTGTGGTCTCCAAAGTCCCCATGAATTCTTCTACCCTGGAGGGGCCGCCTGGCCTTGAGGTGAGGGCCTGGCCCCCGGTCCATCTGTGCCTTCCCTGGCCCAAGGCTTGACCTGTGCCCCTGGGACAGAGGATTCGCAGAAGAACCATGATTAGCTAGAAGAACCACGCAGAGGACAAATGAAGCAGAACCTGCAGGCAGACTGGTGTGGAGGATTATTCCAAGTCGGAGAGCACCCCAGCCCTTTCTGCACCACTTACACACACACACACACACACACACACACACACACACACAGATCTGGCTGGGCCTGTGCCGATCGGAGGGTTACTGAGAGGTTGGAGGGCACAGAGAGATGGAGTTCAATCCCATGGCTCTTGCCCAGGCCTCCATTCTATAGGAAGTTTCCAGGCTGACTTTGGGTACAAGAAACTGGGCGCACTGGCCTGGTGTAGTGGAGCTGGAACAGCTAGACCAGCAGTGCCTGGGAGTGGAGGTGGGGTGCCGTTGTGACCAAGCTATGGCCCTGAAGGACCTGGTAGACACGGAGCTGAACTTGAGGAGCTCCTACACCCCCATGTCCCAGTCTGTCTGACTTTTAAAAATCCAACATTGCACCCAGCTGCCATCCTGTCTACATGCCCTGTGATCCACCCCTCCTCCTGCTCCCACTATGGCATTGTGGAACTGCCTGGAACCACAGAACTGACCACTGGCTTCTTTTTTAAAAAAAATATATTTTTTATTGATTTTTTACAGAGAGGAAGAGGGAGGGACAGAGAGTTAGAAACATCGGTGAGAGAGAAACATCCATCAGCTGCCTCCTGCACACCCCCTACTGGGGATGTGCCCGCAACCAGGATACATGCCCTTGACCGGAATCGAACCTGGGACCCTTCAGTCCCCAGGCCAACGCTCTATCCATTGAGCCAAACTGGCTAGGGCTGACCACTGGTTTCTTGATGTCAATTCATTGTGACTTGGACAAAACAGCTTATTTCCCTAGGGATCTGCCACCCAGCCACTTGAGCTCATAGCTGACTAGAATGGAATGATCTGTAAGGATCCTCCCAACCCAGTTGATTGGTTTGCATAACGGGGAAATTTAGGGTTTCCTGTTGTTCAAAAGAAGGGAGAAAGGGGGAGGCCCACATATCCCCTCAATCAGAGACAGCACTGCTCTACTTAATTAGTTCATCGAAGACATATTTTATATTCTTCTAAGCTGCTAGATTCTATATATATATATATATATTTTTTTGATTTTTTACAGAGAGGAAGGGAGAGAGATAGAAAGTCAGAAACATCAATGAGAGAGAGACATCGATCAGCCGCCTCCTGCAAGCCCCACAGTGGAGATGTGCCCGCAAGCAAGGTACATGCTCCCAACCGGAATCGAACCTGGGTCCCCTCAGTCCGCAAGCCAACGCTCTATCCACTGAGCCAAACCGGTCTTGGCAAAGCTGCTAGATTCTTAGCCCCTGGTGCGAGTAGCCTGCAAGCTGGGAATCTCTTCTCGAGCCCTAGCACAATGACAGAAGCCACGCAAGGGGACAGCGAAGATCTTAATGTGTTTGGGGAAAGAGTTCTGGCGCCCAGGCCCAATAGTAGCTACAATCCCCTCCAGTCATGGATAAAGCTGCAGACTCTCTGAAGATTATTAACAATTTATTTTCTGGTTGAAGGGCATTCTTAGAAAATCTCCGAAGGATGCTGGACGGGAGGAAGTACCAGTTTAAGCTCAAGCAGGTCAGAGCCAACACAGTATGAGCCCAGAGCTCTGCTCTGAATCTCACTTTGAAAAAAGGTTCCAGGCGTACAGCTCACTCTCAGCCCTGGACATCTCGGGTCAGTGTAGACAGACTGCAGACAATCAGGCAGACTCCTCCAGCCTCAGAAGGTGTTGGGATCTGGGGTAAATGGCTGGTCCAGAACCTTGGGAACCTCGCACTTAAGACAGACTTTCCTCCAGGTCAGAGTCCTCAGGTAGTAACCCGAACATCCTGGCTCATCTCATGCGAGAGCTGAAATTCAGAAAGACACCCACAGATGGATCTAGTGTGTGTGTGTGTGTGTGTGTGTGTGTGTGTGTGTGTGAGAGAGAGAGAGAGAGAGAGAGAGAGAGAGAGAGAGAGAAATGTCTGCCTTTCTCTTCTCCCTACTTTGTTTCTTGGAACAGGTAACTTAGTGGGCAGAGAAGAGACAACCTTAGTTCTGGGCCATTGGAATGGTCTCAGGCTTCTTAGCAAGGGAAATGGGGGAATCAGAGCAAGAGGCCAAACCTCTCAACGTGACTTTTCTCCAAACTGACCGCCAAGTCTCCATGCTCCACTTCAGGCTAAGTAGGTGGGTTCAGGACTCAGGGGTCCAGGGCCTGGGCACTGGCATTCCTCTTGATTTAAAGGAGCCATCATGGAGTCTCTAGCAGCCTCTATACAAGAGCAGCCCTAAGAATGTCAGTATTTATCCTGATAATTATCACCTACCTCTACATTCCCTGAGGGGGATGGGGGAAGATGGGGGAGGTGATTGTAAGGAACTTTAATTGAACTTGTATATATTGCTCATTTCTTTTAAAAAAAATACATTTTATTGATTTTTTTACAGAGAGGAAGGGAGAGGGACAGAGTTAGAAACATCGATGATGAGAGAGAAACATTCATCAGCTGCCTCCTGCATGCCCCCCCCCTGGGGATGTGCCCACAACCAAGGCACATGCCCTTGACCGGAATCGAACCTGGGACCTTGGCTCAGTGGATAGAGTGGCAGCCAGGATCTCAGGGGAAGCTGAGTCTCTAGGACCCTGGAAGCTGCTACAAACACCAAAGACCTTGTTTGTGGGTTCATTGAAGAATCCCACCCCTGTAACTCCATTTCCAGGTGTATGTGGGTGGCTGGGAGGAGCGCTGGAGTGGATCTCTTTAATGGGTACTTTGGAGTTCATGTCCTGGAGCTGATGGTCCAACTGAGCCAGCCCATGATGCCAGGTGAAGGGGCTGGGGTTCCTCAAGGCCCTAAAAACCGTGCCACACCCTAGGTCTACGTGGACTACTCAGTGGTGAGCCTAGTGGCCTCTTGGTGGATCCTTCTGCAGCCTTCCTCCTCTCTGACCCCTCAGCCCCTAGTACCATCCCTGCCTCTGCCTGCTTGCCTCTCTTCTGCCCCAAGTGAGTACATTACTGAGGAGGACTTGAAGAGCAGCTGTCCCCGCCCGCCCTCCTCACACAGCGCACAGCGCAGAGAGGACAACAGAGGGAGGCGGAGGCGCCGAGAGGAGAAAAGATTCTCATCAGCACACTGAGCTGAGCAAAACCTTGCCTAAGACTCAGCATTCCGGATGGTTGGGGCCCAGTCCAGGCCTCCCCAGCAAAGCCCAGAGGAGCGGGGGTTCAGGTCAGGGGGCCTTCCAACTCTGCCAGCTCCACACGTGGCATGCAAGGAACAGCCCACTTGCCTGCCCAGAGCTGCAAGACCAGAGACCTTGGCCTCTGCTCCGTGACCCTCAATTTCACCTCCCTCCCCTACTCCCTCCCTCTGATCAGGACCCCACTCACAGTTGGTGGACTTGGCTAAGGCTCTTCCCGTTTCTAGGCATTTAATAGTGAGGGGTCAGGGTGGCTGGAGGAGGCCTGCCCTCTTAGCAAACCATCTTTCCATCGCTTCGTAGACACACTTGAACCAGGATGGAGTCGGCGGTCGGTCAGTGCTAAGGTCACAGCTGGCTCCCTCAAAGCTCAGCCTCAGAAGCACTTGGGTTTGTCCTGAGAGAGTCCTCCTCCCCAGGATGTTGCAGGGCTGCCCGGATTGGGGAGACCCGGAAGGCACCAGGGGCCTCCTCCTGACCAGCCCGGCCTTCTTCACTCTCTGGTTCCTGTAGCTCCGGGACCCCTCCTTCCTCCTGTCCAGAAGATTTCCCTCCGCGGCCAGGAGAGGCCCTGTCCCCACTTCACTCAGGGAGCCGGGCCCTGGCGCCTCTCGTCCCCAACTGGGCCTCGCAGTTCCAGGCACTGGCAGCGGCTCCAGGGTGGCGACCCCGATCTGGAGCTGCCCGCAGGCTGCCCCCCAGTCCCAGGAGACAGCTGCCCGCAGGCTGCCTTACCCAGCCTCTGGAGAATGATGGAGAGCGGAGAGGGCTGAAGAGAAAAACTGAGTGTGTGTGATGTGCTGAGGAGGGGAAGGAGGCGGAAGAAGTAAAATGGAGAGAAGGGAGAAAGAAATAGAAGCTAAAGAAATAAATGCAGGGGAACGAGAGAAAGGTGGGAAGGAAGGGAGCATTGAAAATGGAAGAAAGAAACGTGAGAGACAGAGAAGCAAACAAAGAAAAAACAGTGCATGTGAAAGGAAAGGAGAAGGAACAAGGGCGGGGGCGGGGGGGCAGAGGAACCTCGGAGGGAGGGGAGAGAAAGCAAGCAATGCAAAAACAAAACAAGAAAAGATCACACAAGCAGCAAGAGCACTCAGACGGGAGGAAAGAAAGGCAGGAAGAAGAAAAAATACAAATACAAGAAGGAAAAGAAAGATGGCAGGAGACGGAAGACGGAGAGGGTGGAAGGACAGAGGACAGAAAGAGAAGAGCGCACCCAGTGAGGCCACGTTCGTAAAACGAGGAGCAGGAAGGAAGCGATCCCCAGCCTGGTGCCATGTAGGGGGGCCCATCTCGGAGCCCCGGCCTCTCCAGAAGCAGCAGCGGCGCCACCGCCAATAAAGTCTCCTTCTTGGTCGCCACCAACCTGAGGGGCCTCGGGGGTCGCCACCACGCACACTGTTCCCCGTGGGAGAAGGAAGCCGCCGGGGGCGATCTTTGCTTGACAAAAAGAATAAATAAAATCAGAATTTCACAAATGCCGCCAGTGGGCGGGCGGGCGCCTCTCGCCCCCTCCCGCCTCGGGTTGCGGGGCCGGAGCCCGGGCGGGGGCGGGAGCTGACACCGAGGTGCCAAGTCCCCGTGGGCAGAACCCCCCGGGGCGCGGCGGCCGCGCTCAAAGGCCCAGCAGTAAAGGTCACAGGCGGTCTGTGGGGCCGCGCTGAATGGGCTCCCGGTGATAAACAGACTCTTAACTTTCAACTTGGCCTTGACCTTCCCGGAGGTGTCTGGCCGGTATGTAAAGGAGGAGACGAGGCTTTCAGCGCGTTTGGTTGGGTCGGAAAAGGGGGCTGGGGAGGGGGAGGCGCGGGGTCTGAGCGGGTCTGCCTGGAGGCTCCCAGCAGGACACAAAGGGTTCTGGGGGGCGGGGAAGGGCGGGGGAAGGGCCGTCGCCTGGGTTATCCTGAGACTTCGGCCTTAACCTCCTAGGGAGGTTTGGGAGCGAGGGGGGGGGGGGCAGGGGGAAGTACCTGAATCTGTTTCTTTATGGGGGAACCTCAGGCTGATTTTGGGCCGAGAGAGAGGCAAATATAAAGTGACCCACATTGTTTAGGACAACGGTCCTTTAATTTTAAAATGAAAAGAGGTGTCTTGTAGCTCATTAGAAACAGATACGCACGCAAACACACAAACAGAACTCGTCCTCACTCCATTTATAACATGCTTTCACATGCAAAACCTCCTTTTAATCTGTCTGCCCAGCATTTCCGAAACGGATACTTTTTTTCATCCATGAGACCGAATCCTACTTTACCTGACTCAGGCTGCGGTCTATGATCCCTCACGACAGTTGCCTATACGTGTGCATTCCTGGAAATGGGAGCACATGCTCTTTGGTTAATAAATATGACTTTCAGAACCGTTCCCTGAGACCTAGTAGTTGCTAAATAAATTGTAGAGCAAAACCAGACCAAAGCCAACAAGCCCCATCATGGTGAGGTGTATGGAAATGTACCCGTTTGACCGCCGGTGAGCGGGTATGACACAATGCAAAGCTAGCCTCGCTGCTTATTTTCATGGACATGAATAAGGAAACCATGTATCCCGCGGCGGGAAATGTGGTTATGAATCTTTAAGTTTGTGTACTTACAAAACAGAGATAAAACGGATGCAGAGTGCAGAAATACCCAGGGTACGGCTTGAAGTTTCACAAAGTGAACAAACACCCCATGTAACGATGGTGCAGGCTGCAAACGAGAAGATGTACAGCACCCAGAAAGCCTCCTTACGGCACCTCCCATTCAGGAGCCCCTCTCTCCAGCGTGAACTCTTCCAACCTAATTCCGTCCGTCCATGAACTGCACAGAAATCGTCAGACAAAAGTTCATCTTTTGTGTCTGGATCCTTTCACCCACATACCTTTGTGATTTATTCATTTTGTGGGTCGCAGCAGTTTTTTATTGCTGGGCAGTACTCTAATTTTTTTTAATTATAGCCCAATCTATTTATCCGTTCATTATTGATGGACATTCCGTTTTGTCTGTTTTGGAGCTATCACGAATAAAGCTGTTTTGGACATCCCAGTACATGGCGTTTGAGGGACAGGAACATTTTCTGTCGGATGTATGTCCAGGAATGACTATAGATTATTTATTTTTTGTTTATTTTGGGAATTTATTCGTGCTTGTACTACCAAGTAAAAAGCAGTGAAAGAAAAACTTCATCTTTAGGAAAAAATCCCGATAATTCTGTCTTTCATAGTGAGACAAGCTAGAAGCTCCGGTAAGAAACATAAGAAACGGGGAAGTGCCAAAGAGTGTGCTCAAGTATTTTCACCATAAGCATCTTCCCCGAAAGCATTTTTGCCATAAACATTTCACCACATAAGTAATTTACCCTAAGGCAATTTTGCTGTTAAAAAAAAAGACAGTTTGATTTTTTTTTTTGCTTGGTTTAATTTCTCCATTGACAAACCAATTAACTGCGTTGAAGACAACGTACTTAAACTAGTTGTTACTTTGGTTTCATTTCTGCGTTGACCAAGTTCTCACAGTCACTTCCATTTTTATATTATATATAAAGCTTAGCTAGCCCACATCAAGGTCCATACCGGGAATAGCGATGATGGTGGTCTTAAACTAGTTAGCATTTATTTTTTCCAGAGGACGATAATTTGCTTGGAGAGTCGGTTTCTTATTTTGAAACACACCACAGGCGTCTGATTGCTCCTTGTTCTACTGCACTTCGCAGACACTGTGTGTTTTACAAATTGAAGATAAAGACTCTCCACCAGCGAAAACACTGAACTCGCTGAAGGCTCAGGTGATGGTTTTTTTTATTTTTATTATTTTTTTAGCAGTACAGAATTTTTAGATGAAGCTATGCACTTTTTTAGACAATGCTATTGCACACTTATTAGACTACAGTCATGTAACATAACTTATATGAACGAGGAAACCTCAAAATCAAAATTCATATGACTCATCTTTGTGACACTCTTTTTATTGCTGTGGTTTGGAACCGAATCCAAAATATCTCTGAGGTAGACCTACCTGTACATGGGGAGGAGAAAAGCGCCGGAGGGCTCTCTTTGAGGGCATCAAGTTGAACCCACAGTTCCCATACAATGAAGACAACTGCTTAGATACAATCCACAAAATAAAGTCAGCTAGCCCTAACCGGTTTGGCTCAGTGGATGGAGGGTCGGCCTGCGGACTGAAGGGTCCCAGGTTCGATACTGGTCAAAGACAGTTTGGTTGTGAAGGGTCCCAGGTTCGACAATGGTCAAAGACAGTTTGGTTTCGGGCACATCCCTAGTGGGGGGATGTGCATGAGGCAGCTGATCGATATTTCTGACTCTCTATTCCTCTCCCTTCCTCTCTGTAAAAAAAAAAAAAATCAATAAAATTGATTTTAAAAATAAAAAACATTTATTTTTTATATTTAAAAATAAAAAATAAAATCAGCTATTTGCACAGGATTGCTATGAGTCTACACACATTTGAAATATATGCTAGTGTTTTATATTTCTCAATAAAGTCTTTTTAATTTTGTTATGTCTGTTTTTTTAACATACCTCCTTTATTTATTGCGATTTTATCTTTTTTAAAGGCAAATTTGCCTTAATGAGTTACATGGTGAAAATGTTTGCAGCAAAAATATTTGCAGCAAAGATGTCTACAGACAGAGATGCTACAGCACAAGACCCTAGACCCGTTGTACCTAGAGACACCTCCATTTTCTCTCATGGGGTTTTCAAATGCAATAAAATGTGGAGAGAGAGAGAGATCTATTTGTTGTCCCACTTGTTGTTTTATGCATTCATTGGTGGCTTCTGGTATGTTCCCTAACCAGGGATCAAACCCACAATCTTGGCGTATCAGGATGATACAATAACCAACTGAGCTACTTGGCCCGGGCAGCGATATTTGCTGTAGGTGATTTGTAATTTCCCCTAGTGTCCTGCAACTCCCGTTTGCATGGGCCCAGTCTGGACAGATGGCTCAAGTTCAGGTTCAAGTTGGTGAGTGGGCATGCCCGAAACGGCCTAGAGCTCGGGGTGGTCTGATCTAAATAACTGCCATGACCCCAAGCAAAATGGAATCACTCCTGTCTTCTCCAGAAAAAAAAAAACAAAACAAAACTGGGGGTTCTAGAAAAAGTGGACTGGGGCAGATTTGATTTGGGCGGAGAAGTGAAGAAACACAGCACCTCAGGTTTGTGAAACAAAGCAGTTTTAGTTCCTTGAATTACACAGCACAATAGGCCCCCTCAGAGGGGCCTCGGGCCATTTCTCCGTGGCTAGGGCCCCTCCTCTCCCCGCCATCCCCTTTCGGTCTAAGAACGTGCCCGGAGGAAGCAGTCAGGTGCTGGGCTCCTGGCCTCTCAGCTTGATGGACGTGTGCCAGAGGCAGGGAGGAGGACGGCGGGCAGAGAGGCACGGGCCCGCAGGCCCGGCTCCTGTGCGCTTGGGGTCCAGAACCCCACCCCCAGTTCGTGGCCAGTGAGGTAACCAGGCCCGACTTGCTGGAAATTCCTTCCTTCTCAAAGAAGAGGGAAGGAATGACCTTTCCCCACTGGTATTCCAGGGTTTTTTAAGATCCTCTCTCCCATCCCCTTCTTCACCTTGTCTCTTCGAGCTGCTCTCCCTGGGTCTCCTCTGTCTGTCTCTGCCCCTGCCCCTCTCTCCGAATACACGTCACGTGCGCCTTCTCTCCTTACCTCCTTCTCCATCCTTAAAGGGAATTCCAGCGCCCCTCTCTCGGGGGGCCAGGTCTAGAAGCCCCGTTTCCCCTGTAAGTCTAACCCTTTCACGTGCCCCAGGCTCCAGATCCCTCATCGCTTTCTCTGGGGCTCGGTCCTCCTGCCTCTTTCTCTGCCCCAACCCAACCCCGGAGCCAGCTGAGCTGTGTGGCGCGGTAGGTGGGGTCTCTGGGGAAGGGGCGCCTGAGGCACTTCCCAGGACCAGGAATCGCTTAGGGTGCCTTCAGGATGGGAGGGGCACCTGGGGTGAACTGGGATGCCGGCACCCAGGACCCCCAGGAAAGGGCTCCCAGAAGTACCCTCTCCTCCCCAGCGGCTGGCTTCCGCTGGCCCAGGCGCACGCACTCCCAGGTTCCCCTTTGCAGGCCAAGTGGCCTCCCGACTCCACCCCCCCGACTCTCCCCTTCCCCCACGAGAGAGACACTTTATGGGGAGAGCTTTATTCTCTCGTTAAACCGGCCAGAGCGCAGGAGACAGAGCCAGGAGGGAAAGGAGAAACGGAGGAGGGGGGCTCCTTGTCCGCTCTTCCTTCGCCTCCCACTTCTCCCCTCCCCCAGGAGAGAGAGAGAGAGAGAGAGAGAGAGAGAGAGAGAGAGAGAGAG
>JAAGEH010000016.1:3071137-3092159 GCA_011751065.1 Lasiurus cinereus | reverse complement strand
GGAGGAGGAGGAGGAGGAGGAGGAGGAGGAGGGAGAGGGAGAGGGGGGAGTTAAAGTATTTTCGCAATTTCTGCCACGAAGATTTTATTAGCTTCTCCCCCGGGCGGCGGCCAATCAGCGCGAGGGCGCGGGCACCCCCGTCTCCTGCGTCAGGACGGCCGGGCCGGGCCGCGCTGGCGCCCGCGGCGCTGGGAGCGGTTTAAAACGCTTGGGGTCCCCGGCGCCCGGTGGGCAGAGCGAGCTGGGTGCGCCCTGCCTCCCCCGCGCTCGGCACCCCATGAGCCGACCCCCGGCCCCATGGAGCCGGGCAGCTATGCCGCCGCCGCGGATGGGGCCAAGGACCTGGAGGGCCTGCTGGGCGCGGGCGGGGGCCGCAGCCTGCTGGCGCACTCGCCGCTGATGCCCGCCGTCAACTACGCCCCCTTGGACCTGCCCGGCTCCTCGGAGCCCCCCAAGCAGTGCCACCCGTGCCCCGGGGCGCCGCAGGGCGCGTCCCCAGCGCCGGTGCCGTACGGCTACTTCGGAGGCGGGTACTACTCGTGCCGCCTGGCGCGCGGCTCGCTCAAACCCTGCGCCCCGGCCGCCGCCGCCGCGCTGGCCGCCTACCCCGCCGAGCCGCCCGCCGCCGCCGCCGAGTTCGCCTTCTACCCGGGCTACCCGGCGCCCTACCAGCCCGTGGCCAGTTACCTGGACGTGTCCGTGGTGCAGACGCTGGGCGCCCCCGGCGAGCCGCGCCACGACGCCCTGCTGCCCGTGGACAGCTACCAGCCCTGGGCCCTGCCCGGCGGCTGGAACGGCCAGATGTGCTGCCAGGGCGAGCAGAACCCGCCGCCGCCGGGGTCTTTCTGGAAGACGGCCTTTGCAGGTACCGCGCGCCCTGCTCCGGGTCCCTGGGCGCCAAGCCGGGGGTGGCAGAGCCCGCTGGCTGGCCCTGGCCGGGGAGGGAGCGGGGGGGGGGGCTGGGGCTGCGGAGGGGGAGTTGGGTGAGCCTCTTGGGCTGTTGGGACTCTGAAGGAGGGTCCCCCCAGGTCAGGGTGAGGGGCCGGAGCTGGGGACCATCTGCAGCCAGAGGCCACTGGGCAGACCCCTCACAGAACCCCAGAGGCCGTGCCACAAGCCTCTCAATATATCCCGGCAGCTGGCTGCTGTGCCCCTTGGATGGGGCTGAGGGTGTCCCTACCCAGCAGATCCCAGTTTAACTCCACAAAAAGGCGAAGTAACTCTCCATCCAGGGAGTGGGGGGGGTGGGCAGGGGTGGGAACAGTTATGGGAAGTTCTGGAGTAAAGAATACAACCCCTCACTTTCTCTTTGGTGAGTTTTTCCCTTTCCAAAGGAACACTGAGATTTTCCTCGGTCATAACGTAGGCATGTGCATTGGTGTGTGTGTGTTGTGTATATGTTTTGTGTTGGGAGAGTAGAAACATGTTCACTTCTGTGCAAAGTCTGCACAGACTTTGCCTGTGGAATCTATAAGGGTGGCGAGAGTCTCAATTCGAGAGGGTGGATGCCTATGACTGTGGGCAAAGGTCTGGCTGGGTGAGGTGGGTGTATTTGCGGACTTGCCGGCGTGAGGGCAGGGATGGGCGAGGGCGGCCTCTAGGAGCCTGCTCTTTCCAAGGCCGAGAGGTGATGGGGAACCAGCCAGAAGCCCAGGTATTCCTGGGTGCTGTGGGGGAGTGGGGGTGCTCCTGAGACTGTAGAGTGACCTGCAGGGTGCACGTGGTTTCTGGGGCCTGGGTCTGTGTGCAGGAGGGGGTCCGAATGTCTCTTTTTCTTCCTCCCTCTCCCGTCTGGCAGACTCCGGCGTTCAGCACCCTCCAGAAGGCTGCACCTTCCACCGGGGCCGCAAGAAGCGCATTCCCTACAGCAAGGGGCAGCTGCGCGAGCTGGAGCGAGAGTATTCAGCCAACAAGTTCATCACCAAGGACAAGAGGCGCAAGATCTCGGTGGCCACCAGCCTCTCGGAGCGCCAGATCACCATATGGTTTCAGAATCGCAGGGTCAAGGAGAAGAAGGTCCTTGCCAAGGTCAAGACCAACACTACTGCTCTGTGAGGAGGTGGGGGAACGGGGGCGGTGTCCTGGGGAGACCAGGAACCTGCCGGGGACAGGCTGGGACCCGGGACTCTGTTGAGGGGTGCCCCGAGGTGACACTTTTTTCAGGCCACGGCTCCTGTGCTGTTTCCAGGGACAACCTGAGTACCCCATATGTCCCAGTGAGCCGCTGAGGCCCAGGTGAAAGCCAGAGACAAGACTCAAAGGACCTGTGCCAGACATGGGCATTCACCCTGGCAGTTATGGCGATCATCGCCACAACCAGTACTCGTTGCCATGATAATTAGTCTCCTTCTTCCTATTAGAGCTCTGCCGAGTGTAACCCAAACCGCTTTCCTGGAATGAACTGATCCCCAATAAACTTGGCAGGAGATGGTGACCGGGAAGCTTCCTGTGGATCCCCTTCCACTTCCAGAGCCATCTCTCATCTCCGTGCCAGCAGGGGAGAGAAGAGGGGCAAGGTCACCCCACTGAGCATTTCTCTAAGAGACAGCAGGATGGACAATGCTGGAGGGTGCCCCTCTCTCCCTCCCTGCCCACCCCAAAGGTCGCACTTATGGGGGTCCTTGTGAGAACAGGAAGCCAGCAGGCTGCCCTCCCCGGTCTATTTTCTTCTCCAAGAGAAATGGAGTTTGGGCCGGTGTCTGGATAATTCACCATTTCTCACGTCTGCCCCCAAACTTTCCTAGCCTCCCCCTAAGGTTCCTGGGGGTTCTGACCTCTAAGGTCATGGTTCATTGGACATTTGGGAGCCGTGCGAAACAGATATCTGTGGTCTTCTCACTCGGCCCCTTCCAGGCACGAAGAGTAGAATCCTACCCTACCGGCAAATGTGTCCCCAGCACGCTAGGAGAGCTGGCCGGGAGAGAAAACCCCAGAAAATGGCCCCATTTCCCACCCTCTCTCCTCGGCGTGCCTCCTCATGCCACCCAGAGGAGCTTGGGATCGCCAGCTGGTCCGCTGGGAGATGCCTAGGGCCTATCTATCTGATAGGGGCTTAATCACAAGGAACAACAACAGCCTGTAATAATTGGAATCGAGAGTCTAGGTCAGTGGTCGGCAAACTCATTCGTCAACGGAGCGGCAATCCGAGGCCCTTTTGTGGGTGCAAGAACTGAGGCCGGCAAGGTGACAGAAGCCCCAAGATGCAGGCTCCTGGTGGGGACACCAGGCGGCCTTGGCGACCGACAGTGGGCACAGACTTCGTTTTCTTTTCATGTTTCAGTCCCTGTTTCCTGAACCCCGGGTGGGTGGGTGGATGACGGGTTGGTGCCAACTCTGTTCTCCCTGGGCCGGGCCGACAGAGACCCACAGTGCGGAATCCCAGAAACTGGGGCAGACCGGTTGTTTGGGGAGCCGGAAACTCCCCGCCTCTGTGCCAGCTCCCCCGTGTCCGGCATCCCGCAGCGCCTGGTGGAACTTGCTCTCTTGGTGGCGGCAAACCAGCAGGCTCAGGCTGGATCTTCCTGCAGCCTGGACTGGGGGTCTATGGGGATCTAGATAGATACTCCCACAATCCAGCGCGCAGGAGGGACTTGAAGAGGACCCCCGGGGGACCCACTTCCAAGCCACCCAGAAACACAAGAACGCCAGGGGAGGGCTTCGGCCAGGATCTTGGGGCAGTTCCCTCCCAGAGCCAGCTTGTAGTTCTCCCCGAAACCTCAGTAGGCCAGCTGCAGGGTGCAGCCTAGAAATCCCGGTATTTCCACTCCTGGGGGTGGGAGTCCAGGCCTGGCTCCTCCCCAGGGAATGAGTTGGGAAGCGACTCGGACTCTTCTAAATCTGTTTACCAAAAAGCAACTAAGGGAAGGACCCCGAGGTGGTCGGTCACCCTTCCTTCCTGGGTCTCTTGGAGCGTGCGTACTGGGGGGCCGCGTGCGCCAATTTTGTGATTAAAAAAAAATCCATCCAAGCCCCGTGGCCCAGTTCAAGCTCCTCCGTAAGTAACACCCCGGGCTCAGAGAAGGCTCCGTCTGCCTCTCTTGTTCTCCTTCAAGTGAAGTGCCAAGCAGGTAGCTTTTAGGGTCAGTTTCTCCAGGAGAGCGTGTGCGAACCCAGAAATGGCGAGACCTCAGCGCAGACCGGCGTGTGGGCGACCAGGAGCGCCAGGCTGCGGGTGCCCATGTGCAGAGGGGGAAGGCCACCATGGGGGGGGGATTTGCCTGGGTAGAGAGGCCTGAAGGAGACTGGACTTCCTCCACTTCACTATCGGGGGGCTTGACATTTCTGGGTTCCTCTGTTATTCTCCGGAAACAATGTCAGAATGGAACAAAAGAGCTGAGATTTTCCATATTATTTCGCTACGAATGCGAGCTTGGACGATTACAAAGACAAGGGCGCCCCCTGCCGGCCGAAGCTCGTCATTCCCGGGAAACCTGCGGATCCGCTCCGCCGCCACCCGCCACTGGCTTCGCGGTGCCCGGAGCCTCGGGGTGGCAGAGCCTCGGGGTGGCAGAGCTCCGGGCTGCGCGTCCGGCAGAGCGCGAGGACCCGGTGTCGCCCGGAACTGGGCCAGGGTATCGACGTGTCTGCCCAGGCGCCAGGAGCCCCAGGAGGGAAGCCAGGAGGGCAGTGCTGGCCATCTCGACAGGAGAACGAACCGGACGGTGCGGACTCCGGGAGCGAGGCTGCGGCCCCTCTACCCGCGGGCCAGGTCCTCCTCGCCCCACGGGATGATAATTCTCTTCCTCGCCAGAGCCATTCTCCGCGGACCGCCCACTGTTGTCCTGGGAGGTTTACTAGAATGGACCCTGAGAAGAACGAAAAGAAATTGTTTCAAGTGTTGTTTTGTTTTAAACCTTCTTTTCAGAATCACCAATCACCAGCTTTACTTGTGAGGCGAATTGTAACCGCCCGCCAACAAGACCGACCTTTGCAACATCTCCAATTGGTGTCTAAATTGCAACAAAATCCACGCATCTGTATTTACTTGCCCGCAGCTTTCCTTTCATGGGGACCCTTCTAAGCTGTGAGGGAGAGGGTGTTGCTAAAATCACACAGACTAACAAAGCCGGTAAACGCAGCGTTTACAAACAGGGACATCCAGACGACCGTCTCCAGGACAAAGACACGCGCAGGTGCACACACCACCTCCGGAAAACCCACCGACAAGCGGCAATTTTACTCCCCGACCCCCTCCCCCTGCCTCGGAGTCAGCGGCTGAGCCTCGGCAAACGTGGGAGCAGGGTGGTGGCTCCGGGAGCGTGATCCCTTCGTCCTGCAAACCAGGTGGATTTTATGG
This sequence comes from Lasiurus cinereus, assembly GCA_011751065.1. Classification (NCBI taxonomy): domain Eukaryota; kingdom Metazoa; phylum Chordata; class Mammalia; order Chiroptera; family Vespertilionidae; genus Lasiurus; species Lasiurus cinereus. Next base: position 3,086,863 of record JAAGEH010000016.1, on the reverse strand, counting down.
GGCTCCCAGAGGCCGACGTAGGGGGTAAGAGGGACAAGGCGCGCAGACGCGTCCTCGAGAAGCGTTGGTGTTTGGCATCTCGGTGCCCAGAGCGCCCCGAGCCTCCAGGCCCGGGACCCTGAGCTCATCCTGGCGAACGCGCCGGGCCTGGCCGCCCCGGAACTCGCGAAGCCGAAGCCGAGGCGGCCGTCCTCTATCTGCACCCCACCGGTCACCCGGACTCTGAACCAAGGCCAGAAGCCCAACCAGCGGAAGAAAAAGACCCTGATGGAGCCCCCCCAGTCTGGCGCCGGCTCCCTCCTCCAAGGCCGAGCAAACTGCCTTCCTCTCCTCCCCTCCATTAAAGTGTTACTCAAGGTCCTAAGTGCTGCCCGTTAATTAGGTTTTCTTGAGTGGGGGACGGGGGAGTGGGGGGTTCCTGGTGCCCTCGCCCCAAGAGTTACCATCCTGAATGAAAGGAATGCATCCCTTACCTCTACTTGAAACAAAGCACAGACTCCTGCGGAGGGGGCGAGAGGAGGGTCCCTCGTTTTGAAAGAAATGTAGATCGTATTCCCACCCACCCGACGGCCCCTCTCTGGGAAACGGGGAGAAGGCACCGGAGCGCCCTCAGCCTCTGATCCCCGGGGATCAGAGCCCCACCCTCAACCCCCCCCCCCGGCCGCTGAGCCAGGGCCTGGACATTTTAAAACATCCAGAGGGGGTGCCAATCTTTCTGCCCCTCTCAGCTCCTCGTTTCAGCGCAGAAAGAGGGTGGGGTGGTCGGGGCAAAGGAAGACAAAACGAGTTCCACCGCTTCCCCCTCCCCTCACTGCCCCCCTCCCCCAAATGAGAGCGGGAGAGGGGGCAACAAGAGTTCAGTCGTCCCCAGCAGGACGGGCAGGGAAAGGCGGCGTCTAGCCGGCGCCCGGAGGGGAGGGGAGGGTCAGGGACGTTGTCCTTGAACTTGAAGCCTCAGGCCCCCACCCCACTGCGCTCACAGCTTTATGGGGAGAGGGAAGTAGGTGAGGGAAGGAGGTGGGGGGAGCACCGCTGGCCTTGGGAAAGAGGGTGGAGGCCAAGCGGCCAGAGAAGGGCCAGCGGGACCGGGGGCGGCGGAGGCCGGCCGGGAGCCTCGGTCTGCCCGGGAGGAGGACGCTGCAGGCTGCGCCCGCTCGCAGCCGCCCTGACCTCGAGGTGGGGAGCCGCGGGCGAGGGCGCCCTCTGGCTCAGCCTCTCCTCAGACTCTGCCGGGACTGGGGGACACCAGAGCTGCGCTCCTGTTCTCCCTCCTCCGGCTGAAGGCGCAGCGCCCTGCGCCACGTGGAGGCTGCACCCCCAGGCCGGCCGCGCGGGGCGCCGGGTCCGAGGCCAATGGAGCGCGATCCGGGCCTTTGCAGCGAGAACAGGAGTGTTCTGCGCCCATTTCTCAGACCCGAGACCGGCCGCTTCACCGCCGCCAGGAGTGCTTTCCTCCCCAACCAGGTAACTGCCTGATCCGCAGACCACCGCCCCTGGAGGGGTCCCCCTGGGAATTTGGGGGCTTCCGCGCTAGGGCAGGCCGGGAAAGGCGGTAGTCGGGCCCTTCCTGTTGGTTCTCGGAGAGGCCGGGCCGCCGCCGGGGCGGAGACGAAGACAGCGCTTCGCAGCACGCGGGTCGGCGCGGCCTCGGAGCGAGAGCAGGCGCAGCGCCGGGCCGGTCTAACCCTGTTTCCCACCGGATGGAGTCCTGGCGCAGACTCAGTGAACACTGTTTGCTACTGTGATTATTCTTACTTAAAGGTATGACAACACTTTACAGGTCACTGGCTTTGAAAACTGGGTGAAAAGGAACTGAAATGGTAATGATTTATAGCTCGCCCTTAAAAAGGCTCTGGCCCTTTAAAGAAATCGGGGCAACTCAATCTCGGAGTCCCTGCCTTCTCTCCCCCCCCCCCTGTTCCTGTGCCCCTTCAGAAGCTTGGGGAGGACCTAGGAGCAGCTGGTACATGTACACAGCGGGCCAGAGCCTGGCACAGGGGAGTGTGCTGCCACATGCCCACTGGCGCCGCTAACTCGCTGGTTTGGGGATGGCAAGGTATTCTGCAGACACTCCTAGGGCTCCCCTCCCCACCCCCCACTCAGCTCCTGCCCACGCCCTCTCTGAGTTACTGCCTCTCACTGAGAAAAACTGCAACTGAGTAAAAAAATGAGACTAAGTTACTTGAGAGGGATCAGGAGACAGGGGCAGAGCCGGGCCCCAAAGCAGGGGTGCTTAAGGGTTTAGCTCCTGGGTCTCCACGAAGAGAAGAGGACCCACAGCCTCTTCCTACCCCCAACCTAGCCTCCTCACAAGCTCCCCCCAGACACCGACAGACACCTGTTGCAGCCCCCGATGTCACACCGGGGCAAATCCCCGGGCTGATTACATTTCCCTAAGTGCGACCCGGGGTTAAAGACAAGCGGAACTTGAGTTCAAGCTGCTGCTGCTCACGTGGCATGCAAAACCTTCCCTTGGGGGTGGGAAGCTGGAGGGGAGACGGTGGAAATGCCACCTCCCTTTCCATCCAGCCCTGCCTCACCTCCTACCTAGAGCTCGGGGTCTGCAGCTCCCTCAGACGTGACCTGAGGCTGGCGGGCCCTATTCCATCACCTCTGATACTGTGCGGGGCTCAGGAGTGAGAAAGATCCACCCCCCCCCACACACACACACACCAAGGCTGGAAAGGCTCCCGGAGAAGACTTTGCTGGAGAAGGACTTAGAAGGATGCTTAGACTCTCTAATGGGGGTGGGAGGGGAGGAAATGTGAGCAAAACTCGGAGGAGGGGGGCCGGGAAACGCAGATCCTAAAGGAAGACCGCCTGGCCTCGGCTCTGGCTGGGCCGGGGGAAGGCCGGTCCGGACACCCCGAGAATCTGGCTCTGGGAACGGACCTCCTCTTGCCCCCTCCCACCCAGGTGGGCGCGCACCGGATGTTGGTGCAGGAGCTCAGGGCAGGACACCGGCTGGGGACCGGGAGACAGGTCCCCAGAGCGGTGCACCCCGCTCCTGCAGACTCCCCGAGGGGCCTTTGTCTGGTTGATTTTTGTCGGTCGCTGCCCTTCCCCCTCCAGACAGGGGTTTGCCATTGAACTTGTCCGGCCATAAACATTCCTCTACCTTTCGGGGAGCTGGATGGGGAGCAGAGGGGTGGGAGGGAGGCAGGGGCGCGGGAGGGCGGTGGGAAGATCCGGAACCCGAGAGGCCGCTTGCACTGCGGTGCCAGCGAGCTACGGGTCCTTGCCTCCCGCCCGGAACGCTCCACGTTTGCATTAAAAACAAAAATCCGATTTTTGAGGCCAGGCGGCAAGGTGGGCCGGTATTTTAGGCCGGATCAACACGATGTAACTTTTCACTTCCGCTCGCTCGTTAGTCCATCTTTTCAGACCTTAGCGTCAGGCGCTACAAATTCCTTATTAAAAACGAAAAAAGACCAAATGCACGAAGAGCAAACACAAACAACAGGTAACGCCGATGAAGATGCAGGAGACGAAGCGCCCCTGGCGACTCAGTGGGGTGGTGAGGGTCTGGGGCGCAGGGGGTGGGGGGGCGAAGGCGGGCTGGAGGGGGTTGATGGGGGAGGGAAGGGACTTAAGTAATATTTTCAACAATAAAGACTTAAAAATAAATAAAAGCGCCCCTCCCCCGGCGGGATAATCCCGGCGGGCGGCGGAAGTGCCGCGGGGCCGGACGGTCGGGCGTGGCGAAGCGGGGCCTCCTCCTCCCGCCGCGCCTCCCGGCCGAGGAGCCCGGCCTGAGCCTGAGCCGCGCGGGCCGCTGAGCCGGTGCCCATGTTCCCGGTTCCTCTTCGTTTAAGAACGTGGGCTCCTGAGCGAGGGGGCATCCAAGACTCGACACGGGGTCCCCCCCTGGCGCCTTAGAGTCCAGTCCCGGGGCGCGGGGCGGGCGGGGAGGCGCGGGGACGTGGCGGCGTCCGGGGCGCGGCGGCCTCGGCTCCAGCGAAGAGCCCGGGCGGGCGGCTGGGCCACCGGCTGCGGCCCCCACCCCGGCCCGCGAGCCAACCTGCAGCTCCCGCTCCTCCTCCGGGGCCGGGAAGATGCCCCGAGGCAGGTCCGTGGGGGCCGAGAGCGCGCCCCAGTTCTGCCTGCTCCGTCCCCCCATCCGGCTGGTACCTGCCGCAGGGTTTGGACCACTGGGTGTGGGGTCTCACCCGCCTTGATCCCCGGGGCTCCCGGGCCCCGGAAAGGACCCAGCCTTTGGGGGAGCGGGGGAGGGGAGTGTGGGCGCCTAGGTCAAGGTCACGAACCGACAGGCATCTTTTAGGGCAAAGGAGGCCCCTGTTTCCATCCGGACCTGGAGGGGCCTCGGCAGCAGGGACTGTGCGTGTGTTGGGGGGCGGGGGAGGAGGACAGAAACTGCAAGGAGGTTTTCGATTGCAGTTTGCGGGTCCATTATTACTGCAGCCCCGCGCTCCCCTCCCCTCAGCTCTGGAGAGAACAGATCATTCCGCCGGAAAAGAAGGGAGAAGGGTTCATGGTGCGAGGTTCCCAGAAATGGTCTCCAGTGTTGGGTGGTTTTGCGTTCGTTAAGCCCTGGCGTTTGTGAAAGTTAAGGGCTGTATTCGTGTTCCTGTGGAATCTGATTCAGAGTCAGAGGCCCCATCTACACCGCTACCCAAAAGCTTCAGAATCAACACGTTGAAATAATTACCCCTAATTAGTTCCTAACTTTAAAAGAGAAAACTCAGCCCTAACCAATTTGGCTCAGTGGATAGAGCGTAGGCCTGTGGACTCAGGGGTCCCGGGTTCGATTCCGGTCAAGGGCATGTACTTTGGTTGCAAGCACATCCCCAGTAGTGGGTGTGCAGGAGGCGGCAGATGGATGTTTCTGGCTCTCTGTCCCTCTCCCTTCCATTCTGTAAAAAATCAAAATATGAGTGTGTGTGTGTGTGTGTGTGTGTGTGTGTGTGTGTGTGTGTTAAAACTCAAAAAGCCACGAGAAACGTATCCAGATCACAGAAAATAAAATGGGGGTCTTTACACACATGCATAGTTTTAGAACTTGCATTAAACAACCTTCTTTACGTTTTTCCATTCTTCATATCCCAATGCGCATGTTTTACGATTTGCAACCACCGTTACCAGTGACTCTGGCCTCTCCCCTCTCCAGCTCAGTTTTACGCGCCCTATTCCGGCTTTACAGCGCGCTGCGTTTACTGCGCCCTGAGCAGTTCCTCACGTGGCTGCAGCCTTCCAAACGCCATTTAAAAACGCACAATAGGCAGCAGCAAGACGAGTTGTAATTGAGAAAACCCGCGCCCTTGTGGTGGTCAGATAGGCTATCCCCACATTTAAAAAGAAAACGTGTTTCTGCCTGATTAGAAAAATAACACATTCTCGTTGTGATGAATTTCAAAAAATATTTAACAATATTGTAAAGAGCAAAAATGAAAACTACCCCCTCGCCATGCAAAATGGATCAAGGCTCATCTTAGGTTGTATTTTCTTCTGTTGTTTTCATTGCACCGTAGTATAGAATTTGGAAATTGAGGTTCTGCATGAGCATTTTTGTCTTTTGCCTTAAAAAACAAATCCTCGCCCAAGGATAGGTTTATTGGTTTTAGAAAGAGGACAGGAGAGAGAGAAATTTTGATGTGAGAGAGAAACACCAGAGAAATACGTTCCCTCCCAGAGGCACCCCAACCGAGGAACAAACCTGCAATACAGATACGGGCCCTGACCAGGAATCCATCCTGCAACCTGTTGATGTACAGGATGAGGCTCCAAACAACTGAGCCACAAGGCTTTAATATTAGATTATGAACATTTCTGTGTCATTCGATATTCTTCCAAAGCAGACTTCAATGCTTGCATAGTATCCAGTCCTCCAGGTGTGCTGTCATTTGGAAAAACATTCTCTAATATTTTGATTATTTTCATATTTACTTTAAAAAATAATTCATAGGTGAGGAAGAGAATATTGCTATGTCACTGTGTGTTTGATAGGAAGGTGAGAGTTGAATCTCCCCAGAATAGAACGCTTCGATTTTTTTTATTATCTAAAGTTTTACATCTGTCTCCTTTCCCCCCCAAAAGACTCCCAGCCATTCCCACCCCAGGCACGCCCCCACCGCCCCAGTGTCTGTGTCCATTGGTTACGCTAACATGCATGCATACAAATCCTTTGGTTGTTCTTTAACCCTCCCCTCCTCTGCCATTTGTCTCTGGATCTAGTCTTGTTCATCAAATCACGTTGATCATTATATCCCACATATGAGTGAGATCATGTGATGTTTATCTTTCTCTGACTAGCTTATTTCGCTTAGCAAAATGCTCTCCAGTTCCATCCATGCTGTTGCAAATAGTAAAAGTCCCCCCCCCTTTTTTTAATAGCGGCCTAGTATTCGAATGCTTTGATTTTTGAAGGTTAAAACATTCCCCTTCCCAGGGATTGATTGCCAGGGAGCAAGAGGGTTCCTTCTAGGGTGCTTGAAATGTTCTGTGTTTTGATGTGAACATTTGAGGTTGAGCATTTGAGATTTGTGCACTTTGTTTTGCACATTTTAACACTCCCACGAAGCCTGTATCTGTTTGCACAGAAAAAGAACAGGGCAGCAAAAGGCGGAGGGCAGGAGGAAGGGGTGGGGACGGCCCAAACTGGATTGGTTCACTCCCTGTTAGGATTTATCTTCGGTTCATAGAGACCAAAAGTAAATATTTGACAGCTAATAATGTGTGTGTGGTGGGTGGGGGGGAAGGGGAGGATGGGAAGGGAGCCTGTCCCTTCTCTTCCCAACCCAGTGCTAAACCTGGCTACGGAAAGAAGGTTCTTCTAGCCCTAGCCTGTTTGGCTCAGTAAATAGAGCATCGGCTTGTGCACTGAAGGGTCCCAGGTTTGATTCCTTGTTAAGAATATATTAAAACAAAAAAAAGGTTTTTCTATTGTAGTTATATTCACATGGCTTTGAATTTTCCTAGTGAGCAGAAGATGAATAAAAAAGGGTAGCTGAGGTTTACAAAGAGTTAACATTAACATATAAATAGCTTGACTTATCCAAGAGTTCATGTGAAGTCGAAGTGGGGTGCTTTATACATAAGGTAAATTTTTTTTTAATTGCAGAAAAAGTCATTTTCTAATCTTTTTAATTTTGTTTTTAAGCTATTTTTAATACAGGGCATTGGGGGGGGAGATAGGTGAGGGCATGTACTGGGGCATGGGGAAGGCTGGGGGAGGGCAATAGGGAAAAGAAAAAAATAAATTAAAAAAAAGAAAAAAAGAAATGTGGGTTTGCGGATAGCAGAGCATTCCAACTCCAGGCTCCGGTTCTCCCTGCAGTCTCCCTCTCCTGACCCAGCCCGGGGACAGAAGTACTGTATGTAAGTTATTTCTGTGGGGATCTGACCAAACGCCCCCACAGGCAAGGGCACCGAGTTAGGGCACAGAAGAGCGATGACTGAGGTCAGTGGTCAGGATTAGCACGGTCTGATGGCCTTGGGGTTAGTGCTGGAAGATGGACGTGATCCTCCTGAGTCCTGACTTGCAAACTGAGTTATGACTCAGGAAATGGATTGCCCCCAGTCCTTTAACAAGATGTGATCGATCTTTCCAGGCAGAATGTCCATCATCGGTGACAGGTGCCTGGAGCCAGCTTATTAAAAACCACCATTTCAGCTCCCCACGTGAAGGTGCCACCGCGTGGTGGGACAGAATGCTAATTCCTGGCTTTATATCATGACCTGGGACAGGGAGAGAGTACTGTGAGACATTTGAATGTTCAGAGTAGCTATCCTCTGAGGCCAGGAGTAGTAGGGTCTGCCTTCGTTTCCCGGTCACACTCCCCAGCCCAGCAGCTGACCACAGCTCATGGCTTTCTCCTGCTGCCTCGGGCGGGCCCTGGCCTGGCTGGTGACAGAGTTTACCTGGACGCTCGGCAGCTGTGGTGGACTAGGATAGGCACTGGACTGGGAGTTGGTGGGTTAGCTTCCAGTCCCAGCTGTGGCATGGATCCTGTGCTTTTATTTGTCCAAGTACCCGTGTACACTTACATCTCTCCTAATTCTGACCCTAGTCATCAGAGGATAGGTTTTTATTGATTTCAGAGAGGAACCACGATTGGTTGCCTCCCAACGGGGGATCAAACCTGCAACCTCTGTAAGGTGCCCTCACGAGGAATCGAACCCATAACCTTGTGGTGTATTGGACAATGCTCCAGCCAACGGAGCCATGGCTGTGTTTCACCTCTTTTATCGCACCTGGTTCCGTTAGGCATGGGGAGCAGGAAAGGAATCTGCCCATTTTACAGAAAGGGTAAGTCAAGGCCCTGGAAGCAGCACCTGGTTGATTTGGAGATGAGAGCAGCTTCTTCTCATTGGCGTTTGTCTCTGACTCCTCCTGGGCAGCTTTGAGGGGAGGCCTGTGTGGATGGGGAGAGGGAGTTATCTCCTGGAAATCTCTCAGGTTTGAGCCTGTTTTAACCCCCCACAGAGCTTCTGTGCCCCCCATATTCTTCCAGGTGATCTTCCTGGCTGAATAGCCATGAACTTTCTGTGTGATGCAGGCTGGGATGTACCCAGGTCAATTAAAGGGAAATCTAACCACAGGATTACACCAAGTACAACCATTTTACAGTCCACCTGTCAGTAGCTATCTCATCTAGAATGCTTGGTGTGGGGATTGGGGGTTGGGGGACCGATAACTCAGATATGATGGTGGCAGAAGTGAGGTTGAAGAGTCATAGCAAAATATTCATCATTTTTGAGGTTTTTTAAAAAATATGTTTTTATTGAAACCCAGGCATGCGCACGGACTGGGAATTGAACCAGGGAACTCTTGGTTCACAGATCAATGCTCAACCACCGAGCCACCCCAGCCAGGCAATAGTTTTCCGAGTTCAGATGTCTATCTTAATAAGTACTTTACATAGTTGTAAAATATGTATTTTACACGGAATCTCAGATGTTTCACAATGTACGTGGCTGATTTCACGTACTTTTGTGGTTTATGTCACTTAAACAAGTTACCCTAGAAACCTTTGTCCCTCCAGGAATGTGGGGGGCACACATTATGTCCTTGACCTTCCACCTGAAGACTCAAGATTATTTCCTTTCGTCTCCTCTGCCCTTGATTAAAATATTCAGACAAACAAAATGAACTAATTTAAATTCCCCGTTGTCTTAACATCTCAGTGGCCTGTAGGAAAAAGATATCTTTGTGCCTACTTAATGATGTTTGGTGCCGTGTCGTCTGAGGCATGGGAGATCTGAAAACTGGGGTCAGGTGTGGAGATTGGCTACAGCGTTTGGACAGGTTCAAGCCTGGGACTAATGAGAGGTCACGATCCTCTCGTGGAAAATCCACGTGCAAGTGCCAGCACAAATGTAACCAGGGCTATAGCTATAAGCTAGACCTGATGGTCCGAACCTGTGGTCCCATGTGGCTGAGTGATAGGGGCTGTGGGAGGTGCAGCAAGTAAACAAAGCTTGACCAGGTGCATGTAATTGAGCAAATTCGAAATCCGAGAGAACCTTGTAAACATCTTGATCACGCCCTTACCTTACCTCGTGGAATCTGGCTGTAAAATAAAGACTCGGCTTGCAGGCAGTGACACTGTCTCTCCATCAGAGAGCAGTGTCCCACCTGGACCCAGCCTTATTCTCTTGTCTGTCTTTTCTCAATCCTCCACCACCCTCTCTTGGGTTCACCCATAGCCGCGCTGGCTCGGCACAGTCAGGGACCTTTGTGGAGCAGGTGTGGAGGTGACAACTCAAAGGACAATTGCCTTCTTCCCAGCGTGTCCGGAGATGGAGCTTACAAGTCCTTGGCCTTATAGGTGGAACCGTTTCCTGGACCTTGGAACTGAGAATCCGCTGTGTCCTCTCCTGGTGCTGCTTTCCTGGGCAGTAAGCCTGGCTCTAAACGGCAGGGTTCCCCATTCATGTGCAATGCAATGCATCTCTTTTAACCCAGGTGTGAGTGGTTGGGACTGATTGTTTTGTTGCAGAGAGGGTTTGGATGATGGATGCAAATCTTCACCCAGTAAAAACATGTCATGGTATCTGAGAAGGTTTCCTTGGAAGCACCTCCACCTGCTCCGTGTACTGTTCTTACTCTGAATGTCTCATGGCCCAGGATCATTTGGGGCATAGCTCTTGGGCGCAGGCGTGACTCTGGGCTGAGAGGTCTGCCTCCAAGTTGCCGAGAGGTGGTCTAGTGGTTGAGCTGGGGAGGGTCACCCCTGTCACCTCGGTTTAGTATGGAGGCTGCTGAGGGCTGCTCTGCAGCTTATGCCACACCTCAGCCCACATCTTCTGTAAAAGCAGGAAACAGCAAAGCTGCAAGAGAATCTGAGGAGAAAGCCAAGTGGGAATGAGATTGCCCAATCCCCTAGTCTTGAACCTCCAATCAGAGAGCTGACTTAGCTAATGATACACCACCCAGTCCCCGTTACCTGCAAGAGAATTCCTGCCCTGGGCCTCTCTGGGCCAATCTTACGGTCCACACGGTTGATGAAGTCACCCTCCCCTCTCAGCTAGACTCTGGTGGGGTCCTCATTCCATTTGCTGTTCCACATTCCACTGATTTATGCATCCATTGATTAATTCTCGTATGTGCCCTGACCGGGGATTGAACTCGCAACCATGACATATCATGATGATGCTCTAACTGGGCGACCCAGCCAGAGCTCAACCCACTTTTGAAAGTAAAACTATAAATCATGTTCATAATAAAGCAGAAGCTTATTGGACACGTGGCTGCCTGTCATTGGTAACTGAGAGAGAAGATGTGAGTGCTGTCTTACAGCGCTTAATGAAATGCCTGCCATGTCATGCCTCCCTCCTCCTCTTCTCAGTCCTTTGTCACGTCTTTATTCCCAACCTTCAGCATTCCCTTCTCCAAGTCCTTCTGAATAAAGCCGAAACTCTGCCTTACGTCCCTCCGAAGGCCGTATCAGGCCAAATTCCTATTCACATTTGCAGCCTTAACAATTCACACAGTCTAGTCCTGAACCTCTGTGGCTTTTTAAAAACCACAGTGAAGCCCAAACTGGTTTGACTCAGTGGAGAGAGCGTTGGCCTGCGGACTGAAAGGTCTCAGGTTTGATTCCTATCAAGGGCATGTATCCTGGTTGCGGGCACATCCCCTGTAGGGGGCGTGCAGGAGGTGGCTGATGGATGTCTCTCTCTCATCAATGTTTCTAGCTCTCTGTCCTTCTCCCTTCCTCTCTGTAAAAAATCAATAAAATATATTAAAAAAAACCAAGACACCACACTATAAGTAAATTGGGAGCAATGAGAGCATAGAAGAGGGAGGAGACTGCATGCATCCTGATGAGGGAGCATCTGACCTGAACTCTGAAAAGTGGGCAGGATTCTGAACACAGAGTTGGGATGGAGGGGGCTCCATGTGCTCAGAGATCTAGAGGTGGGAACGTTCTGGCATGTAGAGGAAGTAAAAGGTTGTTGGGGTGGGGGAGGATTATAAGAGGGGGATGGTAATGTGTGCATAGGAAGCACACAGAATGTGGGGTGTACAAGTCCTGGCTCTACCCCTCGGTTCTTCGTCTGCTAAATGGAGATTAAGATTATTACCAGCCCGCATTGTGAGGAGGATTGCATGAGGCGACAGTAGTGAAAACGCCCAACAGAGTAGAGTTATTATTTGTGGGTGAGCCTGTTGGACTCTTTCACTAGGACTGGAAGATCCTTGAATATGTTACCTTCACCCGTGTATGTCCCATAGCCTTGCGCACATGGTCATTATTCAATAAACATTTATTGATGAAGTTATAGTTTTATTAATAATTAAGAAATGGTTTTATTGTGAAGTGAAAAAATATATATCTAATAGGATGATAGTAGTTACCTTTTGTTTAAGAAGGGGGAGGGGAGCCCTGGCTGATGTGGCTCAGGTGAGCATCATCTCATGCACCAAGAGGTTACTGGTTTGATACCCAGTCAAGGCACATGTCCAGGTTTCTGGCTCTATACCCAGTAGGGGGCATGCAGGAGGCAGCCTTTCAATATTTCTCTCCCTGTCCCTTCCTCTCCTCTCTCTCTAAAATCAAGTACTAAAATATTAGAAATAAATACAATGGGGGAAATAAGAATATATTATCACAGTAATTTTCATTTGCATAAGGACAATCTGGGAGGACATATCAGAGACTAATCATGAGGGTTTAGGGATGGGGTGATGGTGAGAAGGGGAGAGATATAGAGAGTGGGAGGGGTATTTCCCACTTTATACATACGTACGTCTATTTTAACCAGGTAAATATATTTCTCTTAAAAAAAAAATAAAGTTGCTGAAGTGGGTTAGCCACCAGGGATGATTACAAATGGTGTCCTTGAACTTGTGAGGAGACAACATCCACAAACTGTCATCAGCCCACCAACTCTGTGGCAGGTGGCAGGGCTGTCCCTGATGATGGTGATAAAACTCGACTTGATATATGGAAGGCCGGGGCTAGGGGGTGGGGAGGGAGGGATAGAAAAAGGGATTTTTCTCTTTTCTTTTTAATCAAATGGTAGCTCTTATTTATATATATATATATATATATATATATATATATATATATATATATATAATTTTTAAAAATGAAAAACTAGAAAAATATAAAAATCTTCTGCAGGAAAAATGTAACTGGCCACTAACAATACAAATGTAAGGATCCAAGCCTCATCTCAGAGAATCGGCTCTGAGAAGAAACTGTTTTAGAGATCATGTAAAAAGGAATGTGCCGAAACCGGTTTGGCTCAGTGGACAGAGCGTCAGCCTGTGGACTGAAAGGTCCCAGGTTCGATTCCAGTCAAGGGCATGTACCTTGGTTTCGGGCACATCCCCAGTAGGAGGTGTGCAAGAGGCAGCTGATGGATGTTCCTCTAGCATCGATGTTTCTATCTTTCTCCCTTCCTCTTGTAAAAAAAAATCAATAAAATATCTTAAAAAAAAAAAGGAATGGGGAGAGAAAATAGAATGAAATATGGGGAGAGATAAATGAGACAGGGAAAATTATGGATGACATAAAGGAAAAAGAAAATCATACTTTAAAAGATTAAAAAAGAAAAGGAGAGAGAGAATAAAAAGGGGAAGGAGTGAGGCAGAGAGAAGCAGAGAAGGTGTCGGGGACAGACAAGGAATGTAACGCCACAACCAGGCTGCCAAAGCGCTCACACACCCGGGGACACCAGCCCATGCTGCCAAGGGCCTCTAGGCTCTGAGGTGCGGGGGCTCCATGTTCCTGGAGCAGAGTCTCATCAAAGGTTCCAGCTGCCGTTCCGGTGGGGGTAGGCCCTTCCAGTCCCACCTCTGAATTCCGAGGGCAGGTAGCCCTAACCGCCTGGATGGTGCAGTCTCCGGGCATAGAGCATCTAGCGGGAACCTCTCTGTCCTGCTCTTGGCAGTGGGCACAGTTGCCAGGGGGCAGTCCAGCCTCTACTTCCTGAACCACTGGAGAGGGGTATCCGGTGTAGACTTGGCACCAGGTCCCCCCTTCCTAGGTGGGAAGGAGTTCAGGTTGGTGGTAGAAGAACGCTGTGTGCCCATGACTTGGGCCAGAAAGGAGGGGATGATGTTCAGTTCCCGCCAGAACGAGGCTCTCTCGTCCCCGCTCTGGACTGCTTCCATTTCATTGGCGGAGTCTCTACACAGGAACTCATTAGGACCTTGTTAAAGGACAGAGGGGGGATGGCTTTCTGGTTTTTTCCCCGGGTGTTTCCCTAATCCAAACCAGCTGAGTGGGGATGACCATTCTGTTACCGCCCACCTGGGTCGCCCACTGCCTGGTTTCTCCCATTGCAAGTCCTGTCCCACGCCGAAACCGGTTTGGCTCAGTAGATAGAGCGTCGGCCTGCGGACCGAAAGGTCCCAGGTTCCATTCGGGTCAAGGGCATGTACCTTGGTTGCGGGCACATCCCCAGTAGGGGGCGTGCAGGAGGCGGCTGATCGATGTCTCTCTCTCCTCGAAGTTTCTAACTCTCTATCCCTCTCTCTTCCTCTCTGTAAAAAATCAATGAAATATATTTAAAAAAAGAGAGAAAAAGAAAAGGAAGTACTGTCCCAGGCTCCCGTCCTCTGCCTCTGCTCCTGCCTGTGGAGAGGTCTACCTCCTGAGGTCAGATCCGCCCTGGACCTCTGGGATGCTGATACACACACGTCTCCTTGGAAACCCTCTCCACGTGCTGGCCTGGATTTCCTGCAGCCCTCGGGTCCTCCTGCTACACTCTTAACCCATCCTGGCTCCCCTGTGAGGTCTGCTAGGGAGGCATCCACTCCGAGGAAGGACTGGTTCTGAATAATCAGGTTAATTTTCTCTTGGAGATAGCCCATCTGCCCCCGTGCAGACCCAGCTACCCAGGGCGCTGTTGTTTCTGGATGCGAGGTTCCTTTGCTGTGGGGCCGCGGGAAGGGGCGCTGGAGGGAGGATGTGGGAGCTGTGCAGAGGAGGCAGGCAGGAGGAGCCAGAGAGGCTGGGAAACAGGCTACAGCGTTTCCATTGTAGAAGACAAATAAACCCCAGATACCAGGGCCTCCGCTTGGGATTGCCTGGTGGAGTTCCTCTCTCTTCTCCGGGCCTCTGACGGGAGAGGCTCAACATCTGGATATAAACTGAGACAAGGGGAAGAAAACAGCCCTCGCTCCCAGCCTAGACATTTGGTTTGCATGCCAGTGAACATCTGGACACTGGGAAATATCTGGTTTGGGAACTATAACTTTAGCTTCCTTTCACATTTTGGAACCTCTGGTCCTACTTGAGGGCCGTAAGACCTTAAACACACATGTCTTCCACTCTTGCACATCTTGAAGAGATCTCTGTGGGCACGTCATAGATAACTCACCCTTTTCAAGGCTTCACAGAGGGCAAAGGAAAGATACACTGAGCCGAAACCGGTTTGGCTCGGTGGATAGAGCGTCGACCTGTGGACTGAGGGGGTCCCAGGTTCGATTCCGGTCAAGGGCATGTACCTTGGTGGCGGGCACATCCCCAGTGTGGGGTGTGCGGAAGGCAGCTGATCCATGTTTCTCTCTCATTGATGTTTCTAGCTCCCTATCTGTCTCCCTTCCTCTCTGTAAAAAATCAATACAATCTATCTTAAAAAGAAAAAAAGAAAAATACACTGAGTCCAAGAGTTCCAGATAACTGAGTGTGGTTGGGGAAGCCTGGATAGACCTGACTCTATGTACATCACAGAACACAGAGGAGTCTCTGAAGAGCGTTATTCCAACCTTTCCCCCCCCCCGCCCCTCACCCCTCAGGATGTGTTGGAGCTCGTCCTCCTTTGTCCATCAGCAGATGAAATCCCAGACGGCCGGGTGCTTGGATACCACGGCAGTGACGCGGCCCAAGCTCATCCATTTTATAAGCTCCGCTTTATTGGTCATTTAATAAGCAGCGGAGGAGCCAGTCCAGGAACCAGGCCTGCTTTTTCCAGGAAGCTGCTTGTCTTGGCGGCGGGATAGCGTTCCCAGCCACCTCGGGGCTGAAGAAGAACACAGTCACGAACTCTTTTTTTTGCCAGAATCTCCAGTTCTGCCACATCAGCAGGATTGGTCTCCCTCGCTGGGAGGGGCCGGGCTGCCATGGGGGTGGACCCTGTCCAGACGGCGCTGGGAGGCTTGAGCCTGGTAGAAAGATGCCCAGGAGGCCAGATGCTGGTTTAAGCCAGCTGAGTGCCCTGCAGAGGGGGCAGCATGCCCGAGACCATTCAGTTTCCTCTCCTGCGTCCTCTCAGAATCTCAGACAAACAGCGACAGGGGAATTCTCCCCC
>JAAGEH010000016.1:3056058-3069770 GCA_011751065.1 Lasiurus cinereus | reverse complement strand
ATCCAGAGTCTCCTAAACCAGCTAAGACCAGAAGGATTCAACAAATCCAGAGTCTCCTAAACCAGCTAAGTCAGAGGATTCAACAAATCCAGAGTCTCCTAATTTGAAAATACTTAGGTATCAATTAAAAAATCAGTCATCACCCCACAGCAGTAGCAGTTAAACCCCTAAATGGATGAGGTTTTCAAATGACACTTCCCAACAAACTGGAGGGGCAGAAACACGGAAGTGGGAGATAGACTCTCCCCAGAGTTCAGCAGAGAACTCCAGAAGAAGACCTCCCAGCTGAAACAAAAGGGCTGTTCAGAGAAGCAGGGAGAAAACAGGAGAGAGCGCCGCCCCGTTTAGAGTTTAAAAAACAAACGAGCTGAGGGGCTAAGCCGAGAAGCTGGCCGATTGAGGCCTCAGATCCAGATCTCTGTCTTTGCACTGCTCCACTGCCCAAACCACACCCAACCCGGACATCTTGGTCATTCCGTGTTACTGTTTTAAAAATGGACTTGTAGCCCAGACCGGTTTGGCTCAGTGGATAGAGCGTCGGCTTGGGGACTGAAAGGTCCCAGGTTCGATTCTGGTCAAGGGCAAGTACATTGGTTGCAGGCACATCCCCAGTGTGGGGCGTGCAGGAGGCAGCTGATCGATGTCTCTTTCTCATGGATGTTTCTGGCTTTCTATCCCTTTCCCTTCTTCTCTGTGAAAAATCAATAAAATATATTTAAAAAAAATAAAAAAATAAAAATGGACTTGTAGGGAGACAGCCCGTGTAAACAACCTGCTTCCGGTGCGAGTTTTCCTCCTGAGCCTCTGCCTGGCTTTGGACCAAAGGCGGCCTTTTCTCTGCTCGCCTGTCGCCATCCTATCGGTCAATACCCACACGTCTGTCTAGGACTTGGTGTGTCAGGCCTCCTCCTGGATCCGCATCCCAAGCATCAAGGTCCTTAAAGTGCCTTGAACAAGGACCAACGGATTACTGAGGCAGGGAGAGGATGGAGATGAGGCTGAGGGTCTCAGAAACCCTGACGTCACCTGGGAGAGAGAGCATCAGGGGACATTTGGAGCCGAGAGCCCACAGCATCTTCTCCGACTTCCGCTTTATGGCATCTGTCATTTCCCCACGTCTTCTCCTCAATGTCACTGGTCACCACAACGAGTCATTAAGCTGGTTTACTTAATTTATCTTGTGAACATGCTAATAAAAAGACTGCTATCAAACCCCTGGACTTAGGTAATGGAAGGTTGGTGGGAGTTCCAGGAGATCCAATAACCCTTTTAATTAAATTAGATAATGGCCATTAGAGCCAGTAATTAGTGTCGCTTGCCTGGCAGTGGAATGGCTGAGATGAAAAATGGCTCTGTATTAGGAGGTGTCTTGGAGTGAATTTAAGAGGTGTATAAATTTATACGCTCTGCCATAGTTATTGTGCACCGGGAACGACGCTGAGCAACGGGCTCAGAGCCGTGGGCAAGACGGAAGAGGTCCCTACCCTTCTGGAGCCTGCGTGCCAGTGGCTGGTTTCACCAGCCCACCACCAGGGGACGTTTCTAACCATTGAAAAGGCCTCCCCCTGCTTCTCTTCTTAGAGGGAGACAGCACCCACCAGGATCCAGGCCAGAGTGTCAGGATAATCACAAAAATTTCACACTTTAATTCTCACGATAGCGCTGCAAAGCAGGGGGATACAGTGGGAAGGGCCAGTCCTGGGTTCAGGTGCCAACTCAGCCACCTCCTGCAGCTAGTTCTCTCCGAGCTACGGTGTCCTCAGATTAAGCCCTGAGCTGAGGCCGGTTTGGCTCAGTGGATAGAGCATCATTCTGCGGACTGAAAGGTCCCAGGTTCGATTTCCGTCAAGGGCATGTACCTTGGTTGCAGGCATATCCCCAGTAGGGGGCGTGCAAGAGGCAGCTGATTGATGTTTCTCATGGATGTTTCTAAGTCTATCCCTCGCCCTTCCTCTCTGTAAAAAATCAATAAAATATATATTTTTAAAAAATTAAGCCCTGAGATGATAATATACAGAGCCGATGGCATATACATCTTGGGCACATGGCATAACAGCTATTTTTTTATTTAAATTTATTGTTTAAAGTATGACATGAGTCTCCTTTTCCCCCCATTGACCTCCTCCAGCTGCTCCTACCCCCACCTCAGCACATGCACTCACCCCCCTACTGTCTGTGTCCATTGGTTATGCTCATATGCATGCATACAAGTCCTCTGGTTGATCTCTTACCCCCTCACCCCCCACCTTCCCTCATAGGTTGGACAGTCTGTTCAATGCTTCTGTGTCTCTGGTTCTATTTTTGTTCATCAGTTTATGTTGCTCATTATACTCTACAAATGAGTGAGATCGTGTGATATGTATCTTTCACATAAAAAGGTGGGCTTATTTCGCTTAGCATAATGCTCTCCATATCCATCCATGCTGTTGCAAATGGTAAGAACTCCTTTTTTTTTTTTTTTGTAGTATTCCATTGTGTAGATGTACCACAGTTTTTATCCACTCATCTGCCGATGGGCACTTAGGCTGTTTCCAAATCTCAGCCATGGTGAATTGGGCCACTGTGAACATAGGGGTGTACATATCCTTTCTGACTGGTGTTTCTGTTTTCTTGGGATATATTCCTAGAAGTGCAATTACTGGGTCAAATGGGAGTTCCCGTTTTAATGTTTATTGCCATCGGCTCATTTTTGAAGACGAGAAACGTGACACAGAGAGGCAAAGTGGTTTGCCCAAGGTCACACAGCTGGTAATGGACAGAGGAGGAACCTGACTCCAAGCCCCACCCCTTTCCCATCTGGCCCCCCTGTGAGCAGGAAGCCGAGAAGTAATTACCCATCGATGGAGTGCCGCATGCTCATGGAGGGTGCAGGCGTCCTCACGTGGGAGGACCGCCCGGGAGAGCCAGGGAAGACGTGGGGTCTCGGCCGGCGAGGACACAGGTAACGGTGGTGAACCACACCGGCGTGGGCAGGGACAAAACCCCGCGGGAGGAGCCAGATGCAGCCGCTGGCCGCCCCTGCTCACGTGCGGCCGCACACTGCCCCCTGCCGGCCGCCGGGGTGGCCGAGGCACCGGGCCCGGCTCCTGAAGCCCGCGGGCTGCCCCATGCCCCAGGCTGGAAGCACCCGGCTGGAGCTCGCTGGGGACCACGCCCCCTGTCCCGTAACAAGGCCTCGGTCTGGAGAAATAAGGTCTGTAGAAGTGGCCGCATCTGGAGACCTAGGTGCCCCCCCGCTACCCGGGCCATCTAGGGTGATGCCGCATCTCCCCTCTGGCTCACTCAGCTTTTGACCAGAAGGGGCCAGAGCGGAGGATTTTGCCTGCAGGGTTCCCCCCACCCAGGGCGTCTCCTGGGTCGCCCAACATCTCACCCCATTTGGGGACCTAAGCGCTGCCAGCCTCACCCTGCTTAGGGTACCACCCACCTGGGAGCTGGACCTGACCTTGAGTGGAGAGTCTTCATCAATTCTGGGCCAAATGCCACTTGATCTCGGGCCGAGGGGACTCTGTGGCAGATGCCACCAAATGCAGCTGCACCTGGTTCCTCCTCCTGGCATCCCCGGTCCTGGGTCTAGAGGGGTTCATCCTGCCAGCCACTCACCACTCTTTAGGCCGGTAAGCACCAGGTTTGGGGTTTGGGCTTCTCCCCCACTTCATCTCATCCCCTTCCGCCCTGCTGTCCACCTTATTTGGCTAGAACTGCTAAAAAAAATAGTTTAAAAGTTAATATTGCAGCTTTTAATTCCAATGTGGCCCTGCATCTTCTTTGCTCTCTGCAAAATGGATGGAATCAAATACTCTGAGCACCCCAGTGAACCGCATATCTTCACATATCCCTGCATTTTTTAATCTAAGAGGGTCCCTCGGGGGAGCAATCTGCAGGAGACCTTTTTTTTTTTTTGCAATTTAGCCAAACATCAGACACGGCCAGGGAGCACGCTGGAGATGTGACATCTGTCTCACACAGTACTTAGAAGTTGGCGAAACAGCAGAGGACAAGTCCAGTGGCATCTGGAGGGAGGGCTGGGGCGGGGTAGAGAGGAGGGGGGTTCCCTAGCCTTCTGTGCAGGGTTTTGCATTTTATTCTCTGACTTGGCTAAAAACAAAGAAGACAGGTTTGTTAGCAATTCAACAGTATTGGTTGAGGAGGCAGGATTTTAAAACAATGAGCTAAGATTACCGTTAGAAAGGAAGGAGAGGTTTCACGTGTAGGGATTGGTGTCAAGTTCTTTTTCCTTTTTAATATATTTTATTGATTTTTTACAGAGAGGAAGGGAGAGGAATAGAGAGTTAGAAACATCCACGAGAGAGAGACATCGATCAGCTGCCTCCTGCACACCTCTTACTGGGGATGTGCCCGCAACCAAGGTACATGCCCTTGACCGGAATCGAACCTGGGACTTTTCAGTCCGCAGACCAACGCTCTATCCACTGAGTCAAACCGGTTTTGGCAAGTCCTTTTTCTTCTCAAATCAAGAGGAGTCCTCATCTGGGAGAGGAGCTCTGACTGAACTAGGATTTCCTTGGCAAAAGGAGGGAGGGTGGGGGGTAGGTTGGCAGAGTTGGCCTGGCACTGGGGGTGAGAGAGCCTGCAGCCCCTTTGTCTGCAAGTGCAGGTAGCTGAGCCTAATTGGCCACACTCACATGTACAGAGTGTAAAGAACGTTCCAGCGCATCTGCAGTCATCTGAACTCCACTCTGACTGAGGCAGGCCAGGCAACTCTCGCCATCCTTGTTTCAGATAAGGAACTTGGAACTGGAAGCTCAGAGAAGTAAAGAGTATAGCTTGCCCAGCTGGGGTGGCTCAGTGGTTGAGCATCGACTTATGAACCAGGAGGTCATGGTTTGATTCCCTGTCAGGGCACATGCCTGGATGGTGGGCTCCATCCCCAGTGTGGGGCACGCTGGAGGCAGCCAACCAATGATTCTCTCTCATCGTTAATGATCCTGTCTCTCTTCCTCTCCCATCAGACTACCTCCCTTTCATTATCAATTAGATCTCCACTCAAACGGCCCCTCTGAGTGGTCTTCCTTGGCCTTTCTAGTATTGTCTCCATCCCCAGCGATATGCCTCCCTCTGTGGCACCGTCACCTGAACATGTCTTGTTTATTTGTGTCCACATGTTTACTGTCTGTCTCCCCTCAAGAATGCCAGGCATTTCTCGTGTCCCCCGGTATCCTAGGGCCTAGAGCAGTGGTTCTCAACCTTCCTAATGCCGCAACCCTTTAAGACAGCTCCTCATGGGGTGGTGACCCCCAACCATAAAATTATTTTCGTTGCTACTTTATAACTGTAATTTTGCTACTGTTATGAACTGTAATGTAAATATCTGATATGCAGAATGTATTTTTGTTGTTACAAATTGAACATAATTAAAGCATAGTGATTAATCACAAAAACAATATGTAATTATATATTGTGAAATATTTATTTCTAATTACAAATAAATGAAATTTGTCTTGAATCGTGGTGGTGTAGAATGGGTAACAGTCTTCATATAACAATAGTAAACTACATTGCTACACCGAGGAGCGGTCTGTTGGTTCCTAAGACCATGGGAAATATGTGTTTTCTGATGGTCTTAGGCGACCCCTGTGAAAGGGTGGTTCGACCCCCAAAGGGGTCTCGACCCACAGGTTGAGAACCGCTGGCCTAGAATAAGATCTAGCGTTAAATCAGCTGCTCCATTAAAATGTTTGACTAAATGGCCGAAACCGGTTTGGCTCAGTGGCTAGAGCATCGACCTGGGGACTGAAAGGTCCCAGGTTCGATTCTGGTCAGGGGCATGTATCTTGGTTGCAGGCACATCCCCAGTAGGGGGTGTGCAGGAGGCGGCTGGTCGATGTCTCTCTCATCATTGATGTTTCTATCAATGATAGAGTTACTATCCTTCCTCTCCCTTCCTCTCTGTAAAAATTCAATTAAAAATATATTAAAAATGTTTGAATGAATGAATGAACTGGAACAGTGGTTCTCAAATCTGGCCCACAGACTCTGTGGGGGCTCTAGACTTTTCCATGGGGGGTCTGTGAAATCAAGCACTAAGTCATAATGTGTCTTTTCACTGCATTGACATTGGATAGTTTTCAATGATGGGCAAGAGCCGCGGTGGATAAAGCTGCTGTGGCCCCAAATGGAACTAGCAGTCATGGCATTCCTCATCCCCATGCACTGATGGCTTCCCCTAAGAATGTCCCTGATGCCTGGCCACCGTGATTCAGTGGGTGAGCGTTGACCTATGAACCTGGAGGTCACAGTTTGATTCCCAGTCAGGGCTCATGCCAGGGTGTGGGCTCAGTCCCCAATGGGGGGCATGCAGCAAGCAGCTGATCAATGATTTTCTCTCATCATTGATGCTTCTATCTCTCTTTCCCTCTCCCTTTCTCTCTGAAATTAATAAAAAAATAATTTTAAATGCTGCTATGATGGATGAGTAAGACACTGCCCTAGTTTTCTGGAAGGTCATAGCCCAGCTGAAAGTCAGTTGGTGAAAGTTGCGGGGAGCCAGATTTCTGCTAGATCAGCCACTTGCCATCCCCTCCTAATTCTCCCCAAATCCTCAGTTTTGGAACCAATGCCGCAGCTACTGCACTTTAAATCAAGGGAAGGTTTCAGGACAAGCAGTCCAAACGCCCTGGCGGAGTTCTCTGCACCGGGAAACATGTGGCTTTCTGAGCACGGAGCGCCCTCTAGTGTCTGTCTACAGTACGGCAGGTCCAAAGAGGAACTTCAAAGATGCCTGTTGACCGCCAAGAGTTTCTCCCCTTAGGTGAGCGCTGATTATGGACAAGCTACTTTCAGGTCTCTGCTGCAAGAAACAGCACTGCCAGTTCACAAAGGAATAAATCACACAGCTGCCGACATTTCTGAGCACTCACTATATCCCAGGCCCTATATTAATTACCCAAGAGGCAAACATTATTATCATCATCATCATCATCATCATCATCATTTCCAGTGTACAGGTGAAGAAACTCAGGCAGGTGAGACAGCCAACTAGAGGCAGAGCCAGGATTCAATCCAAGTGGTCAGACTCCATAACTATGCTGCTATTATTATTATTGTTGTTATTATTATTATTATTGGTTTATTGTCAAGGAGAAGTACTAGCCACAGGCAATACCAAGACAATTCTAGTGAAACTTCTCCTGTTTACTGGCAAGAATTTTAATTTATGTAACTCTGGAAGATTTATGTTGAAACATCAAGGATGGAATGAGAATGAGCCTTTCTTTGGTTTGTAATGAAAGGGATATAAAGAATCTAAACTGGCTGAGACCGGTTTGGCACAGTGGATAGAGCGTCGGCCTGAGGACTGAAGGGTCCCAGGTCCGATTCCGGTCGGGGGCATGTACCTTGCTTGCGGGCACATCTCCACTGTGGGGCGTGCAGGAGGCGGCTGATCGATTTCTTTCTCTCATTGATGTTTCTGACTTTCTATCTCTCTCCCTTCCTCTCTGTAAAAAATCAATTAAAAAAATATTAAAAAAAAATCTAAACTGGAGTTTTCAAACTGAGGCTGTAACTCATTGATGAGCTGTATAAAAGTTGATACAAAATAGATCAGAAAACACTATGTACTGTCATGACCCAGTATTCTCCCCCTGACATATGAATATGAATATATATGGGACTGATAAAAAAACACTGGGAAACTTTTGATCCAGGTATGTTCCTGTGCACCCAGAACTAACAGTCAAGCCATTTCTGCCCAGGTGAAACTTCCTTTTGTGTTCTGAGACCCCAATAATCCCATGTCACAACCTCTTTCCCCTCTTCTTAGTCATTAGTTTTCTTTGAGTGACTCCCACTGTCATAAATGTCACCGTGGGTCTAAATTAATTTCTCCATGCCATAGTCCCCCCCCCCCCAATTCTGTTTTGGAAATGAAGAACTGAGCTCTTTTATTCCTTTATGATAGGAGCTGTGGTTAAAAATAGCAAGGTGATTTTTAAAATCTAATTTAGTACCCGGTAACTGTTTTTTCTCTAAACTTTAGGGGTTGGAGTCAGCCTCCTCTGTGATGGTACATTGAAAGACAGACATCAACTAGTCCTGCTTGGTATTTGTATTTTAGAGAAGATAAGAAATGTGTCCCAGTTCACATGGTTCATAAGAGGAAGGCCTAGAACACAGGACAGTCTGATTCCAGGACAGCAAACTTTCAACCACTATGCTATGCAAAAGAATCAGAGCTGTTGACCGCCAAGAGTTTCTTCCCTTAGGACACAGGCAGTGTCTGGGATGCTGATGAACTGGGAAGACCAAGAGTGTGTGTTGACTTGTATTGTAGGAGCTGCTACATTATAGAGATACTTGTCTTCCAGCTGTTGGAGGCCCTGTGACAGTGGGTTGGGTGATGCTTGGTGTTTGTGACCTGATCTGTGACACTGAGGGTATATGTGTGGCAACGTGAAACACTGGGAGAGGTTTCCCAACAACTCTGAGATGTTTATTATTCACATAACAGAGGTAGGAACTGAGGTTCAGGTTGGTTTACAGAGAGTAAATAACTGAGATGTAAGTCAGGTTGTAAAAGGTATAACAGTATTTGAAGGCTTACTCCATGACAGGAACTAGGTAATGATGTTTCCGCATATTATCTTAGGTAACTGTCTCAAGGAATTACCTGCATTTTAAAGCCAAGGAAACGGGTTCAGAGCAGTTAAGATGCCTGAGGTTACACAGTAAGTGCGGAGCCGTAAGTCAAACTCTGGTCTCCCTGACTCTAAAGACCTTGCTTTTCACCACTCTAAGATAAAACCAGAGAATGTCTGACCTTCTCCTGAGTCGCAGAAATAAAGTAAATTATAGATAGATAGATAGATAGATAGATAGATAGATAGTGAGGCTGGTGTGGCTCAGTGGTTGATAGATCAACAGAGAGTTGATCTATGAACCAGGAGGTCATGGTTTGATTCCCTGTCAGGGCACCTGCCGGAGTTGTGGGCTGGAACCCCAGTGTGGGGTGTGCAAGAGGCGGCGATCAATGATTCTTTCTCACCATTGATGTTTTTATCTCTCTCTCCTCCATTCCTCTCTGAAGTCAATAACAATATATTTTTTTAAAAAAGGGAAGAAACCTCATAGCCACAAAAGAGTCAAAGAGGTAGGTGGTTAATACCCAACAAGTATCGGCTATTCTTTACTCCAGGTTTCTATGGTTGCATAACAACTCACCCCCAAGCCTGGCCTGGCCCTAGACCTCCTTGCTAAAATGAACATGGTATCTACAGGTCAGATAAAAACTTGATCTAGTAGCATATACCACCTGAAGGAGGGGGTAGCCTCCCCTGCCCTCAGTTCCTGGCCAAATACCACAGAACTGGAGGAGGTCATTTCTCCCCCACACCCCTTGGCTACTTGGGGAGCTCCTTGGAATGAACTGGGTGAACAGCAAAAGGGATCCATATATTTTAAGGATGGCAGCACAATCATCGTACCCGATAAGCCTTGCTTTCTATCTGTGCCTGTCAACCCAGAAGAGACATCTCTGATAGAGGTCAGTTCTCAAGGGTCCACACCATTAGCCAAATGTCAACAGTCATCCTAGCAATAGAGGATGCCGTGGCCCACCATTGGCATCATCCGCACATTCTTTTTCAGACCTTCAGGTCATTGCCAATGACCTAGCTATCTGGCCCAACAGTGAGGACAATAACAACAGCTCTTTATTCAAAGGCACCCCCTTTGGGGTGAAGAACTCCTGGAATGTCCTTGTTTCACAGATGCCCAAAAATAAAAATCAAGGTCAGACATATCTTTGCACATACCAGAGCCTCAATGCAAGGCCTCACCAAGACACTATCCTCTTCAGAGCTCCAGACATTATGGAGAGTGACCAAGGCATTCATTTCTAAAAATACATAACTCGGGGTCCTTGAACAAGGCATTCAATAGAATTTTCACCTCCATTACTAGCTTCAGGCTGTAGAAAACAGCAGAATGGCTTACATAGAAAAGTTCAAATGTAATGAAATGACACATTTTAGCTAGTCAAACATCCACAGGGGTGAATTGTAATAGAGTCCATGTTTGTTAATGGGCTTGATCATCTTTTCACATGGTTATTGGCTCATAATATAGGCAATAAAAGAATTCTCAATAAATGTAAAAGGATTGATGTTGCCGAAACCGGTTTGGCTCAGTGGATAGAGCATTGGCCTTCGGACTGAAAGGTCCTAGGTTCGATTCTGGTCAAGGGCATGTACCTTGGTTGTGGGCACATCCCCAGTCAGGGATGTGCAGGAGGCAGCTGATTGATGTTTCTCTCTCATAGATGTTTCTAACTATCCCTCTCCCTTCCTCTCTGTAAAAAAAAAAAATCAATAAAGTATATTTAAAAAATAAAAGGATTGATGTTATACAAAGTATGTTTTCTGACCAAAGCAGAATTTAAGCCAAAATCTATAACAGATTTGACAAATCATTAAAACTCGTGAAAATTAAACAACATACTGAGCTTGTGTCTTTTTAAAAGTACGTTTGTGTTGTTGACAGTATTATAGATGTCCCCCATTTTCTCCCCTTTTGCTCCCTCTACCCAGCCCCTCCCCCCTGGTCCTCCTGCCCCACTTTTACCTCACTATTTTCTGTGCCAATGGGCTATGCATATACAGATGTAAATTCTTCAGTTTATACCTCTTCCTGTCCCCCTCCCCTCCCCTCTGAGCTATATCAGTCTGTTTCATGCCTCCATGACTCTGGACTTATTTCATTGGTCAATTTATTTTGTTCATTAGATTCTACAAATAAGTGAGATCATATGATATTTGTCTTTCTGTGTCTGGCTTATTTCACTTAGCACCATAATCGCCAGGTCCATCCATGGTATCTCAAAGGGTAAATGTTCCTTCTTTTTTATAGCTGCATAGTATTCCATCAAATACATGTACCATAGCTTTTTTTTTTAAAAAAACAATTCATCTATTGATGGACACTTGGGCTGTTTTCAGATCTTAGCTATGTAAATAACACTGCTATGAACATAGGAGTGCATATATTCTTTCTGATAGATGTTTTATGATTCTTAGGATATATTCCCAGAAGTGGGATTGCTGGGTCAAAGAGCAATTACATTTTTAATTTTTTTGAAGAAACTCCATGTTATTTTCCCTGAGATTATATCTTAAGAAGGTAGGCCCTGGCTGGTTTGCCTCAGTGGATAGAGTATCAGCCTGCAGAATGAAGGGTCCAAGGTTCAATTCTGGTCAAGGACACATGCCCAGGTTGTGGGCTCGATCCCCAGTGGGGGGCATATGGGAGGCAGCCAATCAATGATTCTTTCTCATCATTGATGTTTCTGACTCTCCCTCTCCCTTCCTCTCTGAAATATATATATGTGTATATATATATTAGAAAAAAGTAAAGGAGTAAATTATACTTAGAGTAAACTGAAGGAAGGAAATCTATATATATAAAAGGCTAAATTGACTCGTGCATGTGCGATACATATAAAGCTCTTGCTGGTGCCAATCGCACATATGTGTTGTGATCTGTCATTGTCAATTGTGAATTTGGTTGACACTTGTATTATAGAAAAAGGGTGAATAGCGATATTAAAATAGTTCTTATAATTAACTTTCTTTCAATGTGCACGAATCTGTGCACCAGGACACTAGTAATAAATATAAAAGTTGAAATCAATGAAATAGAAAATGTATAAACAATAAAAAATATCAATGAAACAAACACTAAAAAACAAAGATCAATAAAACCTTACAAGGCAAAAAGGGCTTTGCAAATGTGATCAAGGACATTGAGATGGGGAGATTATCTTGAATTACTCAGGAAGGACCAATCTAATCACATGGGCCTTTAAAACTGGAGAAACTTTTCTAATTGAGCAGAGAGATGAAACCAAAGAAGAAAAGGAAATTTGGCCCTGGGTGGCATGCTCAGTGGTTAGAATATCAGCCCACACACAGAATGGTCTCAGGTTCGATTCCCAGTCAAAGGCACATGGATTCGCTCCCCACTCCTGTTCTGGGTATGTGAGGGAGGCAACCAATCGGTGTGTCTTTCTCACATCAATATTTCTCTCTCCCCCCTTCCACTCTCTCTGAAAAGCAATGGGAAAAATATTCTCATGAGGATTAACAAAAACAACAACAAAAAAAGGAAATTTGGAGCAGAAGAGGTACTTGAATGGCCACTGATGGCTTTGAAGATGAGAAAACGAGGCAGGATAAGAAGTCAGGAAAATCCCCTGGCAATTGGAATGGGGAAACTGAGACAGATGGCTGATTCAGATTGGTTATTGATTAGGGGAGGAGTTACATGGGAGACTTCGGTTAGGCTGGAAATGTCTTGATCCAGATGGTGTTATACATGTGCATATAGGCAAAAATACATTAAGTCATACACTTAATATTAACACCCTTTGCTGTGTTTACATTATACATCAATAACATGTAAAGAAAATAGAAAAATAGATTCAACCATGGAAATACAACTTAACTTGATCATATTTCTACATTCCGATTTAAGTGGCTTAGAGAATAAAATCACTGGGATGCTTTCCCCCACCTCCTGTCAGTACCGGCTCACCATAGCCTGCAAACCAGGCCAGGATGCAAAGACAAACACATCACCCAGCCTGCTCCTCCATTATAAGAGGAAATAAACAGACCGGAAGAGGTGCGGGCAGGAGTTCCACAATGAGTTAGTGGCAGAACCCGCCGAGGACTCAGATCTCAGACACACCCCATTCTACTCCTGGGCAACTGCTGGCAAGAAAGGGCTGAGCACGTGGGCACGGTGGGCATGGGTGGCCAGTCCAGTCCATGCTGGCAGAGGAGGACAGGCCAGGTTTCAGGCCAGGCAGGCAGGGCCACTCCTGGAGACCAGCCAGCTGGGAGTGGGGGAGCCGGATCGCTAGCAATCTGTGGAGGGTGTCGCTGATGTTAAGTAAGTTGGGACTTCTATTTGGGTCTCAGGGAGAAAGAAAGAAAGAAGAGCCTGTGGTTTCAAGAGGACACTCAAGGAACCCCCAAGGGCAAAAAAAAATAAAAATAAAACAAAACGTAAGAAAAACCAACAAAAAATAAACAAGCAAAAAAACACCTAACAAACAAAAATCAAAACCCCCAAATCGCCAAGGGGACCTAGGGGCTGGGATGGGAAGTGAAACCTGCAAGCCCTTCCTCTGACCTTGGCCAAGGTCGTCCCTCTGGACTCACTCCTCCGTGCCTTCCCCGGAGGAGGGTCCCGTTTAAGGCCGGGGGAG
The DNA here is from genome assembly GCA_011751065.1 of Lasiurus cinereus. NCBI lineage: Eukaryota > Metazoa > Chordata > Mammalia > Chiroptera > Vespertilionidae > Lasiurus > Lasiurus cinereus. Next base: position 3,056,539 of record JAAGEH010000016.1, on the reverse strand, counting down.
CAGAGCAAAGGACAGGTTGAAGGGCGGCCCTCAGCCGGGGCTGTCCCCCAGGCCAGGCCGGACGGAGCCCCGGACCCGCGGGCCCCCGTGCGGGAAGTCTCTCCGCGGCAGCATCAAACCGGAGACGGGCGATCACCGGGCGAGGAACCCGATGGGAGTGGGGGCCGGAGAGCAGGGAGACGGAGGAGGGTCCCCGGCTCTCCCGCCCCCTCAGGCTCTGCAATCTCCAGGGGGAGGGGTGGCTCCAGCGGAGGGTCTCGGCGCCCCCTCCCCTCCTCAGGCTCCTCTCGCCTCGCCCCTCTCACACCCCCACCTCCCGAGGACAACTTGTCGCTGGCTTCCCAAGCTGGGGCTTCTTCCTGCCCCCCGACCCTGCTTTCCTTTTGTCTGTGTCTGCACTTGACGGTTTCTGAGCGTGGTCTCTCTCTCTCTCTCTCTCTCTCTCTCTCTCTCTCTCTCTCTCTCTCTCTCTCTCTCTCTC
>JAAGEH010000016.1:3024970-3056048 GCA_011751065.1 Lasiurus cinereus | reverse complement strand
CTCTCTCTCTCTCTCTCTCTCTCTCTCTCTCTCTCTCTCTCTCTCTCACACACACACACACACACACACACACACACACGCAACACACACACACACACACACACACACACACACACACACACACACACGCATGCACACCCCCTCTCTGTGCCGGCCATCTCGTCGCCCGCCTCCAGCCGGGCGGACCCGGGAATCTCTGCGCAGCGGGCGGCTGGCGCCCCGGGGACGGGGCAGGTGAGAGTCGCCGGAGCCCGGCCCGGGGCGCGGGGAGAGGTGGCGCCGGCACCCTCCGCCGCGGGGGGCCCCGTCCCCGCCCCCGCCCGCCCACCCCGCCCCTCCGGTTCTCTGGCGCCAGAGGGACCGAGGGCGCAGGAGTCCCTGTGCGCCCCCCGCGCCCGGCCGCGCCGCTGCCCCTGACCGAGACGCGGCGCCCCGAGGCCTGGGGCGGGGGTGGGGCGGGCGACCTGGAGCCGCCCAGCCTGCGGGCTCCCCGCGGCGGCCACTAGGGTCCCTGGACCGGGTGGCGCCTAAAGGCCCGCGTGCCTGCAGCCGGTGGAGACGCCCCGAGCCCTGCGGAGAAGGTAGGTGCGGCCCGCGCGCCCTCCCTCTGGCTGCCGGGGCCGCGGCCTGCAGAGCGCAGCGCGGGCGGGAAACACCCCCTCGGGGCGCGGGCCATCCATCCCCGGCCGCGCCTGGAGCACGGGTGGCCGCGGCGGGCGGGAGCCACCGGACCCAGTTCACCTTGAGCTCCGACCGATCCCACTCCCCGGGGCGCCCGTGCAAAGCCAGGGCCTCCGTCCTCCCCCAACCCCTTCTCCTCCCCCCAGCCGGGATGGGTAAGGGGCCGAGGGTCGCCTCCCAGCCCTCCCCCACGGCTTGGGCTCCCCAGAGCCGGGGTGGATTGTCCAGCCTCAGCCCTGGTTCCACTCACACTCCGGGATTCCCATGAAGGGGGGCAGGCAGGAGAGACAGGGGCCTGCTCCCCTGAGCGGCCTGGGGGGCAGGGGTGGCTTGGAAGGGGCTGCTGCTCTTTCTCTGTGGGAGCTGGGACTTGGTCTGGAACTCAGGGTCCATACAGGAGCCCCAGGTCCCCACGTTGGGGAGTCACCCCTCTCTCTAGCTGCCCCTCCTGCAAGGGAAGTGCTTGGGGAAGCCCCTTGCTCCCCAGCACCTCTCACTGAGGGAGGAGAGCGGCCTGCTGGCCTCTGGACGGAGCTGGGGCTCGGTGGCCTCCGTCTGGAGGAGCCATCTCCATCCGCAGGGGCTGCCAGGCACCGCCATCTTGCTCCAACTCATTCTCACAAGAACGGAGCGGGTGCTTTTGGGGTAAGAGCGCCCGTTTTTTGGAGGAGGAGGCAGGAGGCAGGGGAAAGTGCCCCATCTATGCGGCCGGGGCCCATACCAAACAGGATGGGTTTTGGAAAGGCAGGCGCGTGTGGAGAGAAAGGCATGATGAGCCCGCAGGGTGGGCATTGTGGAGGCACTTAGCGATGAGTGGCGCTCAGGAGTCAGCGAGGGACCCCGTCTCCCGACAGCGGTGCCTCTCAGAATATTAAGCATCGTGTCAAGATTGAGGATTTGAGCAAACATGTAAAGGATTCGTGGAATTGGGTGCTCCCCGTTATGCTCGATCATAACGGGAGCAGGTGGGAAATTCAGAGTCACCTCTGTCTCCTCCTTCCAAAGTAGGCAGTACGCAGTAGAGTTCCCATGTTACCCAGGTCAGATGCAGAAATAGACAGCACAGAATTGGACTTTCTAGAAGAATCAAGAGAAGCAGAAAGATACACCAGTGGATGTTAGGCTTTTCCTGATCTCATCTTCCTCCCAAATCCCCCTCTTCCTAGGGGCCTTCTCACTCCCCCAGCCCAGGACGGGGGCTAGGGGGAGCTTTCTCCCACTCCCAACCACATCGCCCTGGGCTTGCCCACCCCCTGCGGGGGCTTGGACCCACCACCCCAACACACACACACACACAAGGCACATACACAGGCACTCTGCCCCAGAACCAATGTGAGGAAAGCTTTCCCCGCCCCAGGCCAGGCCCGGTGGGAGACCTCCGAGGCCCTGAAGAAGAGCCCCTCGCTCTCACACTGCAAATCGGACCCCCCCCCCCCCGTCCACCACCTCTACCCCCAGCAGATGGCTGGCAGTCCTGCCTTATCGCCCCTCAGAAAGCACCGATCCTATGACAGCGGCATCTGTCAGGCTGGGAACTGAGTCTCCAGCCCTCCCTGCCCTCCGACTCCTCTTCTCGCCCCCATTCACACCAACCCCGGGCTGCAGTGCTGCTGGATTAGGGGGTTTGCTTCTTTTGACCTACGGACTGGGGTTTTCTCTGGTTTTCTCCTCCCCCGCTGCTTTCTTGCTCTTGGGTTTTGGCTTCTGTTTCCCTCGAGCGGAGAAAGACAGAAAATCCTCACTTCTCTGGGCCTGGAGGGAAGGGATAGAGAAAGGAAGGAATAGCTGACCCACCCAGGAAGCACCCCGAACTGTGATGGGAAACATGAATCATCATCGTAGACCCATCCCTCCGAGGCTGGGAGGCCGTGAAGTTCCACAGTCACCCCCTCACCCCCACATTCCATGGTGGCATCGTCTCTGAGAGGAACTAAGAATGTGGAGCTCCTGCAGTTTTCAAAAATAGGAAATTCCCGAGGTTATCCAGGCGGCCGGCGTGGAGGGAGTCTGCCCTTTGCCCAGGCGGCCTGGGCTCACAGGAAAATGGAATCCTCGGTGCTGACTGTCCTGCTTTCTGAGCCTGGGGTGGGGGCAGGCCTGGCCCTGACCTGGGCTCCACAGGGGAACGGGGCTGTTCCCCAGGAGGAGGTGAGATGTGGGGGGTGGAGGTCCAGGTCCCTCTCCTGCCCGGATGCCTCACAGGCTCCAGAACTTATTCTGTGACAAAAAGCAGGAGAAGCTGAAGGAAAGAGCATCCAGATGCGGAATCTGCTTAGACACCCAGCGCCACGCTGAAAGCCGGGGACAAAGTCTGTCTCCTTGACCCCGGCGGCTCCCCTGTTTGGCTGGGGTCGGCTTGTGGTTCAGATCGGGGGTGTCTGTGGAGCCAGTTTATAGGGGTTGCGGCTCGTTCCCTCCTTTCCCCGTGGCTCCCCTGGCTTCCTTCCTTCCCGCCCTGTCCAGAGCTCCTCAGAAGGTGACCAGGGCTGTCTGTAGGGCCCTGGGTCCCACAGTCCCCGAGGGTTTACACTCCGGAGACATCAGGTTAGGAACTTCTGTCTGGATTGGTCAGAGGAGTTCGAGTCTGGAAAGTGCGGAGACCAAATCCGAATGCTTATGTGGATCTCCCCTTTCTGCTCTTTGGCCGGTGCCCGGTGCTTCTACACCCAGTGGGGGTGTTCCTATCTGCCCCCCAACTGTCCGGAAAGCAAAGGGCAAAAGACACCGGGACCTGAAAGGTGGTCACAGATCTCAAGCCTTTGCCTCGGGAAGATGCCCGAATGCCCACCCTCACGCAGCTCCCTCTCCATCCTTCCCCATCCCTCTCCTCGGCCCCTTACAGCACTGACAGCCTTGACCTCCAGGTAAAAGCGCCCTATCCCTAGCCCATCGCCCCTCTTGGGGTGGCCTGGTGGCCCCCTTCCGAGCCCTCCCTTTGGAAGTCTTCCTGGGCTCATGTTCCGGGCTGAGTCGGAGGCCAGGGCTTCGTTCAGAATAAACTGGGTAGGAGATAGTAAGGATGAGAAAAATAACCGCGAACTCCAGAGCCGCCTCCATCCTGGGAAGTTTCTCCTTAGAGGAGGGCGGAGGCCGGGGCCATGGCCAGCCGGCAAGGACTGGTCCCAACGCCCCAAACTCTGTTAGGGGGCGAGAAGCCAATGTCCGGAGACGCCTCCTTGAGCACACGGACAGAGAGAGGATCAGATGTCTGGCTGGTAAACTTCTTACCTCTTCCGCAGTCCGTCCCTCCTCGCCCCGACCGGCTCCTGGGCTGGCTGGGCCCCAGGGAGGGAGCGAGGCTCCTCCGGGGAGCTGAGACTCCCCGCTCGGCCGCTCTGGGAGAGACCGCGTCCCTGCGTCCCTGCGTCCGGGTGTTTGGAGATGGGGGTGATTGGAGAAGTCGTGGTGAGGGGGTTTGAGACTGCCCCGTCCTCCGTCCCCAACTCCGCTCGCCTTCAGCAATGCGCCCCAAGTCCTGTCTGGGCGGTCCCCCACGGCCGCACCTGCAGTGGTGCCGAGGACCCGCACCTTGGCCGCCTGGGGGGCCGCAGAGGAGGCTCCCGGGGCACCCCGCTGGCCTGCCCTGTCCCTGCGGCCCGAGGACAGGGAGATCCAGGCTGGGAGCACCTGGGGACTCCCCGTGTCTCCAGCCCCAACTGCCTCCGCTCAGCCGCATTAGAAAGGGGGGTTTGACCCCCAGCTGCAGTGTCCACAGCGAACACAGGTGTCCCTTCCTGCGCTGTCCTCGCGGGCGCGGCTGTCTGAGGAGGACTGGGCTGGGCTGGGGGCTCTGTGCAGCCGCCAGCTACGGAGAGGCTGAGCCAGCGCCCTCCCCAAGCGGGTCCTGGATCCTCGCAGCTGGGCACCCGAAGGCTGGGGTTTTGCGGGAGCCTTCCCGCAGGCGACCCCCAAGGAGAGTGGGTCCTGGTCTCCGGCCTCGGCTCTCCCTCTAGGACCCGCCGCCGCCAGCACCCCTGGCCCCTTTCCCGGCTCTGGCTTGTCCTCCCCGTGCGCCCTTCCTCGCCACCAGCCCGCCAGCTCCCCTCGGAGAGGCACCTCTGTCCTCCTGAACCCACTCATTCCTCCGAGAGCCCTGGGGAGGCCGCAGCGTTGTAAATGGGGGGTTTAGGGTGAGGGGGCGCCGAGGAGGCCAATCATCTCCCGGCAAAGACCCAAACCGAAGAGACGCGCCTGGCCGCCCAGCCGGCACCTGCGCGCCCTTCTCCGCACGCGGGTTCTGGCCGCTCCACCTGCCCAGCCAGCAGCTCCGGCTCCCGCCTCCGGTCGGGCTGTTTCCCCGCGCTCTGCCCTTCTCCTTCTCTCTGGTCCCCTCGGGGGACCCCTTTCCCCGTGCCCGCTGCTGTCTGCCGGTCCAGAGGTCCCCTGCGCCCTTGTCCGTGCCCAACCCCGACCGAGGTCGGGGCGAGAGGTCTTGGCTGGCGGCCCGGCTCCCGGGTCTCAGACGCCGCCCCGCAGGCTGGGCTGGAGCTGAGAGAGGTAGAGACCTGGGGAAAGAGAGGCGCACCCCACGCCCCAGAGCGGGGACGTGTGCAGGAAAACAGACCCTGAAACTCTGGGTTCTCTGTCGGGGCTGGACCAGCTCAGGACGAGGCGGCAAGTGGCAGGAGGGACCCAGGCCCCGGGAGAAAAGCTCCTTTTATTTTTGTTAGAGACACAGAGGCTTTGTTCTGCCTTCTCTGTCTGGACGAGGGGACAAGGGAGGGCCTTCTGAGCCGCCTCATCCCCCCTTCCTGGAGTCCTCAGCACCGAGATCCTGGGGAGGCCTGGGGAGATGTCACCCAAGTTTGTGGTACACCCGATTGTTCGTCCTCTCTCTTCATGTATCTGGTGGGAGACCCAAGTCTATTTCGCTGCCTCTCGCTGCGTCCCATGGGTGATAGCTGTATATGAATGGTGCGTGAGAGGTTCTTAACATTGGGGGGGGTCATTCACGGAGCCTTTAAATCAGATGCAAGTGATTGATTCCTCCCTCCCCAGGAAAGAAAAAAATGCACTTATGTGGTACTCGCCAAACCCCACAACTTCAAAGGGGTTCAGGCCCTTGCACCCTAGGTTAAGATCTCCTATTCGGATGGATCAAAGACGCTGGTATCTGGAAAGGCAGAGACTAAATAGGGTTCTTTAAGGTAGTTCACCCCACCCCCACCCCGCAACCCTCTGTGGCTGATAACTTGGTGTTTGCCAGGTCAAACGCCGCCTTTAGAAGTACTCCTCTCCCCACCACTTCTAGTGGGGTCTGGCTTCCCTATGGGGGGGTCCATGCTTCCTCCCTTCCCAGGACAAAGGGGCTCACGCAGGTGGGGAAAGCTTTGCTGGGGACGCTGATTTGGGGGTGGGATGTCTGCTGGAGGGGAGTTGGCCTTGGGCAGCCTCCCAGGGAGTAAAAAACAAACACGGAAACTCCTGGGAAGGGAGGGCTGTCTAGAGACCAGCCCCTAAATATTTGTCTGTGAGTCAATAAGGGAGACCAGGCCATAGAAGGTTCTAAACCACCTGTTCCGTTTCCTCAGGGACGCAGGCTTAGCCAAGGTTGAGGCGGGGGCATACCACACTCTGGCTGACAGGAAAAAGATGTGTTTCTACACATGGGTGTGACTTGTTTGGAGGAGCCGGAACATAGGTGGCTGGCAAACCGGGGTGGAGGGATGGAGGGGAGTGGAGGTGGGAGTGGGGGGGGTTAGGAACCTCCCACTGTGTTTGGCTGACATAGATGGAGCTCTTCCTCCTCAGCCAGTCCTAGTCAAAGCTCCTGACCTTCCCCCCACCGTCCTGTGAGCTGAAGAGTCAGGTTTCTGGGGGGTCTCTGATAGGAATAAGCGTCCTTCTTTGAGGAGGATATTCAGACCAATGAAGGGAACTGGATATTATCTGGTTTATAGTATCCTCCCCCTACACGCAGACATACACATTTCACACCCAGTCCCCGTCTGGCTGGTCCTTAACTGCCTACCCATCTCAGGCAGACGTGACTTGGGGCAGGACAAACCCGCACCCATTTCTGCCTGCCCCTCTCTGAGCTGGCACAGCCACCACCTACCAGCCCAGGAGTTCTGGGCTGAAACAAGAAGCTAATGATTGGTGGGCTAACAGTATTCAGAATCCCGTCTGGGGAAAAAAGAAAAGAAAAGAAAAAAAACCACCATGATTTTCTGCTTGAGACAACTTAAACGGAATAATTCTGGCTGGGAACACCTTGCCTAAATGCTTTTAACCAGAGCAGAAGACATACATGTCTATTTGTTCCCTGCTTCCCTAATTAGAAAAGTTAATTGGCATTCTCGGGAATTTCCCACTGAGGGTCAGAAGCCTCTAGACCAGTGGTTCTCAACCTTCCTAATGCTGGGAACCTTTAATACAGTTCCCCATGTTGTGGTGACCCCCAACCATACATTATTTTTGCTGCTACTTCCTAACAGTAATTTTGCTACTGTTGTGAATCGTAATGTAAATATCTGTGTTTTCTGATGGTCTTAGGCGACCCCTATGATAGGGTCGATGGGCCTCAAAGGGGTCTCGTCCCACAGGTTGAGAACCGCTGCTCTAGACAGTTCTTTGCCCCGCCCACCGCCAGGCCATCCCCCGGCCCGGCCCCCCCCCCCCGTGGAGTTGGCCTCTTTCTGACAGTGGGAGGGGGTGCCCTCACACCCTCTGGCTCCACCCTTGCACCAGGACTTTGGCCCCCAGAAGGCCATGCTGCCGTGGCCAGAAGTTCTTCCCCGGCAGGGTCTCCCCACCCTCCCGGGGTTCCTGGACTCCTTTTCGGGAGCAGACACCCTCCCTGGCTGCAGGTCAGCACTCTGACCGCTGGAGGGGTGTGGCTCCGGCCCGCGCCCTGGAGCTGAGCCGCTGCTGGCACCCAGGGGGCCCTCCACTCGGGGAATGTTGTTGACTGTGGAATGGAAGCTCCCAGCAGGCAAAGGTCAAAAACCTGTTTGGGGAGTCTCTGAGGCTGAAGCACCGAGAGCCCCCAGGCCTAGGGCTGCCCAGGAAATGAGGGGAACCTCGAGGTCTTAATCCCAGCTTCCTGGGCCCCCTGCTTCTTTTCCGCCCAGGCTCAAAGGCGGGAGCTTGCTGCGCTGGCAGAGGGGGGAAAGGCTCCTTGAGAATCTCCCTGAGAATAGCTGCCACTCCCCAGACCTTTCTCCCCCCAGATCCAGATATTTCAGGCTCCAGGGAGTTTGAACCTGAAACGAGCCAGATAATTGCCCCAATTCTCTGTTCCTCATTGAAGAGGGAGTTCCAGGCCAGGGGGTTCAAGTGGCCTCACTTTTATGGACATTGCTCCAAGTCAAAAGAACTCATTATACATATGCAGGCTGCGAGGCACACACTCCGATCTGGACTGGTTCTCTGGGAACAAAGCAGGCTTCTTCCTCCCCACTCCCCCCTCCCACTCCTACTCCCTCCTCCACCTCTTTCTCTCTCTTCCTCCCACCCCCCTCCTTTTCCTTATTCATAGTTACTATTTACTAAATGCTCCCTGTTTACCTGGCATTGGGCTAAAACCCTAGACCCCTTGTACATGAATTCATCCTTACAAGGATCCTAGGAGTTAAGGTAGCCAGGTTTTGCAGATGCAGAAGCTAACTTATATTTTCCAGGCGTGAAGCCCGTGTGTGTGTGTGTGTGTGTGTGTGTGTGTGTGTTCACGTTGCTGCGATACTGGCAGATTTGAATGCTCAAGAGGTATGACATGGAATGGAATGGGAATGAAACTGACAATGAAAAGCGCTTAAAAGTTTTTGACAGATGGGATGTGTTCATAGAATACAGAGTGCTTCTCCTGTCTTAAAGGGAACGAAGGAGTGATGCAATTAACTGGCTGATTCTGCGCTGCACATGCTTTCCCTTGGAATGGGAGGATAATGAGGCTGACAGCATGTTCCCGTTTGAGTTTGCCTGATGTCCTCCATGTTTTCCTCCTAACTTGTGAGGCGCGCACACACACACACGCATTCACCCCCACACCCATTCACCCCCACAGGAATGCTGACACCCACACCGACCTGGCTCTCTCCTGCCTCCAGTCTTTTCTGACTCAGTCCTGGGCCTGAACATAGGGTTTGAGCAGAACGACATGACCCAGGCTCCCCATGTGCACTCAGCAACTAGGCACCCCACTGGGGACAGCCCCAGGCCCCAGCCCTGGACAGGCCCTGCACCCTTGTCTCCCGTGGCATGCGAGGGCCCTTGGCCGGCCCCCCACCCCTTTCCCTCCCTCCTTCCCTGCGGAGCATTCTCCTCCGGGACCACCGTCCTGAGAATCACTTTGAGAAACGCCCGGAAGAGGGCTATGCAGTCTCAAAAGGCATCTCTGCCTTCGGGGAAGGGAGAGAGGGACCCCCCTTTTTTTCTATCCCACATTCCCAGATTCTGGATGTTTCCGAGTTAGGGGGGAGAAATGCAAACAAGGCTTCTTTTTCCCCCCCGACCCCACCCTCTAACTCAGACTCCATGTGAGTCAAGGAAGTGACCCCACTGTCTGCCCTAAATGACCTTCTCTTTTTGGTTTATGGGGCAGTCGTGTATTCAACACCTTCTCTGAGTCGCCAGAGCCTCTTCCAGAAAGCCCTCAAACCTCACAACAACCCCTTTGAAGGGCTTTTTCATCTGGGCCTTGGAGGGCCTCAGGCACTTGCCCGCATTCACACACGAGGGTATAAGCTGGCCTTGTCCTGGAAGGGAGGGGGCCCTACGTGTGTTGGCTCCCAGTCCTCGCTGAGCTGCTCCTGTGGTGGCTTCCAATTCCCTTATAGGCTCCCCCAAATCTCAGACCCAGAAACCCCTTAACTTCCAACAGAGACAACCGACAAAGGCTGCCTTTCTGGAAATGAATTTTGCTTAAAAAAAAAAAAAAGACATTGTTTCGAAGATCCTCAGAGTTTGGGGGTGAGAACCTTCCATTGGAGGAGAGGACACATCCTCCAGGTCTGCTTCCCTGCTAGTAAGGGCTGCTGTGATCCTGGCCAGCCATTTCTGGGGGCCTCGGGGTCTTCTTTTGCAGGTTAGGGAAGGGGGATGCGAAGATTCTGGCGCTGCCTGTGAGCTGGCTGCTGTGGGGATCCAAGGAGATGTGTCTGTGGAAGGCTCCCTCCAGGATGGGGGTCAGGGGTAGGGAGAGGATGGGGTGACTCCTTGCCCTGCCTTCACCGGTTTCATGGTGTTTCTTTCGCTTGGCAGAGGTCGTCAAAGGCGCCATACCAGCGGCCAGCGCCAGGCCAAGCCCGGGTGGTCTGCAGGGAGCAGACCCTTCGCCCTTCACCTGGCTTGGGACCCGGGGAGCTGCAGGAAGATCTTTCTAGTTCAGCGGAGACTCAACGCCAGGGCGCCGCCTAGAGGTCAGCCTCGGCCTCAGCATCACCCGCCAAGGACCATGGAGCTCCTCCAGCCTCGGTCAGAAATTGGGGGAAGGCGAGGGGGAATCCAGCTCGTCGAGTCTCAGGGATGTGGCTTCTGCCTCCTCTGACTTCTCTGAGACACCCCCCAGCCCCCACCAAGGAACCCTAACCTAAGAAGGGATCAGGAAGGCCCCAAAATATTGCTTCTTGCGACTCTTACTAAATGGAAGGGCGTGTGCCAATTTCCGGTTCTTTGAGGATCCTGTGTATCTATTCTGCTTCCTCTCACCATCCAAATTACCCAGCTCCCTCCGGTTATGCCGATCTCTTCACGGAGGGAGGGAGGAGGGAACCCTGACCCCCCAATCTGACAGCGTGGGTACCTTCATTTTCAGTTCTCTGAATAATGTGAAGATCGACGTGCTTTGGGGAAAGCAGTCAGAAAATCTTGGAGGGTGGACAGAAACACGGTTGTCTAAGTGGCCTGTACTTGCTGAGTGGCCATCAGCTCAACTAGCGTGTGAGTGACAGTGGGCAGGGTGCTGGTGGCACTAGCGCCCCTGTGGGTGGCGGTCTGTGCCGGCCATTTGAAAGCTGGTTCCTTGGGGAGGAGCCGGCTGTCGCCTCTGGGAAGGGTTTTGAGCTGTTTGGTCCAGACGTGCAGAGGATTTCCTTTTTAACACGGGGGCCCTCCGCCTGGGTTCTGAGAGTGGGAGTAGGGGGGAGGCACCGAGCCCCCCGAAAAGTGCATGCAAAACGTATATGTCATTCGAAGGCCTGGTCTCTTCAGATTGAGTCCAGGACTGAAATAGTTCAATCCCCGTTCCTTGACTCAGGAAGCCACTGACTCACACCCCCCCCCCCCGACACACACATACTGCAGGCCCTGGGTCCGGGTGTGTGGGGGGGGGTCAGGACCTGGGTAATAACAGTCTGGAATGGCGTAGAAACTGCTGGTCCCTCCGTTCTGCCCTCTGCCCGTCTCTAACAGTTCCCAGAGGCCAATCCTGAGAGGAGGGGTGGCTGCCGGTAGCTGCCACCACCATCTTTTTAATAAGAATACAGCATGATAAAGTGCAAAGTGAGGGAGTCCGGGCAAATAATGAGGAGGGGAGCTGGGGGGGGGCGCCCCACGTAGAGCCTAGAATATGAACAAGCTACTGCTTGTCCTTATGGTGGTTCGTTCCCTTCTTCCTCCTTCTGGGTGCAAAGAAGGGACCAGGCCCCCCCCCCCCGACCGTCCTGACCCTTTGCAGCAGAGTGGGGCTGCCTGCCTCAGAGGTGGCCTTTCAGAAAATCCTGCAGACCACCGCCTCCTGCCCGTTCCCCTCTTTAATGGCAGAGAAGGAACCCCCAGCTGGTCTGGGGCACCTGTTTGTTGTTGTGTGCTGGGAGGAAGGGGCATGGAAGGCCACACCTGTGTGGGGGGGAATGTAGGAGGGGGAAGGATCCCCGCCTGAGTCTGCAGGTGGGTCCCACTCTTGTACCCCAAGCCCAACCGGAGCCTGCGCTCCAGCGCCTCTCAGCCCTGCCCGGCAGGTGTTTGGCGGGTGAGTAACCATGAGGTGTGTTCCAGTCCCTTCACTCTGCCACCCAGAAGCCCCCTGACCAGGGCCCTCAGCCCACCAGGAGCGGGAAGCCGCTCACTTCGCTCCGTTTTCTGGAGCCCGAGGCGCACAGGGGTTTTCCTGGCTGTGGAGTTTGATGACTCCGAAGGCAGACTCCACAAAGTTTTATATATATATATTAAATTAAAAAAAAAAACTAAGCAGAGTGGAAAAGCAGCGTGGCGCGCTGGAGAGGGGCCTGGCACCCGGGTGGCGGCTGCTTTGTTCGATCTGGAGGCGTTTGCCGAGCGGGAGCGGGGAGCGGGGAGCGGAGAGCGGAGGGAGCGCAGCCGCGGCGGAGCTGGGCGCACGGCTCGGCGCGGCGGGCGCTCCACTTCCCGGGACCGGACCCGGGGTTCCCCTGGCAGCCCCGGCCGACCCCGCTCCTCCTCTCCTCCACGGACCTGGCAGCGGGCGGGCGGGCGGGCCGGGCAGGGCCGGGGTCGAGCCGCTGGAGGCGGAACGAGCCAAACCAAAATAACCCGCTTTCGGCGGACGGATGCCAGGATCGGCGGCCCGGGCACGGCTGGCAGAGCGCGGGCCTCCGCCGGGAGGGGCCGCCCGCCGGACTGCGCTGGGGACGGGCCGGTGCGCGGGGCCGGGCCGTGCAGGCGGTGCGTCCTGTCTGGCCTCGGCCGCCGGGCGGCTCCTCGGAGCGCGGGCACGCCGCCGGGCAAAGCCCCGGGGCCGCCGGGCAAAGCCCCGCTCGACGCCAGGGCCGCTGCAGCGGCGAGAGGAGGAGGAGGAGGAGGAGGAGGAAAAGGGGGGACCGGGGCGGGGGATTTTGCGGCTCGTAAATTTGTTCCCCGGCCTTTTAACCCGCCCCGGCCGTCTGTCTTTTCAGGACGCGCGGGGATGTAAGCCGTTTGAAGGTCATCCACACGGTGAAGTTTTATTGTATTTCCGGTCCCCAAGATTTACACCCGGGCGGGGCGCGGGCGGCCAGCAGGCTCCTGCGCTCCCGGGGACTTCCCCGCCGGACACGTGGCCGCTCGGACACTCAGCTCCCGGGCCGGGGCGGGAGGGAGCCGGGCCGCGCAGGACGGGCCGCCGCCGCCCCAGCCCGCAGCCGCTGGGCCCAGCGCCCCCGCCGCCGCCGCCGCCCAGGTAAGTCCGACGCCGCGGCCAGCGCGGCCGCCGACCACGTGGGGGAGCGTTTGCGGGAGCACCTGTGAGCACGCGGGTGTCCGGAGAGGCAGAGGAGGCGGGCATCGCTGGGGGCCTGGAAGCCGGGGCCCGGCTGAAGGTCGGGAAGAAAGCAGCAGATCCGCTCTCCGAGGTCGCAGCCTCCCTCCCTCCCGGTTCACCGGTGAATTCGGAATGGATGGTCTCACCTGGGACAGGGCCCTGGGCCCTGGGACCTGCCCGGTGACTTGTTGAGGTGCGCAGCCGGCCTTCCCTGCCGGCCGGTCCTTCTGCTGGCTCCCCAGTCGTCCTGAGAACTTTCTGCGCCCGCCTCTCCACTCTGCGGTCTGTCTCCCAGCCTTGAAGCGGGGGGCTGGGGCTGGGCTGGAGGATTTGGCTTCTCCGAGCTGCCCTGGGCCGTCCTGGGATGTTCTAGCCGCACCTGGACCCCGGCTTGAAGATGAGGAATCTTTCTATCGGTGGAGACCTCTGGCTGCAGACCCCGAAGGCCGATAAACCAAGCAGGAAGAGCAGCCCGTTCCGGAGGCCGGGCCAGGCCTGGGCCCCTCTGGCCGGGGCTCCTGAAAGACAGAAGTCCCTGGAATCGGACCTGCCAGCACCAGCGAGCTGCAGGCAGGTTTTGCCTGGGGTCCTGCCTCCTGGTCTCTGGACGTGTTGTGTAGCGGCACCTGTGTTCTGTGAGGGACGAGGTGGAGGAACATGAAGTTAGCCGGCCAGCAGCTTTTTTTTTGTGTTTTTTTTTTGTTTGTTTTTGTTTTTGACCCACAAAATGGCTGCAGGGCCCTGCCCCGTTGAGCCCTTGACCCCCGGAGCCTGAACCGGAACTGCTGAGTGAGTTAGGTAGTTTCATGTTGTTGGGCCTGGCTTTCTGAACACAACGACATTAAACCACCCGACTCACGGCAGTTGCTGCTCCCCGCTTAGCTGCAGGAGTAGGGGCGTGGGGAGTGAGGCAGAGTGGGGACTATGCAAAAAACGGGGAAGCAAGCCGTCTGGGGTCCCTCAGCCAGGAGCAGCCAGGATGTTCCCCAGAGAAGAGACCTCAGCACTGCTAGCGTGTCTCCCCACGCCTGCATTTTTTTACAATGGGCACTGGGAGGGAAAGGGGCGATGGGGAGCACCCCACTCTCCAAAGGGCACGTTGCTGAGCGGTTCTGCAGAGCCCAACGGTGGGAGGGGGCTCTGAGCTTCCTTCCTGGGGGCCTCGGGCTCCTGTCTGCCTTGGGATTTTCCCATAAAAGTTTCCCCAACTCGGCCAACGCTAGCTTTCCAGAGACACAGGGAGTCATTGAGGTCTTGGGAACCCCTTTGAGGGGCAGGGCTCCTGGCAGCCCTTAGGTCCTTGAAGGGGGACCCTAAGATAGCCCGTCCCTTCTGAAGGGAAACATCAGAATCCTTTGCAATTTCAGCCTCTGGGCCTCCAGGCGCCTTCCTAGAGCCCCCTAGTGGGACAGCGGTGGGTTAAAAATAAAGTCCTTTGCTCCATTCCACAGTTGGCTCCTGCCCTAGCGAGAGGCCAAGGCTTCTGCGGGGGCCCTTGGTCTGGGCTGCAGGTCTCCCCAGGTCTGGAGGGCCAGCTCCTGGGACAGAGGCCTGCCTGGCAGGCCAGTGGGCAGCTCATTCAGAAGGAGAGAGTGACCGGGCGATGGAGGAGCAGGGAGTGGGGCGGGGGCGAAGCGGTGATACCCTCTCTGACCCCAGCCCTCTCCAGGCTCCTGGCTCTCTGCCCAGGGAAGGAGTCACTACAAGTGCCTGCGGAAGGCGGAAGGCAGGATGGTCCAAAGCATAAGCTCACTTTTGTTCCCAAACTTCCCCCCTTCCCCCCTTGAGGCAGAGGAAATGTAGAAAGGGGCCCAACCGGATGGGGCTCGGTGGCGCCAGGCTGACTTGGATGGCCAAGGAGGAGGGGGGTCTCTGAACAACAGGCCTCCACTGGGGTGGAGGGGCCCTCAGGAGACCCACCCCCCACCCACCCTGAGGAAAGGCGACCTCCACGCCCTGTCCTGGTGAGCAAGGCCCACGCTGCTGCCCCCTGGCAGTTCCTTGTTTTCGGTCGGTTGGGGTGCAGATGGTCTGGGGCGCCCTGTTGCCTTACCTTGCTTCTCCCTGGGGCTCTCACCAACCTGCCCGGCCACTCGGAGCCTCGCTGTCTTCCATCCCTGGCACCCCTCGGCCACCCCCTCCCAGGAACAGTGCTGTAAAAAGAAAAAAAAAGGGGGGGATGTTAGAGAGAAAGGAGGAAATAAAGTCTTTGGAAAGCAGAGAGTTTTACAACAGCCACAGGTTTTATGGAAGCAATTTCGTAATAACCTTCTACCTGCTCAGCTCCTCTCGGTCCCGCCTGCTGCCCACCCCGTTTGGCCTCCTGGATGCTCCCTCCCAAAGAGTCAGCCCCCCGCACGCCCCCCACCTTCCAGATCCCTGATGGCTGTGAATTGGTAAGAGGAGAGTCCAGAGATCTGCCTGGGCCGCTGACCTCTCAGTCCTTCCTCTCACCTCGGACGCTTGGGGAGGGAGGTGGCGCGGAAGATTTCGTTGCTTTTCAGTGAAAACCCCCACTCGGGCGTGGGAGCACTGAGGTTTGAACTTGTGTGCGGAGTCGATGATGTGACTCGTTTTTGGAGGCCGTTTTGTATAAAGGCTGCTGGTCCTGGGGTCCTTGATTTCTACCCCCCCTGGAGCCCAGTGTCTCCACATCTCCTTTCCCCAAGGGGGACTGGACTCTGACTGTGGGTCAGAAGGAAGATCTTGGGGTGCGTGGAGACAGAGACTCGGGGACTTTTCTGATCTCATTGTACGCAGCAGTGTTTTTTTTTTGGCCTGACCCCCACTGTTACCTGAGAAAAGCTTTCCCAGTAAACTCGACTCTACCCACTGGTCCCAGGCATACGTGTGTGGAGCATACTCATGCACAGCTAATAGTGTCTTCATCTGGTGCCCATCACCACCATGAAATAAGGATCACGCGACGCCCGCTGCCCCTGCAGCTCCGGGAAAGACGCGCAGTAAAGGATTTCATGGTCGGACAAAAAAGTCACAAAATTCCATGACCTCCCTGAACCAGTTTGAGGCGCTCCCTTCACCTTCCAGAGAAACATTTTACAAAGAAGTTGTAAAAGAACCCAGATTTAAGTCACACGCATTTGTGGGAGAATACGGACGGTGTTTATTTTGCCTTGAATATCAAGTCAACAGGCAGATTTTTTTTTCCAACGGAAGCTTCGGAATGAACTACTGTTTTATAGCTACAATTCAAGTATACAAGTACTCCGGTTTTCACCCTTTTCATAGGGGTGTGATGGTTATAAAAACGTACACAAAAGCGTTTGGATCACAGGTCTTCTATGAGTAGAGCTGTAAATAGACATCACAGGCGTTATTCGCACATCCACAGACATACCACTGGATCTTGCACTCAGACGCTTAAGCAATCCGGTATTATGGTTGGGCAGGTTTGCTCAGTACCTATTCTATATGCAGCCTAGAGTACAGTATATTTGCATACGAGGTTCAAGATGGATTTTAAATATACATACAGGATAGACACCTCTATTCAAACACAGCATGCATACATTTGAGCTTAGCTTATCGATTAAAAACAATCTTTGCCCCTTTATTATTTTACCTTCTTCCTCTTCTTCTCCTTCTCCTTCTTCTCCTTCTCTTTCTCCTTCTCCTCCTTTTTCTCCTCCTTCAATTTCCCCCTCCGTTGAAAATGTTCTCTTACTGACAAGGACCCTTTTAAAAGCCCCCCCTCCATCTAAGCGCTCAGCGGCTGGGCCAGGCCAGGCTGGGCCAGGCCAGGCTGGGCCTCTGCGCTTCCCACCTCGGCCTCGCTCCTCTGCGCTGGGGCCCCAGTGTGAGCGGGGCTGCAGCTTGCCCTGCCTGCTCTTCCCGGAGCCACAGATGCCAGCCGGGCCTGCGTGCAGGCAGGCTCGCTCCTGTGCCAGGAATGGCAAAAGGCGTGGAGGGCGAGTAGGGCTTCCCTTCTTCCTCTTTAGGATGGGGGGTGGGGCGGGGTACAGTTTGCTCTCTCAGGATGAGATGACCCTCACTCAAGGAACCCCTCAATCAGGCATCTTTAGAAACTGGGCACCACTGGCTGGAATCCTGTTCGCCTGCCTCGGTCAGGGGAGGCACCATTGTCTGGGTGAGAAAACAAGGGTTTGGTGTTTTTTGGGAAGTTGGGGGGTGGGGAGCGGAAAGGGCTTCCAAACACCCAAACAGGGGGGCTGCCTCTCAGCCAACCCTTCCGTCATTTGTCTGAGTTGAGTTTCAATGTGAAGCAACAGTGTTTTCTAGAAAGTCTACCTGCGGGGGTGGGGGGGTGCTCCTTGCTTGGCTGCACCAGAGTCCCCACCTGGAGGGAGGTGAGCTGGGGGGTGAGTTCATTCTTTTCCTTTCAGACTCCCCTCTCTGAGCAGACTGAGACCCTCAAAGCCTGTCATTTTGACATGGTCCCCCTTTCCCCCCTTTTCCAGCCTCTTTGTGAGCTAAGGCTTAAGTTCTGGTGGCGGGAAAGAGCCTGGGTCCCCTCCTGACTCAGCACCCAGGAACCAGGGTGAGGGGCAGCTCCTCAGACAGACAGCTGCCCACAGCCCAGCCCCTGCCTGCACCCTGGGAGGGCACCTCCTTACCCGGGAGCCCAAAGGCTCTGCTCCCTCTAACGTCTCCCCTAAACCAAGTGGCCCTCGTGACTTCTCTCTGGCAGAACAAATCCAGGGTGGGCAGGGGAGACCAGCCCAGGGCTGTGACTGTCCCACTAATAAATAATAATAAAAAAGCCGCTGCCCACCGCCCGCCTGTCCTTTTTGGACCCTAATTTATATGCGACAGAAAGCCATGTCCGCAGCCCACCGTGCTCCAAGCACCGTTATTGATGGCAGGAGAGACTTCCCCCCAAGAACCTATTTCTCACAGGTGGAGCCAGCGGCGGGCTCCCACAGCTGGCAGAGGCAGAACAGGTGCTGCGCCCTCACTGAGATTGCTCCCCGCGCGCCCCGCTTCTCGCTGGCGAGTCCAGGTAGCTCTCTCCCCTTCCCCAGCGCCCAGCTGCTACTTCGAATTGGCATCGGGGTTTTATTTTATTTTATTTTATTTTATTTTATTTTATTTTATTTATTTGTCTCCGCCGCCCTTGGGTCCCCTGGAACAAGCAGGTCTTCCTGCTGTTGGTTTCGGAAATGCCTGGCTGTCACCCTCGGAGAACGGGGGTGGGAGAGGAGGAGGGGGGGCGGCTGGGTGCCCGCATTGATCTTTAAAAAATCATTTTGAAATCGCCATAATGTGAAGAAATATGGCGCGCTGCCCTCGTATTTCACATGTAATGACACGAGATGGCTTCATTTGGAAGGAAAAGCTGGCGGGAGGGTGTGTGTGCGCGCGGAGGTGGTCTGCAGCCTCCTGCACAGCGGAGGGGTCCATGGGCAAAGGGATTAAACCTCCAATGAGAATCATCGCCCTATTGGTGAAAATAGTGGGGCCGTCGGCGGCCCGTTTTCTCAGGGCCCAGAGCCGGAGAAGGCCGAGAAAAAGCAGCCCCAGCCTGCCCCTAACCCCGACCGCGGGGAGGAGGGCGAGGGGAAGAGGGGAGAAGCGTCTGGCGGGGCTGCCCTCCCGGGTGCTGGCAGGCCGCCGCACCCAGGCCAGAAGCGGGAAGAGCAGGGGCCGGGAGGCGAGCCGGATGGCGGCCAGTGGCCCCGAGGGAATCCCAGCTCAGGGCCCCAAGAACTGATCCCCACAAAACCGGGGATTTGGGAACTCCAGCGAGAGCAGGCGGTGGCGGGCAGGAGACGGACCTCACAGGCTCTCTGCCTGTGCCAGTTGGTGCCCAACACCAGTGTCTGGAGCTCCTTCTGGACGACCCTGAGGGGCGAGAGGAGGGGGACAGGAGAGCCCGGGGGTGGCAGGGGAGACAGCTGGACCCCTTCTCGCGCCTCTGCCCGCTGACACCTTAGGGAAGTCCCCCTAATCCTTTGTCACATCCAGCTCCCCGTCTGGGCCGTGGTAAGGGCCTGGCCTGTGACTCGGTGGAGGGAAGGAGAAATGGCGGTGCCCCCCGCCCAACCCCATACTTCCCTCTGGCCGGGGCCAAAGAGAGGTCCCGGGAGTCTAAAGGAGCGTTGGCTCCTGGTATCAAACTCTTCCAGCGCCTCAACTTCCCGGGGCCTGAGGAACCTCTTTCAACTCAAGCAGGTTCTCATGTTAGGACAGCTACATCTTAGGACAGCATTCTGTGGACACTCAGCCCCTTCTATTCCCCTCTCTCAGCTCCGGAGGGGTCAGGAGAAACCCCCAGGGCAGTAACCTTCCTCAAAGAGCCACAGAGAGCCCCCCCTCCAAAGAGGACCCCATCTTTAATCCTCCCCCTCACCTCAACTTCTCTCCCCACCATCTCCAATGAATGGCTGCGGCGGCGCAGATTGTTTGCATAAACATCTTGTGACAAGAAGACAGCAAAGAGGCGAGGAGGGCCCGAGGGATGGAGTGAAGGTGTGCGTATGGGGGCGAAGGGAGGAGGGAGGAAGAGGAGAAGGAGGAGGAGGAGGAGGAGGAGGAGGACACGTCCCCGTTAATGAGGCCCGGGGCCCTCCGAGCTGCTCCCAAGCTGGGGCTCCATCCCTCCCACGGTCCTGCTCTCTCTCTCTCCCTCCCGGACCCGCCTGGGGAGAGGAGGGCTCCGCCGCCCGCGTCCCTCCGGAGGCAGCCGCTGCCTTCCCTCCGCCTCTCCTCCGCCCCCCGCTGCACCCCCCACCCCCCACCTCCTCCCCGCCCCCCCTTATCGAGAACTCCACCCCCCTGCCTGCAAAAGGCGGAGGGACCGGGCGGCCGGCTGCTCGCGCGGAGGTTACGTGGCCGCCCGAGCCCTGACGTGGGCGCACATTGCATCAGCATAAAACAATCCATCCTCGATATGGAATGCGGCGCGGACGGCTGACAGAGCGAGGGCAGCCCCGCGCGCGATTGATTTACGCCGGAGCCGGCGCTTTATCAGGCGCTCGGCAAAACTTTGACCAATCATTGTGCCGGGAGCGCCGGGCCGGGCCGCTCCACTGTACTTTGTTGGCGGAGAAGTTGAGCCCGGGGTGGGGGTGGGTGCGGGTGGGGGGCTTGGGGGAAGGGGGTGTGGGTGCGTGCGTGCGTGTGCGTGTGTGTGTGTGTCTCCGTGTCCGAAAGCCCGCGTCCCCCGGTCCGGGGGAACCACCTTCTCCCGGCCTGTGGGCGCCGCCGCGCCAGCGCTTCCCTTCCCCCTGCGCGCGCGCCCGGATAATGTCTGAGAATGTCCATTTCTGGGACGCTGAGCAGCTATTATGTCGACTCGATCATAAGTCACGAGAGTGAGGACGCGCCTCCAGCCAAGTTTCCTCCCGGCCAGTACGCGAGCCCGAGGCCGCCGGGCCCCGCCGAGCACCTGGAGTTCCCCTCCTGCAGCTTCCAGCCCAAAGCGCCCGTGTTCGGCGCCTCCTGGGCGCCCCTGAGCCCGCACGCGTCCGGGAGCCTGCCGTCCGTCTACCACCCCTACCTCCAGCCCCAGGGCGTCCCGCCGGCCGACAGCAGGTACCTCCGCACCTGGCTGGAGCCCGCGCCGCGCGCCGAGGCGCCTCCCGGGCCGGGCCCGGCCGCGGTGAAGGCGGAGCCGCTGCTGGGCGCGCCGGGGGAGCTGCTCAAGCAGGGCACGCCCGAGTACGGTTTGGAAAGTCCGGCCGGCGGCCGGGAGGCCGTCCTGTCTAATCAAAGACCCGGCTACGGGGACAATAAAATTTGCGAAGGAAGCGAGGACAAAGAGAGGCCGGATCAAAGTAAGTTATAAAAAGTGAGGAAATGCCCCGGCCGCGGGCCCGGCGAGGGGGAGGGGAGAGGCCATAAACGGCGGACAATGTAGAAGGGGAGCCGCGGCGCGGCCGGGCCGCGAGCGAGGGAGGCAGGGGGGGGGGGGGGGGGGGGCGGAAGGAAGGGAGGACGCCGGCCGGGTGTCCCCCGAGGGGAGCCCGAGGCCGCCGCAGGAGCCGCGCCCCCCACCGCGCCACGTCCTGGAGGAAACGGGGGAGCGGGGGACCCTCTCGCCGCTCTCCGGGCCCCCCTTCCCTCGCCCCCACGTTCCCGGAGACGCGGCGGAGAGCTCGGGGAGAGGCTGGGGCCGCGGGCTCCCGGGGCGGAGCGGGCAGGGCCGGCGGCGGCCCGCGCGGGCAGGCAGGGAGCGCACGCGGCTGCTCCGGGGCGCGCGGCTGGCACAGCTCCCCGCGCCACGCGCGCTCCGTCCGAGCGGGCCAAGGGGAAGTGGGAGGGGGCTCATTAGGCTTTTATTTGCGATGCAACAGCTTGGCGGCCGCTGGAGCTCAGCGGATCTCCAGCAGCGGCGGCGGCTCAGCGTCCGCAGCCGGCGCTGGGAGGGGCGGGGAAGCCCCGGACCCGGGCACCGAGCCCCTCCCCGGGAGCCTTCCCTCCGGCCTCCTCCTCCTCCTCTTCCTCCTCCTCCTCCTCCTCCTCCTCCGCTCCTCGCTTCCTCTCCCGGGTTGCGGCTTCCTTTTCCTCGGCCTCCCGCTGCTCTCCTGGGGCTCCCCGGCCCCAGCCGGCGCTGTCCGCCTGGCGGGGAGTCGGGAATCGCTTCCGAACTTCGAGACCCACAGCCCGAGTGGGAGAGGGGAGATCCCGAGGGGACCCCCGGGGAGAGGCAGGGTGGGGGGCAGAGAGGCTCTGGGAGAGGCGCGGAACGTTACCCTCTGCCGGCAGGGTCTCCTCACCTCCCACCCCTCCACCAGCACCCCCTCCGGGAGCGGCCCCCGAGTTCCCCGAGGCGCTGCCGCGGGAGGGTGGGGCTGGCGGGCGGAGGGAGGGAGGGAGGGAGGGAGGGCTCTATTTCTCGTCTTTAAGGTTGAGAAGAGCAAATTGGTTTCGGATTCAGCCCCGACCAATAACCCTCAGGCCGGTGGGGGACAAGTCCTCACCCCTTCCTCTTTTTTTGGAGAGTGGGGGGGGGTCAGATGCTTACTCTCTGCTGGCTTTGCCAGATTTTCCCACCCACAGAGTGGAGCACAGGCCCTTTGGGGTGTCCCTCCGGCCCCACACAACTGAGGGCCCGGTGAGGTCCCACCTGCCAGGTTGCATCACCAGAGTTGGCATTTGGGTTAACACCGGCTCTTCCCCAGCCCTCCCTGCTCACACCCAAGTGGAGACCCCCACCCCCAAGCCCCCCCCAAACTCTGCCTGGAAAATCCATTATTGCAAGGCAGCAGTTTGGTTAGGATCAATTATTAACATTTCCCCCTCTTTCATATTTAATGTGCATGTAGGTCCTATCGCAGGCAATCACATTAAGGAAATAGCGCTGTACATCGCTAAGACATGATACTTAGTGTAGGATGGACCAGATTGTTTTTTTTTAATATTTTGTGCTTTTTTTTTAATTTGGGGAGAAGAAATCTAGTAGAGGGTGGCCGTTATTTTTAATAGCTCTGCTTTCTTTGGCAACTTTTCTGAGTTCCAGGATAGGGAGACAGGAGAAGAGAAGCCTGTAAATATTTCTATGGGGGGTCCCCACCTCCCTCAATCACCCCTTTCTCTGTCCCCCTTCACCACATGGAGCAGCTGGGGTGAAGTGTGCTGTGAAGGGCTCTCTGTCTCCCCACCCCCGCCTTGTGCTTATCCCTGGCTCCCCACTTTGGGACTGGAGAGATTTTGCTTCCCCATTTCCCTGAACTTGCTTCCGCCAGACTGCGCACTGAGCAGGAGCGGAGAAGGAGCGGCTATTGCGGCCATAAGTTATCTGGCAGCCCCTGGCGCTCCCGCGTCCACAGGCTGGAGCTGATAAATGGCTGCAATTGGGACGCTTGTGAATTGGAGTGCGCTGGCTGTTTGCATCTCTAAGTGCGGGCACATATTTGCGGGGGTGTGTGTGTATATATGGGGGGTATCTACATGGACATTACATGTCTGCTACCATGTGGCCAGGAGGCCAGAGCTTGTGACCAAGGCACAGGGTACTGGGACGGGGCTGGCGGGCCCAGAGGTCTCTTGTCTGTGGCTGGACAGAAGCTGTTCTCTCTCCCAGTCCAGCCCTCTCACCTCCCAGACCAGAGCGGGGACCTTCAAATCAGCCAGCCCTAGTTAGACCGCTGGGCAGGGGTCATCATGCGGGGCTCTGGCTTGAGTCCTTACCTGTTTGGACCCACGTGCAGGAAGAGAGAGAAAGAGGACCCCAGGCGGGCAAAGCTTTGAGCGTGCTGGGCAGCCTGGCACCTGGTTGGCTGCTTCCTCTCCAAACAACCGCCACCCAGAGGTGGCCATAGCTGCTCCTGACCCCTTACTGGGCCCCTCTCTGGGAACCTGAAGGCCCAGGTGCCTCTTTCTCCATTGCCAGGTGGGGAGTAGATTGCCAGGGTGGGGGTGCCTTCTTGGAAGGAGAACAGGAGAACCCTTCATTCCCCCCTCCCATCCCCTTCCTCTCTGTGATTCTCTCGCTGCTTCTCTTTCAGCCAACCCTTCTGCCAACTGGCTGCACGCTCGCTCTTCCCGGAAAAAGCGCTGTCCCTACACCAAATACCAGACGCTGGAGCTGGAGAAGGAGTTTCTGTTCAATATGTACCTCACCAGGGACCGCAGGCACGAAGTGGCCAGCCTCCTCAATCTGAGTGAGAGACAAGTCAAAATCTGGTTTCAGAACCGGCGGATGAAAATGAAGAAAATGAATAAGGAGCAGGGCAAGGAGTAAAGATCTGCCCCCTTCCCCCCCCAACCCGCCCCTTCCCGCTCCCTCCCCATCTCCGGCTTATTTATCCGTGGGGGCCGCAGGGCCAGAGCTGTCTGGGATGTGTTCCAGGGGAGGATGAGGAAGGGAATCTGGCTCTCCAGAGTCCTTGCCCACAATCCAGAGCTTCCTGCCTTCCGCCCTCACCGGCCCTCTGCTCCCTGGACCTCAGGAGAAAGTTTTGCTAATGTAGAAGGTAGACGTAGTTGGTTTTTAAGCAGGGAATGGGCCACAAGGAAAGAGAGACCCCCTAGTTGAACCCCTAGCAATCCCCACCCACCCACCCCTCAGCTTTTCTGGGAAGCTCCAGCCCCTCTCTTGCAGCCTGCCTGCTTCCCTGTCCACCTCTCCCAGTGCCACCCAGGGGCACTCCGACTGCACCCCACCCAGCAGAAGCCCTCACACAGGAAGCCGCGGGCCCACCGTAGAGACACGGAGCGCTCACAGCCAACACGCACAGGAAGTAACTTCCCAAGTGCAGACCTTGGGGCACCACCAATCTGTGGGAACAGCCAGCACGCCATCGGGCAGATTTTACCCCTGGTGCAAACACAGAGCGAGAGATGTCTGGAGACACGCTCCTGCATGAGGCAGAGCAGCCCCAGGGGCTGAATACCAGCCTGCCACCCCCCACAGAACCCCCAACTCTACCCCGCTGGGCCCAAGGGCAAAGGGGATAAACTCAGCTGCCCCAGAGGCCTAGAGAGGGGGGAAGAGAAGGCGGCGGCAGTCCTAGGAGGGTGTCTTGGGTTTTATGAAGTCACTCCACACATCTTGTCGCAGGAAACGTTTTAATGCTGCATGTTGTTTTCCTCTCCTTCCAACCCAAAGGAGGTCAGGTCGCGGGGCGGAAGCCTTGACCGTGTTGTCCACCCGCGCATCTGTGTCCCGCTTGTCTGAGACTGTCGCTCCTCTCGCTCTCCGCCGGCCCCGCATCCTTCCGCATCCTCCCCCTGCCCCCAGCTCCGAAATCCACTCTGCCTGGCCAGATCCACCTGGCACCAGCCGCACCCTTGCAGGAAACCCTCCGCCCTCCATCCCTCGGGGTCCACCCTGCCTGAGGCTGGAAAGCCAGGGCCGAGAGTCCCGCGGAGAATGGATGGAGAATCGATTCCGGAGCGCCCTTCCGGGAGAAGCTGCGGCGGCGGACGCGCAAGAGCAAAGGGTCCCGTGGGCGCGCGCGCGGTCCGGGGCGCCCGCCTCCCCATCCTCCTGCCCAGGTCCGGACCCACGGGCGCAGGGAGAGACCGGCCCGGCGCCGATCTGCGTGGGGTCCGCTCCGGGCCTGGAACGCGACCTGCGCGGCTGCTTCACGCCCGCTGCTGCGGATCCGTCCCGCGTGCAAAGGAAAAGGCGGAATGGCACCCAAGCTTCAGGCCCAAGCTCCTTCCTCTCTCTCTTCCGTCACCCCCGCTGCCCACCTCCCCGACCCCTTCGGCCCCATGGACTCCTGCTTCTGCGTCTCCCGCCCTGGCCGGGGGCCATCCCAGTAGAACTCCTTTTGCTTTGTCAGTGGCTGTGAAATTGTGCTGTGTCCTGTGGTTTCTTTGGGGGTGATTGTCTCGCCTGTTTTCAGTTGTCTCTTCTAGGGGAGGGGGGGCGGGTGGGAGTGGGGAGGGGAAGGGGCCTAGAGCTCGGATTGTTTTGGAAGAAAAGAAAAAAAAAGAAAAAAGCACAAAAAATATAAATCACTCTAGAAAGTAAACATCTTCTCGTGTCTTATTCTGCGCCGGGCGGCTCTCGTCACCTGGCGGGCAAGTTTCTCCTGAGACCTGACCCAGCGGCTCCCCGTGGGGCCCCGAGCTGGTCTGCACCCCAAGGGCCTGAGACCTCGGCTGCCTTGGAGCCAGAGCCTTCCCCGCAGGAGAGCGGGAGAGGGGAGGGGAGGAAGGGGAAGAGGGTCGGTGTGGTGGGGTCTGGTCTTGCTGCCTCCCAAGTTGTACCCGGGACTTCCCCCCAATTCCAGAGGCAGAGGGAGGGCCAGGCCGGGCCCTGCGGCTCCTCGCTCCGCTCCGGCTGCCTGAGACTGTCACCGCGGTCTGGTCACTTTACAAGCTCCTGCCGGTAAGGAAGGCAGTGACTTCCTTCTGCTGCTCCCGCAGCGGCAGCCGGAGGAACTGGTTAGGCCGCGGCCTCCGGAAGGCTGAGCCCTCCTTCCTTCCATTCCAGGGGATCAAACCCCTCGGGGCTCTCGGTCCCCTCCGGGAATCTGAGGCTCCGGTCTGGGCCAGAGGTAGCGAGCTCCCTTGGTATAAAGCGGGTGCAGGTTGGTAAGGGCGGCGACCTGCTCGGGAAGCAAGGATTGAATGTGGAACAGAATTGTCTCCGGAGGAAAAAAAAAAAGTTTCCTTTCCTATTAGACCCCAGAAATAAATGCTGTTGGGAGAGGCGACCCTTCTGTCCCCCTCAGACGGTTGGGGTCCCCACCAGAGCCCCTTTGAAGACTGCTGTTCTCGTCGCAGCACTGTCCTCCGCACCCGGGCCTGGGACTGGGCTGGGCCTGGGGAACCGCCTCCCTCGGAGCCCCCCATCTGGCCAGGCAGCCCACAGCGGCCTGCAAGGACCCTAGGGGTTCGGGGTAGAGGTGGGGGACGAAGCTTAACCTGCGTGAGAGGATCCTGAGGTGACAAAGCCAGGCTCCCCCTCTCCGGCGAACAAAGGGGTGCCCTAAGCAGAAAGCTAAGCCGGAGGCCAGGAAACGGCGCGGCGCTAGGGCCGGGCCCCCGCCTGGTCCGCGGGGTCCCTTCGGGTGATCAAACGGGTCTGGCTTTCGAGCTGGTGGAGACGAGGCTCCCGCCTCCTCCGCCTGGTCTCCCCGGAGCCGGCCGCGGCCGAGGGGGCGCCCCAAGGAGCCCCCAGAGACAGAGGAGGCTGCGGGGCCGGCCGGCCGGCCGCGGGGCGCCCTTCGCGGGGCCGGCTTCCTTCCCGGCGAACAAAGGCGAGGCTGCGGAGGCCGGGGCGCCGGCGGCGGGGCAGGTCCGCGGCCATAAAAGACAGCGCGCGAGGCGGAGAGGGGCAGCGGGGAGAGTGCCAGACAGGGGAGCGGGGAGGCATTCAGTGCCGTGCGCGCAGCCATAAAAGAATATGACCGCTGTAAAAGTTTATAGCGTATACATTTCTGAAGGTTAAGAAACGAAACGGCAGCAAAGCAAACAGCCAGGGGAAACTTTCCGGAGCCGAAGAGGGAGCCGCAGCTGGGCCCGGGCTCCGGGCCTGGGGGAGGGAGGGGGGAGATGGGGGACTATGGGGGACAGAGGGGGACCCGGCTCTCAAGCCCCCACCTTCCCTGCCCAGGTCTCGGGTGGAGGTTTCCGGGGGCCCCCAGGGGCAAAGAGGGGAGAAGAGGGAAGGGGGAGAGGAAAACACTTTGTTGTCACCGGTGGTGCTTTGGAGAACGCAATTGGGGCTCTTGTCTTTGTTCTTCTCTCCCCCCTCCCCAGAATCGGACGTCATAAAGAAGCCCCCAGCGCACACACTCACACACACACACTCACACTCACACGCACACACACACGCACGTCCGGCGGGGCCAGACGTCTGGGCGCGGGCAGCCTCTTGATCCTTTTACAGTCCACCCCATCCACCCCACCCTCCCCGGGCCCCTGTCCCCCCACAACACGCCCAATTGTTTCT
The DNA here is from genome assembly GCA_011751065.1 of Lasiurus cinereus. NCBI lineage: Eukaryota > Metazoa > Chordata > Mammalia > Chiroptera > Vespertilionidae > Lasiurus > Lasiurus cinereus. Next base: position 3,028,878 of record JAAGEH010000016.1, on the reverse strand, counting down.
TCCCAGTTCTGGGAACCGCCGGGTTGGGTTTGAAAAGGGTTCGCCTCCCCGGGGGACGGGCTCTCCGCGCCCCACGGCCTGGCGGGCTGCACCAGGATTTCGGGTCTGGTGGAAACGGGGGGCTGGTGGCAGCCGCGGCTTTCCTTTTTTTTTTTTCCCTCCCCATCCTCTCCCCCCTGTGTTTCGGTTTGTGTGTTTGTTTGTTTTTAGCTCCTCTGCACCATTCGACGAACCGTTTTCCGGTGCCCGATCCCTTTTCTCTCGCCCTGGTTCCGCCAATAACGAAAGTTTCTCCCCGCGGGTCGCTGTGGCCGGCCGGCCGGCGGGCCCCGCGGTGGCGCCGGCGCCTTGGCTCGGGGCGGCCGCTAGATGGCAGCCTTGCTCCACGCGAGAATCCCCGGCGCGGCGGCCGCGGGCGCCGGCGGCTGCACTTCGCACCTCCGGCGGCCCCGAGCCTGCGAACCGAGCGCCGCAAAAAGTCATGAATAATTTGTGCGTGATAAAAATATAGGGTTCATTATGGCCATTCCCCCCATTGTATAGATTTCAGAGGTGCTGAGGTTGCCCCCCACCCTCCTCCCTCCAATGGTCAATGTTCCGCCTTCCCCCCCGGAGGACGGCTCGGTGCTTCTCCTTCCCCCGCTCCTGCTCTGCGGGCAGCAAACGTCAATAGAACGGGGAGTGCTGACGGTGGTGGTGATGATAATAATAATAACAATAACAATAACAATAATAATAACAGGAATGATGGGCCTAAAGACAAGAGCATTGGTTGGGGGAAAGAGGGGGTTTTCCGGGGAGGGGAGCCACAGGAAGGTCTGCGGACGCGGGTGACAAGCCAGGTGAGAGGGGAGAGCCGGCAGAAGAAGGTCAGATGGAGAGGAAGCTGCGGGGGACCTGCTGCCACATCCTCGGGAGAGGGACCTGGGTGAGCGAGCCGGGAGGTGGGGGGGAGGAGGAGAAGGGGGACAGTTTTTCTCCCGGGGGGGGGCCATGGATTCGTGTCTCCGGTGGGATTGGAGGTGCCTGTAGCCGGCGAGGTGGGCTCCTCCGCAGGGACTGAGGCTCCAAGAGCCTTTGTAAGTGTCGTGGGGGACTGGGCTGGGTGTGCGCCCGCCTGCCGGTCACCCCGGGAGCGGGGCAGGGGGGTCCCCGGCACGGCGAGGTGCGGAAGGCTGCGTCGTTTCGCCCAGAAAACGGGCGCGTTTTTTCCCCCCCAGAAACGCCCGGAGGAGGAGCAGCAGCTCGGTGTAACCGGGGGTCCGTGGTTTCCGGGGGGCGAGCTCGGGTCTCGGGCTCCTCGGGGCGCAAACGTGGGGGGCGCGGGTCCTTTCTCCGAGGAGCAGCTGGAGGCCTGGGCTCCTCACTCGGAGACCCAGGCTCTGTCCGCCCACAGACGCTTGGATCCCGAACCCCCTCTTTTCCTCCGGACCCAGCCCGGGCCCGCGCCCCTCACGGGGACCCACCTGCGGGAGAAACAGACCCCCCTCCCTCCTTAAAACGAGCCCCCCCTCCCCCAGGAGCGGGTGCGAAGAGGCGAGCGGAGTTCCTCAACTTGGGTTTCTCCAATAAATCTGCGCGCCCTCCGTTGGGTGTTTATAAATTATCTCCTCGCTCTTTCTGGCTGCGTTTTTTTTTTCCCCCCTTCCTTCTTATAACAGAAACATTTTCCTTCCATCAGGAATTTCTGGCACGGTGTAGGGATGATTTAGAACGAGTCATTGAATTTCCACCCCACCGGTGAGTCCTCAGTTCGCGACCATAAAATCCCCCCCCTCACCCCGGCATTGGATACAAATGTTGCTTCCTTCGGCAACAACCAGCCCTCTTGGTCTAGGGTGGAAGACCCAACCTTCCCCTTCCTCTCCTCCTCTCGCCCTCCCTGTGAGCCCCTCTCCCATCCTCCAGGTTCACCTTGGAAGGGACAGTGGCCCCCCTAAGCCCCTTCCCCTTAGAAAGGCGCTAGTTTGGTTTTCACAAAGGTTGGGGTGAGTCGGATCCCGGAATACACAGCCGACCACGCTCCTAAGTAAACAAGGAGTGGAATGTATTTGTAAAACCTCCAGGTTTGTTGCTAGAAAATGTCTCTTCTCTCTCTCCCTTCTTCCTTCCCTTCCTTTCCCTTCCCTTGGCCAGTGGTGAGCCCCTTCCAGAGCCCAGTGGTTCAGACCCCAGACCATCCCGGCCTGGCCACCACCATCCCAGGCCTGGCCGCCACCATCCCCAGGCCTGGCAGGCCAGGAAAGGCCACCCACCCGCTTCAGGCTCTGGCACCAAGTCCGTTCGGATCTGCCGTCCAAATGTCAGGCCCCAGGTCCTCCCGTCTGGAGGGAAAGCCAAGTCCAAGCAAAGGCTCCCCCAGGGGGAGGCGAGAGAAGGGGGGACCGGGTGGCCTGGCCACCTCTAAATCCCCTCTCCTCCAAGCCAGTGGAGGCAGGGACAGTGGCGCAGCATAGGATGCTGAGAGCCAGAAGGTGCCCCTTCAGACACACCCTCTGCAGCCAAGGCCTAGGGCCGGGAGGGAGGGCACACGGAGGGGCATCAAGGCCAGGAGCCCGGGCCTGGTGCCCAGCCGTGGCTCCGGTGCCCTTTGCTCCCTTTGAGGTGCTGATGGGCTTGGCGATGCCTTCTCCCCCAAGGATGCTGGGAAGGCTGGGAGGCCAGTGGGCTTGGTGACGGGGTCCCCAGGCCTGTGTGCAGAAGACAACCTAAGGGGGTGTCATCTTGCTGGTGGCATCAAGCTCCTCTCCCGTCCCATGAAGTCGGCCCCCCAAAACCCTGACTGGGCCCAAGTGTCTTCTAGAGACCTCCTCGCTGTTCCAGACCTCTGCCCCCCCCCCAGGCTGGGCAAAAGCAACAGAACCCTCAGTGGAAGGGGGAACTGTGCTCCGAGCCCATTCACCAGAAAGTTTCTTCCTCCTGTCCCAGCCCCTCCTCATACCCCCCACACCCCTTTTCCGGAGATAAGCCTCGCTAGTTTGTTGAGGAGGGAAAGGCTGGCGTGGTCTGGGGGTGGCAGAGGGGGTGGTGGTCTGGGGCTGCAGAGAAGGGGTGGGGACAGGTGCTCTCCACAGCTGAAGGAGGCAAAAAAAAAAAATCTCCGAAAAGCCACCGTTTGCACCGAAAAAAAAAACAAAAACACCCCATAACCGTGTTCATTTTGGCTTTGCCACCCCCACCAAGCTGCAGCCGGCGGGCGGGCGGCGGGGGCGACGGAGCTGCGGGTTTATAGCTGTGGAGGAAAGAACTCGTAAAATGCTAACAGCTTTTATGCGCTGCGGCATAAACAACAACAGACTCCGGCTTTATTGCGTTTTATAGTTTGTTAAAGAGTTTACAGGCGGTTTTTCGGGGGAGGGGGGCGGTTGGAGGGGGGGGAGCCGGCTCCCCAGCCCCATTCCCTTCGCACGACGGTTAAACCTTTATCAATAATAAGGAAATTGATCATTAAAGCTCTAACTACGACGCCCTCGTTGGTGGGGAAATATGTGGAGGAGAGGAGGCGGTATGATTTGATAACTTGTATTCAAATACCAATTACATTTATCGGACCTTTTAAAACGCGGCGCAATTAAAGCCGCGTTCTTTTTACATTTTTTCCGGAGCGACCCTGACATTTAAAAAGACTCCAACGGCCTCGTTAAAAACCGCGGAATTAACAGCGTGCCTGCGCCTGGCGGGCTGCGTCTCGGTGTGTGCCTGGCTGGGGAGGGGGGGAGGGTTTTTTCTTCTTTTTATTTTTTTTTCTTCTTCTTCTTCTTCCGCGACTCCCCCCACATCAGTCTTTGGGGGTGGTCTGCGAAGGTATTTGATTTGTGGTGAGGGGAGAGATATCTCATTAATGTAGGTAGTTAAACAGATTTAATCCGTATTCATGCTCTCTCTCCCCCCCTCTCCCTCTCCCCCTC
>JAAGEH010000016.1:2989983-3023013 GCA_011751065.1 Lasiurus cinereus | reverse complement strand
TCTCCCAGGCTGGCTCACGAATCTCCCCCACCTTCCCCCATCCCCTCCCCCGCCCTCCCCTTCCCCCGGTGTCTCGCCCTTTTCCCCCCTTCCCAGCAGCCGCCGGACGCAGGCGAGGCCGCCAGACCTACAGCCGCTACCAGACGCTGGAGCTGGAGAAGGAGTTCCTCTTTAACCCCTATCTGACTCGCAAGCGGCGGATCGAGGTGTCGCACGCGCTGGGACTGACAGAGAGACAGGTCAAAATCTGGTTCCAGAACCGGAGGATGAAGTGGAAAAAGGAGAACAACAAAGACAAGTTCCCCAGCAGCAAATGCGAGCAGGAGGAGCTGGAGAAGCAGAAGCTGGAGCGGGCCCCGGAGGCGGCGGAGGAGGGCGACGCGCAGAAGGCCGACAAGAAGTAGGCTGCCGCCGGGACTGCCAGGGCCGCGGCCGCCCTCCGAGCGCCGGGCCCCGCCGGCCCGCGCCGCCACCAGCCGCCCGCGCCCGCCCCAGAGCTCTCCGGTCCCGCGAGCGGGGCCCCGAGCCGGGCCTCCCACCGCAGCGTCCCCACCGCGCCAGTCCCCGCTAGTGGTAGTATCTCGTCATAGCTTCTGTGTGTGAGCTACCGTGGACCTCCTTCCTGCTCGGGGGGCCGGGGGGAAGACGAGGATGGTGAGCCAGGACCCCCCCTCGCCCAGCGAGGGCGAGCGGCCGCTGCTTGGCTGAGCCCCCCTCCCGCGCCCCCACCCCGTGTACAAAGCCTCCCTCCTTGTGCAATGCGCCCCTTTCCTTTGACCGTGCTTCCTTGTACTGACCGAGGTACCGATTTCTGCTGAGTTCTCCCAACAACATGAAACTGCCTATTCACGCCGTAATTCTTTCTGTCTCCCCTCCCACTCTCTCTTTCTCTCTCTCTTTCTCTCTCTCTCTCTCTTAGCGCCCCCTCCTCCTTCCTTCCTCATTTCCTCCTCCCACCTCCTCTGTCCCCGCCGCCCTACCTAGCTCGCTGGCTTTCTCTCTCTCTCTCTCTCTGGCTTTTTCTCTCTTTTTTTTCCTCTCTCCCCCCCCCCCCCCACCTTCTTTGATTTGACAATTTCGTCTTTAAGTGTTTCTCAAAAGAGGTTACTTTAGTTAGCATGCGCGCTGTGGGCAATTGTTAAAAGTGTTCTTAGGTTTTACTGTGAAGAGAATGTATCCTGTATCCGTGAATTGCTTTATTGGGGAGGGAGGGAGGGCTTAATTATATATTTTGTTGTTCCTCGAGACTTTGTTCTGTTGTCTGCGCCTGAAAAGGGCGGAAGAGTTACAATAAAGTTTACAAGCAAGAACCCGAGACCGGCCGGGCCTCGCTCCTCCTTTGCTCCCGGGCGCCTTGCAGAGCCGGCGGGGGTGGGGGGTGGGGAGTGTGGGGGGGGGGGGGGGGGGGGAGCTGATCCTCGGGCTCCTGCGCCCCGCCAGGCCAGGGCGTGCAGAGGAGGGGGCGGGGGCTGGAGGCAGGTGGTGCGAGTCCCTCGACCCAGGGGCGCAGGGGGTGAGGGAGGCGGCTGCTGCGTGATTGGCGGAGAGAGGAACGAGGGAGGGGAGCCGAGAGGAACCCCCACCCTTTGCGTTCCGAGACGGCGGCGTGGCCCTGGAGACCCCGGCCCCGGCCACGCAGGGGAGATGCGCCCGGGCTGGTGGCTGTGTCCTCGCCACCTTCTCCTTTGTTTCCGTGTGTGTGTGTGTGTGTGTGTGTGTGTGTGTGTGTGTGTGTGTGCAGGGGCGGGGGCGGGGTGCAGGGCTACGGAGCAAGCTTATTATTTTTATTTTTCCGGACGCTGATGGGGGGACCGGGAGGCGCGGGGAGGTGCTCTGCCCGCCTCTCCCTCGCGGGCCCCGGACCCCTCGGCCCGGCGCGGCGGGCTTGGCTCGCCGCCTTCCTTCCTGCGCGCCCGCTGCCGCTCGGGCCGCCCGCCGGCCGGGCAGCCGCGGGACGGAGGCCTCCGCCTCCGGAACCAGAAGAGGAGGGTACCGGCCGCCCGCCTCGTTCCTCTCTCTCCCCACCCACCCACCGCCTTCCTTTCGAAAAACATTTCAGCGTTTTCAAACCTTTTTTTTTTTTTTAAGCCGCCGGAACACGCAGCCTCCAGCACCGTGGGCTGGATCCGGCGCCTCCAGGAACACCCACGAAGTCTGGCTCCTGCTGGGGCGCCGCGAGAGCCCGAGGCCAGGCCCCCCTCGCTCCCCGCTCAGGAGGCTCCCCCCACCCCAAAGGCCCAGCCAGGCCGGCCTGGTCCCGGTTAATAAAGACCCCGCGGGCCCACACCCGCCCGCCCGCCCGCCCGCCCCGCGGCGTGCGGTCCCCGCGTTGGTGTTCTGGCCGGGCAGCGGCCTGGGAAGGAGGGTGGGGGCGACCCCGGGGTGGCTCCGAGGTTAGGGGTCCCCGGCCACTCCCAGCCCCCCGCCCCCCCAGCCCCCCGTGCGCAGCGCCGGTCTCCCCCATTCATTATTGATCATATTTTATCAATCCAGCGCCGCACACAATTTTTTCCACATTACCGGAGCCGTGGGGAGGCGGCCCGGCCATTGGCCGAGGGGACGTCACGTGGGCGGGGTCACGTGGCCCCGGGGAGGAAAAAAAGGGGGTCCTTTTTGGTGTAAATCTGGACTCTAATTCCGTAATATATCAAGGAATCTCGTAAAACCGACACTAAAACGTCCCTGCCTACAAATCATCCGGCCAAATTATGAGTTCATTGTATTATGCGAACGCTTTATTTTCCAAATATCCGGCCGCAAGTTCGGTGTTCGGCGCCGGCGCCTTCCCCGAACAAACTTCGTGCGCGTTCGCCGCCGGCGCCCAGCGCGCGGGCTATGGAGCGGGGCCGGGCGCCGCGCTGGCCGCCTCGGTGCCGGGCCTGTACCCCGGCGGGGGGGGCCTGGCGGGCCAGGGGGCGGCCGGCGTCTACGCGGCCGGCTACGGGCTCGAGCCCGGCTCCTTCAACATGCACTGCGCCCCCTTCGAGCAGAGCCTCTCCGGGGTGTGCCCCGCCGAGCCCGCGCCGGCGGCGGGCGCCAAGGAGCCGAGGGACCCGGACGTGGCGGCGGAGAGTCACCTCCGGATCTACCCCTGGATGCGAAGCTCAGGTAACGCCGCGCGCCGAGCCGCAGGGGCCCGGGGAACCTTCCCCGGGAGGCGCGCCCTTCCCGGCCCCGGGCCCCTGTCCGCGTCCCCAGGGCGCCCCCTCGCCCCCAGGCTGGAGAGAGGGGGGGCCCTGGGGACGCGGCACCCCGCTGGGCCGCGGGGCCCGGCGCGCCGCCTGCGCCCCCGCCGGGCTGGGTGCTCCCCGGCTCGCTCAGCTGCCCGGCGGCTCGCTCTCTCCGCCGCCAGCGCCGCGCGCGGCTCCCCGGCTCGCCCCCCGCCCTGCCTCGCAGCCTTTTAGCTTTAAATATTTATCAGCCGCGCCCGCAAAGGCCGGGAAGAGGCCGTTTGTCTTGCGGAGGAAGGCGAGGGTCTGCAGAGAATAGCCATTAGGGTCCTCCCCCCGCCCGCCCCCCCTCCGCCCCCCGCTCCCCGTCCCCTGACCCCCGCCGGGGATCTCAGCTCTGGGTGTGTCCCCCCAGTCTCTGCTTGGATCTGGTCTCAGGGAAGGGGGGGGCTGCAGGAGCGATGAGCCATTCTCCCCTCCCCCTGCCTTCCCAGCCAACCCCGCTCCCCCATGATTCCCTCCTGGACAATCAGAGGTGGGCTCTGGAGGCCTGGTGGAGGACGGGGCATGAGTGAGAGATGAGGACCCAGCCTGGGACCCCGAGCCCGCCCGAGAGGCAGGTGGAGGGAGGGGGCAGGCGGAGGCCAGGGGAGAGGAGGCCCCTGACCCCCCAATGAACTTGGGGAGGGGGAGGCAGGAGGAGGAGAGAAAGGGGCAGAGCCTCCTGGGAGTACCAGGGCTAACTCAGGTGCCCTTCCTCGGGCTCCCAAGCCCCCCTCTTTTCCCCTGGAGAGCTGGCCAATGAGTCTGCGGGTATTATTCCAGAAGGGTGCCTGTCCTCTGGGGGGACAGAGCCAAACCCAGAGGTAGCAAGTCCAGGCCACGAAGCCAGCTGCTGCAGGAACCCCAAGAGGCCAGGTGCTCCTTGGAGTTCCCTGGCCAGCCTGTCCCAGACAGTCTCCCTAGTGCTGCCTGGGCCTCAGCGGTCAACCCCAAGGCCCAGAAGGCCCCCAGACTTGTGGTCCGACGCCCCCAATCCAGCCCGGGGCTGAGGGCCGGGGTAAGACCAGCGTCTGCCCCATCAGTATTGGTGGTCACGCTCCCCATTACCTGCTCCATAATTCAACGGCCTTTCCGGTTGATTTATCAAAGCCCCAATTTTTCTGCTCGTAAACATTTCAGCTTGGCTTTTATCTGACTTGAAATTAGGGCCCCAGCGTCTCTCCTCCCACCAGCTTCTCCCCTGGAGGGCTGGCACCAGCACCTCCCCCAGTTCAAACCCTCCCCCCCCATACCCCAAGCCTCCACAGAGTTTGGGGGCCTAACTGGGAAGCTCTCCTCTGCCCCTCAGCCCCCATCATCCAAATGCTTGATGTTCTCCCCCCAACCCAGGCTGCTGCCTGTACCCCCCCCCCGTGCTTTCCTGAAGGCCCAGAGTTTGCTTTGGGGAGCTGGGCTGTGGGGCAGGTGAGCAGGCCGCACAGCCTGCCCCTGTAGGGGCCTGGTGCCACTCACTGGGAAATAGTCATCAGAGGGCAGCTACCCTCAGACCAACTCCATGCTCCAAGGAAATCTGTACATTCTTACCAACTCCTCATTCCACAAGGGGGGGGCAGGGAAGGACTGGACATATGAGGGGCCTTTGTCTCCTTTTCTTTTGGGGAAAAGCACTCAGGCCAGGCCTAGTGCTTTATATCCGGGTCCCTCACATGGTTCCCAGTGCCCCCTACCCCAAAGACCATCAGAGCCAGCACCCAAGGGCTTAAGGCCCCGCCGAGTCCTGAGGGTGGTGGAAAGGTTCAGGTCCCTGCATCCCACATACACCCCTCAGGCGCTGGGCCTTGAACAGGCAGCAGTGTAGACGCTGGAGGATTTCTTAGCTGGGAAACGGGAAGGTTTGCCTGCAAAGGCCTGTAGACGTGTCTGCACACCGAGGAAGAGGTGGGGGGCATAGGCTGGGGCAGGGAACGTGAAATTTTTGGTTTAATGGGAAAATGGGCTCTTTCAATCGCTGACTCCCAATCACACACAAGGTCTAAGAGGGAGATGGGCGCTCTCCCGGCTTTCCATACCCCCCACTGACTTTTCTCTGAACCCCGTGCGCAGGGGCCGACCGCAAGCGGGGCCGCCAGACCTACACCCGCTACCAGACGCTGGAGCTGGAGAAGGAGTTCCACTACAACCGCTACCTGACGCGGCGGCGGCGCATCGAGATCGCGCACGCCCTGTGCCTGACCGAGCGGCAGATCAAGATCTGGTTCCAGAACCGGCGCATGAAGTGGAAGAAGGAGAACAAGACCGCGGGCCCCGGAGCCGCCGACCAGGACAAGGCGGAGGCCGAGGAGGACGAGGAAGAGTGAGGGACGGAGCGCGGGCAGAGGAAGAGAGAGAGAGAGAGAGAGAGAGAGATGAGGAAGGGAGAGAGAGAGAGAGAGAGAGACGCCCAGCTTTGGGAACGGAACCAGGAAACGCAGATCCAATAGGGGAGGAAACCCCTATTTCAATGGAAAACAGTTTTTAAAAAAACAATTTTTTTTTTTAAGGAGAGAAGGTGAAATTTTGGGTTTTCTTAACACTGAAAACAAACACTACCTATAGCCAAGCCCGCCGGGCCTGTTTTGTACAGTATGGGGGAAGGACGCCGCCGTCTACCTGTTCTATCGCTTTCTGGAATCTGCCCCTCCCCCCTTTTCTATGTCGCTGTGGTCAGGTCTTTGTACACTGTTGCTGTTTTGTAAGCCCCCTGCCCGGACTCTGTCTTTGTGGTCTGTGGGTCTGGACTAACGTGTTGTTCCCCAACCCCACCCCGCCCTCCTGCGCCCAGCTTCCCCGTAGAGGCACTGATGGGGCCTTAGGGAGCCCCAAGGACCTGCTGACCGGCCCCATTGTCCTCTGTGCACCTGCCCTGCCCACGCTCCTTGCCCCCGCCCTGGCAGCCTAGTGATCCTCTTTACCTCCTATGTGTATCTGAAGAACGGAGAAATAAAACGCAATTGAAAAACTAACGGATGCTCTATTTTCTGGGTCTCCCTCAGGCAGGGAGGGAGGGGGTCGGGGGAGGCCTGCACCCAGCACCCCTCTGCGGGAACCTCTGATGCCGGCCTATTCTTTCTGTGCCGAGGAGTGGGGTCTGCCCTTTTTTCCTGGTGACCCTGCTCTGGGGGCTGCCAACGAGTGGACTCCCACATCCTACACACATTCCCGGGACATTTTTTTTTACACACGACGACACACGCCAGTGCACACACCATCCTGTATTTATAGGCGGACATCACACAGGAAGAAAAATGTATTGTCATCGACAGTCACCAAGTAGCACTCGTCGTTATCTATTCACAAACACGCGTACAGGCGCCCTCACGCCCCAACTTCATGGCCAGATCCGTGCATTCGTGTCCACACACACACACACTCACCCAGTCGACACAGATTCACACTCACCCGCAGACACATTGATACATGCCAGCGTCCATTCACACGTCGGCTTATAAACACCCAGATTCACCACGTTTGCCACCCACTCACCCCCCTACACACACACACACTCAAGTAAACACATCCGAGAGCGAGCCCACATGGCTCAGTCACACACACACAATCACAGAACGACCCTAAGGGAACCCCCGGAGTCCCACCAACTCCCTCCGGCAGGCCTGGCAGCGAGGCCCAGCGAGGGCTGGGCAAAGCCGCCAGGGCTCCAGCTGAAATGCAAAATGCTGGGTCCCCCGAGCGGAGGACGAGGGGGCGGAAGGACAGAGAGAACGACCACCCCATTCCAGGCGATTCTTGGGATTCCTGGGCGGCGGCGGCGTTGGGCTGGGGCCAGGCCAGAGGCAGGAATCCGGGGAGGCCTCCCACGCCAGGCGCGGCGGCTCCCTCGGCTGATAGTTTCTTGCCAGATCTACTCGATTATTTTGTTTCCATTCATTTTTAACTTCCGCGGGCTTCTCGCTGGATATGTTTCTAAAAGGAACACGGGGGACCCAGGTGAAACTTTAAAACGGGGGCGGCGTGGGGGGAGCCGGGCGGGGAGGACGAGAGCCTGGGCCGCGCGCATTTACCGGATGGCGTAGCCGCATCCCGGCGCCCCGAGCCCGCGGCGCCGCCCGCCCTCGGCCGCCGGCTCCTTCGGCGCCTCTCCCGGCTCGCTGCCCGAAACCTGCAGCCTCCTCCTCCGGAGCTCAGAGAGAGAGGGGGAGGGAAGGGAAACATTGGCGGGGAAATTATTTCGTTTCCAGAATTGGGGCGCTGGTAGCTTCATTCAAAATATCCAAAATATCGGAGGATTTTAGCTGGGGGGAAGGGGATGAGAAGCAGGAGGCGGCTTGTGCGGTTTTTTTTTTTTTTGGGGGGGGTTGCTTTTGCTCCAAAAACCTTACTTCCTAATTGAGGGACAAAACCCCGAAGCTAGACCCGCGGCGCCGAGGTTTAATAGGTGCATTCCGTGATAAACCTTGGATTTTTATTTCAATGAGAAGAGCGGCCGCTGGAGGAGGAAGAGGATGGGTGTTTAAAATCGGTTTGATTGGGATTTGTAAGTAAAAGGCCCCGAACCCTGCAGTTCCCCCTATTAATGACCGCAGAATCTCCTGGAGAGCACATAGGGTTGTCGCTGGGAACCTGGGCGTGTGGGCATTGGGGTGGGAGAGGCAGGGATCCCGCCTTAGCCTCCTCCAATTTGTGGGGTGCAAAGGCGAGAATCTGGTTGCTACACGGCCGCCTCGCCCTCCATCAGGGCCATCTTTCCTTCCTGGGGGGAAAACTAGGTCCCCGGAGACCCAGGGCCCCCACACCCACCATGCGGCAAGCCTCACAGGTGGGGGTCCCGCCATTAATATAGCGAGGAATGAGGGGGGGCGTTCAGAAAAGCAGAGGGGGGCCCGGATGCTTTCATTTTGCCTCCATGCCATTGGCAACTCAGAACGCCAGCTGCTGCTCCCGACTAACCCCCAAACTGCCTCGGAACGGTCCCCGGGCGGAGTCCTGGGGGTGAGTTTTGACTAGAAGAGGGGGGCAGAGCTCCTGCGAGCCTGGGGAGGTTCCCAAAAGAACCCCCTTCCCAGCTGGCCCCTGGTGGCTCCTCCACCTGATGGCCTGCACCCCAAATATCACCCCTTGTTAGGGTGGGGTTTCCCCCAAAAAAAGCGAGGAGGAGAAGAAAAGAAGATGGCGACCGAGAAAAGGGTTGCTGCTGGAGCAGCCATGAAGAAATGCAATAAATTCCTTGTTGTTTTATGAAAATTTACAACTTTGTGATAGAAGTTTATGAGTGGTTGAATCCAGCGATTGGCCGGCGCCGGTCATGTGGCCGGGCGGTCGTGAACATGAACTTTTTATCATTTCCCTGGTGGTTATAATGCAGCATTCTTTTGGACACCACACCTAGGTCGGAGCACTGTCGTCCTTGAGGGCTCCTGCCTCTTCATATTTTTACACTTCAGCATCCGTGCGATCCAGCCAAAGAGAGAGAGGGAGAGAGAGGACAGACGAGAGAGGGGGAGAGGGAAGAAGAGAGAGAGAGAGAGAGAGGGAGGGAATGGCACAAAAGAGAGAACCTAAAATAATCTTTTAATTCCTGAGTCAATTTCCGGGCTGATCTGGGATTTTGGTCATCATGGAGGGTCAATGGACAATCTGCCCGGGACTGCAGGCTGAGACCATTTTTTTTTTCCAAGCCAGAACTTACTCCGTTTTCTATGCAAATATCAGAAAAAAGAAAAAAGAAAAAAAAAAGCACACAACGAGAAACACCCTCTCTCCCAAGTCAGAGAAGGGGAAGCGACGGCTCTCAGGTTGGGACAATATTATCTGGAAGATGAAGAAGAAAGCGAACGCTCTTTTCCACACCTCCCCCCCTCCTTCCTCCCCACCCCCGGCCATCGGAGGACAGAAGCCTCAAGATCTGCAAAGGTAAGGGAGATTCTACGATTCTCTTCTGATTCTTTTTGCCTCGATTGTGGAGGTGGGGCTTGGGTTTGTCTCTTCCCCCCTCTCTCTCCCCCTGGCCAAGATGGGGCTGAACCCCACCTCTGGGTGCTGCAAGGGAGAGGCTCCCCAGGAAATTCGGGTGGTGGAGAGAGGGGCGGCTGCTTCCTGGAGGAGGAACGGAGGCCGGGAAGAGGGGAGGAGGAACCGAAAGGGGCCACAGAGGCGGGCGGGGAGGGGAGGCTCCAGCCAGGGGTCTGCGGCAGGGAGGACGGGGGTGTTTGGGCTTCAGGGCCCTGGCAGAAGCCGGTGGCTGCAGCCTCTGTGGGTTTGCGCCTCCACTCCCTCCCGCCGTCCCTCCCTCGTTCTGGCCTCCCCCCCAGTCGCCCCTATACGCCGTTCTCTTGCCGGGTCGGGGTGTGGGCAGTTTCCCGGCGGCAGCGTTGGCACGAGGGGCAGTGGCGCTGAGGGGCGTCCGGGTCTCTGGAGGGCCTGGGTCTCTGCAGAGGCCGCATCGGGCCAGGAGGCGGCTGGGGAGAGACAGAAAGAACAGTTGATGGAGAAACACGCTCTTGCTCTCTCTCTCTCTCTGGGAACATTTCTGAAATTCAAGGGCTGCAAGTGGAGGCACCTAAACGGAGGTGCTCCCTTTTCCCCCCACCCCCAGCCTGCCTCAGGACGCCCAGGTCTCAGGCCACTCCCTGGCTCTGCAGGGAGAGGGGATTTTGTGGGTTTTAACGCCGCCGGTAGGTTACAATGTGTTGGTTTCTCTGCGACGCTGTTGCTGTTATTTGTGTTTTGTTGGTTTGAGGGGTGTGTGTGTGTGTGTGTGTGTGTGTGAATTTCGGTGGAGGAGAAAATTGCCATTTGTATAACTGATGTTGAAACATTTCAAACTTTCCTGGATCTAATTAAACCTGGTGATTGTGAAGAAGCTGTTCAGTGTATTGTTGTTTAAGGCTTGTACATAAAAAAATAAAATAAAATAAAAGGAGAATAAAATAAAAAAGAAAACCCAGTTAGGGGGCCTCATGGTGTCCGGCCTGGCGCTGAGCTCAGACAGCTAGTCCTGTCCCTGGGGCGCCAGGTTTCATGCCCCGGCCCCAGGCCTTCTGGGGGTGACGGGGAAGCTTTGGGCTGAAGAGGGAGATTCCTCACGTCGCTGGTGGGGGTGGAAGAGGGTGCGAGTCTCTGGGTGCGGACTTCACACGGAGTCAGAGGGCTCCCCAGGAAGCTGCAAGCCCAGAGATAAGCGACTTGGGAGAGACGGATTCAGCCTGGTTTGCACCATGAGGTGATGGCTTCTCTCTTCTTAAAGAATAGAGGCCTGGGTTGGGGTGGGGGTTGCCTCAGGCCCCCGATTGCCTAAGGAAGGTGTGTCGGGCGATCCTGGCCCCCGTGGCCTGAGCTGGGAGAGGGGGGCTCAGCCACTTGTGGCGAGGGAGGGGTCCCTGGCAGGCCAGGTGGATGCCCTCCCAGCAGGCCGGGCTGGGGGTGTCTGCAGGGACCCCGCGCTGCGCAGAGCCAGAGGAGTTCTCGGCTCCGACCCATGGCACTCGGGAGCCTATTCTCAAAGGGACCCCCCCCCACCTCCCCTAAAAAACCCACCCAGAGGAAAGGTCTTTTTCTCCCGGAGTCTCGGCGGGGTATCCATCATCCCTTCGTTTGCCGGATCCAAATTATGCGGTTTGCTGCCATCTACCGTCCGTTCGGAGACATGCGGCTTCGGCGCCGCCAGCCCCGCGTCGCTCTGCCTGTTCGGTGCCCCACGCCTGGAGCCGGGTCTGGCGGGATTGGGCTTAGGTTTGGCGGGAATTCGGGGACTGGGGGCCCCGGTGGTCACCGCCCGCTGGATGCCGGTTCCCGCCCGCCCGAGTGCGGATTAGAGAACAAGTGTCCTCTCCCGCTCGCCCGTCCTCCCCCGGCTCCGAACCTCGTGGCCGGGCGAGCGGCTTGCTAGGGCGCGTTTAAAGGGGCTGATACTGCCTTCCGCGGGCGGGGGTCATGGGTGGGGGGGCAGGGGCTGAGCCGGAGAGCCCCCCACCCCCATGCACCCACCGCGGGCGCCAGAGGGGATCCTGGGGCCTCTCGGGAGAGCCGAGGCCAAGGCTGTTCAAGGTTTATTTGGTTTTCCTTTGGGCCCAGGGAGGGGCCCGCAGAGGCGGCGCCGCCCGGCAGTTCCACTCGGCTGTCAAAAGACAACCGGGTCTGTGTGCTCCGGGCGGCCCGTGGGTCTTGCCAGCTCCTGGGCTGGTGCATCGGTGGCGAAGGCATGGAGCCCCATTTTGGGGAAACGGTCGGTGTCTGCGAGTGAGTGCGGGCCCTCTCCCTCCTTCTCAATCGTTTCCAGCGAAATAATCGACATAGATGCTTGGCGGGGGGCGGGGGGCGGGGGGCGGGGGGATTGGGAGTGGGGGGTAAAGCTCCCTCACCGAGGAAGCACCCCACGGTGATTTTCGTTCCTGCCGGAGCCCTCGCACCCGCTCTCCCAGAAGCGGTGGCCAGGGCCAGGGCGGGGGTCCGCGCCGCCGCGGCCGCCTCCTTTGGAGATGGGCCCCTGTCTCTCGGGTTACTGATTAGCTCGGGCTTTCAAGCCTCAGGAGGAAGCCCTGGCCGTCCTCCCTTTCAAGGTGCGGGGGGCCCCGGCTCCTGGGCGGGGGCTCCAGGAAATGGCCTGCGGTGCCGGGCCGGCCGAGGTGTGACTAGGGTCTGGCCTGGAGCTGGAGGGGCCGGCGGGCAAACGCCAGGGCTCCCCCCACCCCCGCGCCCTCGGCGCCTCCGGAGTCTGGGCCGCAGGGACGAGCCCTCTCCGGCTTTGCGCGGCGCGAGAGGTTTCCCTGCGGCTGCCAGGCCCGGCCCGGTGCGGGAGGCCCCGCGGGAGCGCGCCCCGCCGATGTGGGCCCCTCGGGGATTTCTCTGGTGGGCAGCCCAAAGGTCAGGTAGGGAGGAGGAGGTGGCTGGAACCGGGGGCAGAAACCCTTCAGGGCTCCCAGAGTGCTGGCGGACCTGGGGGTGGGGGTGGGGGAGCAGGAACTGAGCGCCCCAGCCCTCCCCACCCCCAGATCAGAGACAAGGTGGTTCATTTGCATATGAAAATGAGGTCCTTGCGCCGAGCTCTGGACCGGCCCATTTGCAGGCCCAGTTCCATCCAAAGAAGCTCGCAAAGGTTGGGAGCCATCACCTTGCTTCCTCTGGGGACATTTATGACCCAGACCATCCCAGAACTGGGGGAGATAGGTTTCAATTTGCCCCACTCCGGCCAGAGTTACAAGTGGGGTGAGGGAAGGTGCCCACAACCCGAAGAGCTGGTGGCGGAGGAGAAGGAGGAGGGGGCGCTTTGTAGCTGAGAGGCAAGGGGAAGCCTGGACAATGTCTCAATCCGCCCCCCCCACCTCCACACACATGCAGGCGGACACCCCTCCCTGAGGTTGCTGGTGCAGGAGGATTTTCCTCCTGAGCCGAACACAACTGAGGCCTTTGCCCGGGAGGCGGGATGCAGACTGCAAGCGCAGAAAACCACAGTGATACACCCGGCCCGGGAGGCTTCTGTGCAGTCCTGCTGTGTCCTCAAGACCTGGTACACATTTCTACCACCTCTCCAGACCGTGCTTCCTCGTGGAAGCAGGGAGAGCACCCCCCCAACCCCCAACCAACCCCAAGACGGGCAGCCGGCTGTGCCCGCTGCGGTGTATTTACATATTCCCCCTTGGAGACAGACAGATGGGACAGTGGACTGAACCACAGACAGATTCGGAGAGATCTGGCTCCAGAAACCAGGCGGCCTCTGGCCCAGCTCTGCCTGCCCTGCTCTTTCTCCCAAACAAACGGATCAGAGGCATAAACGCTCATAAATACCTCTGGGTTTAGATAAGAGCGATGAGGCGCTATTTCCTTTCATGCTGTACCACAGGCGCCCAGGCCCTGCCTTTCCGGCTCCATCTCGCGACAGGCAACCTGCAGAGGTGAGGTTAATTTGGGGCTGTGACTCTGAAGGAGAAGGGGGTCATTTTCCTGCTTCCATCACAGGGGGGATCTTACTTTGTCCAGACTCCACAGGCCCGCCTGCATCATCCAGTCACAGGCTGGGGACCTAGTGGCCATCGAGGGGACCGGGAGGGCTGACACCCAAGGCCCAGCTTCAGGGGCAGAGAGGAGGGGGGTGCCCATAGCCCCTCTTCCACCTCGCTCACCTCGCCCAAATGTCCCACGTGCCTCTGTGGGAAAGGGCCCAATCACAGCTAGATGGGAAACATGTATGGGCCTGATCACAGCTAGATGGGAGGCATTTATGATGCTCCATCATTAGAGAGCTTGAGTTTATTTTTTCTTAAATCTTGATAAAACGACTGCAGAGCCAGGCGAGGAAGGGATCGCCCCTTGGCCGTGACGGTGCAACCTAGCTGTTGTCCTGAGCTCGGGAAGCCTTGCAGGCCATTTTGCAGCCAAACAAAGTCCCCACCCTGTGTCACCAACCTCAGCCCTCCCACTACCATTTCCCCCTAGTGACTTGTCCCGTCTTAAGTGGGTAGAGCTGGCCCATAGGAAGGAGCCCCAAGAGCAAGGTAGAGAGGAGGCGCAGGCTGGCCCCTTCCTCAGATCTTGTCCCACACCCCGGCCCCACCCCAGCTCCAGGTCTGAAGGTGGTCCCCCTGCACATCCTCTCTACGTGAACATCAGGATTTTGAAAACACATGGTGGCTGTCTTCCAGCCTGGTTTCAGGGTTCCTTTTCTTTAGAGGAGACAGCCAGAGACACTCACACACTCAGGCTGGTACTGCAGCAAAGCTGGTGCTACAGAAAGGAGGTGGGGGTGGGAGTGACTGCAGAGATGCGCAGAGAGACAGAGGGTGGTGAGCATCTGGAGAGGGGATGTGGGCTGATAGTTCGAAGCTGCCTGCTGAGACCCAAGCCCTCTCCCCTCCTGATAAAACTAAACCACATTTAAGTCTCGGGGAAAGAATTTTAAAAAGAACGGCCAGCTTCTGGAAGAGACGTGGAAAAGGTGTGAGGACCCCTGTCTTCCTGGTGGTGGTCTCTAATCGCTTCAGATATCAGGAGGGTTTGAGGACCCCACATTAGAGGAGAACCCATTTCTTTCCTTCTACCCTCTTTCTGAGACAGCCCTGATTCCTAAGAACCAGTAGCCCGGGATATTCTTATGTCTTTGTGGGAGGGGGGTGTGGGGTGAAGGTTGCAGGCAGGATAAGTAATCAGACAAACCTAGGCTGGCTGGGGGATGCCCCTCACCCCTCCTCTCTTTATCCCTTAGTGGAGAGGCTAGACCCTCTTCCCAGCGCCCCTTCCTTTGCCAAGAGCAAGCGGTGCCTACTCGAGCCAGGCATGAGGTCTTGGGGAGCAGCCATAGGGGTCCAGGAGGCTCCTCACTAGCTGCAGAGCCAAAGGAGAAGGTGGGGCTCGGACCCTCCTCCCATTTACTGGCCTTTGGGGTCTCCTGAGCAGCAGGCTCTGGCCTGCCTCTCAGACCATGAGAAGCAGAAATAATCCCAGGCTGGGAAGAGATAGAGCAGATCTGAGAAACAAGGGGGAGGGGGAGGAGGGGGTGTCTTCAAAACCTGGAAAGGAGAGGGTTTCTTTTTTCGCCTCTCTCTTTCTGCAAAGGAGGCCAGGTAGCGGAGAACCCTTCTCCCATCGCAAAACCCCAGAAATAAACAGCCTTGGGTTCTCTCCTTGGCTAGGTTGAGATCTGCGATTCCGGGATGGCTGCCCCTCCTTCCCTGGAGGGGACGGGGCTCAAGCCACGCAGGGGTTAACTTTTCTGAAAACACAATTAACTTTTCCCTCTCCTGCGTGGGGAGGGCGGGATATATGTATGGAATCACTGTGTGTGGGGGGGGATGAGGTGGTCTCCACCGAAGCTCCCTCCTCCCGCACAGGCGTCTGTCTCGCTCGCAGCTCCTACGTAGATGGCACAGCGCGCGTAGTGTTGTTGGGGGAGAGAGAAAGAGAAAGGAGAAGGAGAAGAAGGAGGAGAAAAAAAAAAGGTTGATAGGTTTGTGCGCGGGTCCCTCGCGCGGGCTGCGCTCCTCCTGGGTGCTATTTGACAATTCCTGCGTCTGCCATTGGTCAGTGTTGGATCAGATGGTTGTATTTCCTTCTGGCCCTCACTGGCACCTCGCCATCCCCCCTCAGCTAAAACCCAATCTCAGATATACTACTAATAGGCGCGGCGCTCGGACTATAAAACACAACAAATCATAAACCCGGCGGAGCTGCAGCGGCCGCGCGCGCCTCCCTCCCAATGAGTTCCTATTTCGTGAACTCCACCTTCCCGGTCACGCTGGCCAGCGGGCAGGAGTCCTTCCTGGGCCAGCTCCCGCTCTACTCCTCCGGCTATGCGGACCCGCTGAGGCACTACCCGGCGCCCTACGGGCCGGGGCCCGGCCAGGACAAGGGCTTCGCCGCCTCGTCCTATTACCCGCCGGCGGGCGGCGGCTACGGCCGCGCGGCGCCCTGCGACTACGGCCCGGCCCCGGCCTTCTACCGCGAGAAGGAGGCGGCCTGCGCGCTCTCCGGCGCCGACGAGCCGCCCCCCTTCCACGCCGAGCCGCGCAAGTCCGACTGCGCGCAGGACAAGAGCGTGTTCGGCGAGCCCGAGGAGCAGAAGTGCTCCACGCCCGTCTACCCGTGGATGCAGCGGATGAACTCGTGCAACAGTGAGTGCCACTCCGCCGGGGCCCCATCCCTGCGGGCACCCACCCACCCACCCACCCCGGGAGACACAGCTAGTGAGGCCCCCCCCCACCCCGCCCTGGGTGCAGGCTGGGCATCTCAGGGAGGATCGCAGGGCAGACGGGGCGCCTGTTACGAGGGGTCCCCCGGCGCTGCCACCTCACCCACAGGAGTTAAAAAGTTTGCCCAGAGTCCCAGGCGCACGCCGAGCCAGGGGAGCGAGGAGTGGGCTCTCCGGGGGTTAAAGCCAACCCGGGGTTGCGGGTCAGGGGTCGCAGCCACGGGGCTTGGCTTTCCCTGGGGCCCCAAGTCCTGGTCGGTGTCCTCCCCACCCTGCCACCCCCAGACCGTTCCCACTCAAAACCGAGTGCGTCACGGGAAGGGGGGCGGTGTGACGCTAAGCGAGGGAGAGTGGAGTCTGTCCCGGCCTGTCTCCCTTGGGGGGAGTGGGGGGCTGGGGAAAGATGAGGCACCAGGAAAGGGGCGGTCGTCAGAGGCAGGGGAAGCGAAAGGGTAGGAGCAGACGGAGGGGGTGCGCCGGAGAGGCCGGCGCCTGGGTCTCGGGGTGGGATTATTTGTCGGCCTCAAGTCCCAAATTGATGTCCATTAGCGGGACAAGAAAGTGAGGAGCCGTTAATGCCCACTGTGGATCGATCCGCGTCATGACGGATGAAGGGGCTGGAGTCTGCCACCGGGGGTGGGGGCGCCAGATGTTAGGAAAGACGCGGCGAGGAGCGGGCACACCTGGGCGCCACGGCGGCCGCCCCTCCCCCCCCGGGCTCAGGTGGGGTTTGGCCTCTGCTCCTCCCATCCCCCCCACGGGGAGGCTGGAAGGGAGGCTCAGGCCCCGGAGGCCCGCAGGGCATCTGGAGGGGGCGCTGCAGGGGCCCGGAGCGGGGCAGGGCACCCCGGGAGCGGCGGGCGTCCACGTGGGCGGGTGGAGCGGGGCCGCGCGCGCTGGCCCCGGTGACCCCAGGCCCCCGCCTCTCCTCTCCACCGCGCAGGTTCCTCGTTCGGGCCCAGCGGCCGGCGCGGCCGCCAGACCTACACCCGCTACCAGACGCTGGAGCTGGAGAAGGAGTTCCACTACAACCGCTACCTGACGCGGCGGCGGCGCATCGAGATCGCGCACGCCCTGTGCCTGACCGAGCGCCAGATCAAGATCTGGTTCCAGAACCGGCGCATGAAGTGGAAGAAGGAGAGCAAGCTGCTCAGCGCGGCCCAGCTCAGCGCCGAGGAGGAGGAGGAGAAAGCGGCCGAGTGACGGCGCTGGGGAGGCGGGGGGCGCGCGGGGAGAGGCCTGCGGGCCGCCGCGGCCGTCGGCGAGCTGGAGGAGGCTCTGCGGGCGGGGAGGGGTGGGCCGGGGGAGCCGGGGACCCGCTCTCCAGCACCAGACGGGCGGGGCCCAGGGCTCCCCGGGTCGCCCCCCGCCCGCAGAGCCCTGGCGGGTGCCGGCCTAGGCGGTGCAGCCTGAGCCCACGCGGCGCCCCCTCCGCCCCCCGAGGAGCCCGCCTCCGCCGGCCCAGGCGCCGTCCCCCGCCCCGGGAGCACGGAGGACCGGACTCACTCCCTGTGTCCTGGAAGCAGAGCAAAACACTCCTGTCCGTGTCGCATCTCATTTCGTCCCCGTCCTCTACCCCCCCCCACCCCCGTGCACGGCTCGAGGGGAGCTTCGCCGCCCCCTCAGCGGGGGCCTCGAAGACTCCCCGACCCCAGACCTCGGCCCGGTCCCTCCCCGAAGCCACTGGAAGGAGCACATACTACCTAGAAGTCAGAAGTGGAGCCTGAGAAGAAGAAGAAAACAAAGTTCTATTTTATTAATTTTCTATGTGTTGTGTTTGTAGTCTTGTCTTAGCTCTGGACGTGAAATACTTCCGTAATAATATTAATATTATTAATGATGATGACGATGGTGATAATAAAGACATAAAAACGCGCCGCTTGGTCCCCTCTGCTCTTCCGGGCCACGCCCCCACTCCCGCGGCTACCCCGCGGTCCCTGGGCCGGAAACGCCGAGGCCCAGGCTGGAGCGACTGGGGGGGCTCCCCCATATTTCCCCATAACCCCCCCCCCCCGTGCCCAGCTGGACTCGGAAGTTGCAGTTGAGATAAAGGCTGGACCGGCCCTCTGAGCCTGCAGCGCTCTGAACGGCCTCTCTCGGTGCGGACTTGGGGGGCCCAGAAGGGCCGTGTCCCTCGTGTTGGATCGCACCCCCTCGCTTGCCGGAGGCAGGAGGGACGCCCCAGGCACACACACCCTCGCCGAGACTCCGGCTCCTGTGGAGACGGAGCCGAGCCGGGAGGGTCTGGGCCTGAGCAGCGCTGGTTTGGCCCCGAGGCCGCGGCCTTTGGCCTGATCTCTGCTGGCCTTGGCCCTGGGCTCTGGGCTTGGGGCTCCGGGGACCCCATCAGGGTGGTGCGATCTCTCTCCCCCCGCGGCTGAAAGCTCCTGGCGCCCTTTCCTGCCTTCAGGAGGCGTTGGGTGACACGTAGGGGAAGGAATGCGAAGCCTCGGGCCCGCCAGGCGCCGGCGGCGGAGGGACACCACTTCGTCCTCCTTGGCAAACCTGAGCAAGCCGGAGGCCGGGCGGGGGGCGGTCTGGCCTCCCCCGATCCACCCCAAACGACCCATTCTCTCTGACCCCCACCCGCGCCCCGGCGGGGCGCTGTGTGCCTGGCTTCCTCTTCCCTCTCTCTCCCGGTTTTATTTTTAAAGAAAATAGCCTCTCGGCAGAGAGGGCCCAGCCGCGCCGTCTCCGGCCGCCCAGCGGGCTCAGCAAGGCGCCGCTGCTGCTGGGAACCCCTTCCCCGCGGGGAAGGCACGGCCTCGGGGCGCATTCAGAAAGTGCCCGGGCGCTGGCGAGGGGCCTCCACAGGCGAGAGCAGGCATCTGGGGCGGAGGCGAAGGCTCCCGCCTTGATCCCGAACTCTGAGAACCCCCTTTCCCACCAGATGCGGTCAGCGGCTCCCTTTCCCCCTCCAACTAGGCCAGTGGCCTCTGCCAGGCTGCTCTTGGGGTCCCTGTCCGGCGCTGCCACCCCCCGGGCTGGGCTCAGGAGGGGAAGGAGGTCGGGAAGAGGATCCCCAACTTCTAAGGGACACAGGAGAAGGGAGAGTTTTCCCTTCCAGCACCCAGCCCGGCCCTGCCTGCTCGGTCTGGGGCTGTGGCTGGGCCCCTGCAGCGGGCCAGGCCGGGCCGGGCTGGGAGGGGGGGTCTGTTCCGTGTCAACAGCTGGTTCTCACGCATCTCTTCCCACCCCCTCTCCTGTGTCCGCGCCCTCCTACCCGGAGCCTTGCACACACCCGGGTAAGGGAAAAACAGCTCAGTGCCTGCTCCTCTCCTCCAGAGTTAAAATCCTAGTGACAGCGGGAAGAACACCGAGAGAGAGAGAACCACACTCCCGGGAAAGTGAGTCCAGGCTCTACCAGGGTCCCCCCACCGCCCTCTCAAAGACCCAGCCTTATTGGGTGACCCCCGGCCGGGCTTCTTCCTCGCCCTGGCGTTCGCGGGGAGCCAGCAGGGAGGGAGGCAGCCAAGCCTGCGCCGCCATGGCGGACTGCGGCCCGCGCTCCCGCCGATCGCCGGGAGGTGGCGCGCTCTGCTCAGAGGCCGCCGCCACCACCTTCTCCCGGCGTCTCCCCCCCTTCTTCCTTGTTTCCCCCTCTCTCGGAGGCTCGCATTGAATCGGCCCTAACGATTCTCGGATCGTCATTATTTGTAACCATAGAGCATGAATTACCTCTTGAGGTCATCAGTGAGAATTTACGACTGGTCAACAAAAGCACGTGATTCCCTAACGCCCCCCCATCCCCCTTCCCACCCTCCCCCCCCCATATTTGGCCGCATACATAGCAAAACGAAGTACAGTGCATCGCTATAATTCATTAATACATCATAAATCGTGAAGCACAGGGTTATAACGACCACGATCCACAAATCAAGCCCTCCAAAATCACCCAAATGAGCTCGTACTTTGTAAACTCCTTCTCGGGGCGTTATCCAAATGGCCCGGACTATCAGTTGCTAAATTATGGCAGTGGCAGCTCTCTGAGCGGCTCTTACAGGGATCCCGCTGCCATGCACACCGGCTCTTACGGCTACAATTACAATGGGATGGACCTCAGCGTCAACCGCTCCTCGGCCTCCGCCAGCCACTTTGGGGCGGTGGGCGAGGGCTCGCGCGCCTTCCCCACGCCCGCCCCGGAACCCCGCTTCAGGCCAGCGGCGGCGTCCAGCTGCTCGCTGTCCTCGCCCGAGTCCCTGCCCTGCACCAACGGCGACAGCCACGGCGCCAAGCCCTCTGGCTCGTCCCCCTCCGACCAGGCGACCCCGGCCAGCTCCAGCGCCAATTTCACCGAAATAGACGAGGCCAGCGCGTCCTCGGAGCCGGAGGAAGCGGCGAGCCAGCTCCACAGCCCCAGCCTCGCTCGGGCGCAGCCAGAGCCCATGGCCACCTCCACGGCCGCGCCCGAGGGGCAGACTCCGCAGATATTCCCCTGGATGAGGAAGCTGCACATCAGCCATGGTAATTCTGGCTCTCTCTTTCTCTCTCTCTTTTTTGTCTTCTCGGGCGTTCCTTCTCTGCGTTTGGGGGTGGTGGTGGTGGTGGTGGGGGAGGCGAGGAGAGGTTAGCTTTCCTCCAATATAGATTTATTTTTTTTCGGGGGGGGTACACAGAAGTCTCTAAGAGAGTGCTCCCAGCTCCGGGGACAGAGCCCAAGGAGGTGCTTAGCTGGGGGTGGTGGGTGGCCGGGGAGGTGTATTGGGGAGAATTGGTTCCCGGACTCGGCTGGGGTTTTATTCGCCCAGCTGTGCCGGCTTGGGGAGGCAGGAGGGGGTCTTCCCGGGAAGGTGGGGAAGCGTCCTGCCGGCCACCACCGCCCTGCGGAGGCTGCCCCTGGCCGAGGAGGGGCCGAGTCGCCCAGGAGCTTTCCGGGGGGCCAAAGTGCCGCCGCTCTCCTCCCTCCGGGGAGAGAGGCCAGCGGGCCGCCCGAGCCCCAGCGCCGGGTGAGGGCGCCGGGAGGGAGCCGGAGACAAAGCCGGGCGCCTCCGCTGCCCGCAGACGCGGGGGCTGCAGGGGGAGAGGGTGCAGGAAAGCCAGCGTGGATCCGGGTGTGTGTGTGTGGGGGTGCTCTGGAGTGGGGAGGCTGGGAGCTGCAGGGAGCTGGGGGCCGGGGACGCCTGGGTCCCACTCCACGCCCCCCTCCCACCCAGGGCCCCCCACCCCACCCCACCCCCCTCTCCCTCTGCCCGAACTGGAGTAACGTGGCCTCGCCCGGGGGGGCTCTGCTCTGTCTGCTCCCAGATATGACCGGGCCTGACGGCAAGCGGGCCCGCACCGCCTACACCCGCTACCAGACGCTGGAGCTGGAGAAGGAGTTCCACTTCAACCGCTACCTGACGCGGCGGCGGCGCATCGAGATCGCGCACGCCCTGTGCCTGTCCGAGCGCCAGATCAAGATCTGGTTCCAGAACCGGCGCATGAAGTGGAAGAAAGACAACAAACTGAAAAGTATGAGTCTGGCCACGGCCGGCAGCGCCTTCCAGCCCTGAGTCCTCCGGGGAGGAGCCCGGGGCGGCCCCCCCAGCCCTGGCCGTCCGCAGCCCCGGCCCCTCCGCGCCTCCCCGCGCCGCCGCCGCCGCCCGCCCGCCCGCCCGCCCGCTGGGGACTGGATCCCAGGCGCCTGCCCGCGCGCCCCGGCCTCCTGTTACCATGTTTCGTTTGGTCCTAGCTCTATCCTGTGGCTCCCTCTCTCCCGGACGGACGGATCTTGTTATTATTGTTAATAATGATGATGATTATGATGTGCCCCCTCCCTGCCTCTGGCTCCCCTCCGCGCGCCCCCTCCACCCCCCCAAAAAAAATATCCACCCGTGTTTCTGAAATGTTCGTGTCTGTGGTTGCACTCCTTGCCCCCCACTCCCCCAGGAAGAAGAGAAACTCGCATGTGTAACGTGAACCACCCCCCGCCTCCCCGTCTTGTTCTTTCTAACTTATTTATAAAAAAGGATGAGCGCTGTATTATTATTATTTTTTTTTGGTGAGTTTCAGCTCGGAAACTTCTCGAAGGGGCAGCCGTGGAGTGGAGGTGGGGTGGTTCCGCAGGGCCGGGCCCAGCTGAGCTGGCCTCGGAGGACAGGGTGTCCATGACTGTTTCTGTCCGCCCTCCTCGGCCTCCTCCGCCCTCTCCATGCCTCAGGCCCAAGTCTCCCGGTGGTGGTGGGGTTCCCGGGGTGGGGTGAAGGGGCCAGGGCGGGCCACCTCGGTGGTGTGGAGGCGAGGGAAGGGGTGGTAGAGTGAGATGGGAGCGCCTGCCGCCTGGGTAGGCCCCACAGGCCTGCCCTGGGAGTGGACGGGAACACAAAGCATCCTCCTCGGTGTAAAATGTCTTGTGTCTTCCTCTGTGAACCCATGGGCCTGGCGTCGAGAGGCCCAACGCTTGTAAATATGGGGGTGCTCCTCGGGGTAGACCCCTCACCTTCCCCCCCTCCCTATATCCGCGTTGCTTCCAAGACTCTTTGTGGCGAGCGAGTGGATGCCGTGCTATACGTGTGGAATCTGCCTTGGCTGGGGCCTGTCTCAGTGATTCGCGTTTGGTATTTGTGTGTAGCTTTCCTGAAAGTCAAATAAATGTTTCCCCCACTCCGCTGCCCTTCCTACGCGTCTTTTCTCCGAGGGGCCTGCCTCTCCCATCTGGGGGCGGGGGGCACATCCTAGACCCTTCTTGCCAGGGCTGGGGATCAGGGAACGGAAAACAGGGTGCTCGCCAACAGCCCTTCTCAAGGACCTACGCCCCTGGCTTGTTCAGCAAGCAGGGCTTGGGCCAGAGGACAGGCCTGCACACCTGGGGACGGAGGCCCAGAAACCCCACCTGGGCTTGGGGCGAGGAGAGGCTGGGAGCTGGACTTCATCCTGGCCTTCCACCAGCTGGCCAGCAAAGGCCCTGGAAACCTCTTCAGGGAGTGTCATTGGGGCCTACGTTCTGAGCAGGAGGCTCCTGGCCAGTTGGGAGTGGTGGTCCTGGGGTATCCAGCTCCCCTGTCCCCTGCTCCAAATCCCAGTTCAGTTCTGCCACCCACTAAGGCAAAAAAAAAAAAATCTGCTGCGTTTCAAAGGTTTCCCTCACCCTCAATCTTCTCTGCACTTTATCAAGGGCGCGCTCTCTCTCTCTCTCTCCAGGAGCCTCACTGACTTTTCCTCTTGATTAGGAGTTGGGGGGTCCCTCCTGGAAGACCCCTGGTTCCCCCTCCAAGCCAGACTGGCCTAGGGCCAGGGCCCAGTCCTCCTCCATCCAAGTCAGCCTCCACCCTGAGCGCAAGAGTCAAGTCTGAGCACTTACCCGCACATCCCTTCCAGCTGGGCCCAACTTCTTACTGGACTTGTGGGGGGAGGGGAAGCTGGTGAGGAGGCAGCAGAGGGTCTTGGAGGCTCTACTGGGCCCTCTTTCCCCCTCACCCCTTGACTTTGTCCCCCTTTGTCCATTGCAAACTATCCCAAAAGTCGCTATGACATTTAGATGTCAAATGGATAGGGGTTTTATCTCCAAGTTAGATCGTAAAAATCGCGGAGAAGTCAGACAGATACCCCTCACTGGCTCGAGAAAGTCACGTGAGGTCCATAAAGTTAGTTTTATGGTTTTGGGGAGTTGACACCGCACGGTATATTTCACATTCTCCAGAATGTTAAGTGACACTTTAACTGCTCGCTGTGGTGGGGAAGGGGGCAGAGGTAGGTGAGGGCTCTCCCAGCCCAGAAGGCGGTGGCGGCGGCAGCGGAGGCCCAGGACTCCCCGCAGTAAGTGGCTTCCAGCTTTTGCTTTCTCCCCCTCGCAATTTTGGGGCTTGAAACTGGGGAAGGAGATCTTGCCTCGGGCAGGGCTGTAGGGATAGGTGGGCGAAATTTGGTCTGCTTTTTGCAACCAGATCTGACAAACTGGGTGTCTGAATGCGGGGGGCTGGAAAGGGGGGGAGCACTCGGTTCCATAAGGCCTCAGTGGTTGGGGCGCCTGGCTTTTATTTGCAATCGTGTCTGACTCTTGGTGGGGGGAAAGGGTCTGTGTGGGTTCCTTCAGTGTCCTTGGGAATTCAGGTGGTCAGAAGGAGGGGTGTGTACTGCTGAAAGAAGGGCCCCTGGTGGGGGCCAATTCACGGCTGGGGTCTTCAGACGGACGTCTCCCACCCCCAGGAAAGGAACTTGAGGGCGTTCATTTGTTAGGGGTGTGTTGGGGTGCGTCGCTAGGCACTTTTATCTGGATCCATCTGAACTGAGAAAAGGCACCTAGAAGGCTCATGCAGCTGCCTGGCACTGGAATATTCTTTGGTTTTCATATCTTTGAGCCCCATGGACGGGGGTACCTCTGATTCTCTGTAGCCTCATCAGGATGATCCAAGATGGGGAGCATAGCGCTTTTGCACCCCACATCAGCCTGTTGGTCCCCAAGACTACCCTTCTGCTTGGCTCTACGTAGGGAGATCAGAGTGGGGAGCGGACAGAGCAGCAGTGGGCTGAAGGGGAGAGCTTCTCCCCTTGCCTAGAGGGGTGAGATGCTTAAGTAGGTCCCTGGAAACCCTCCCGTAAATAAAACTGGCTCCAGAAAGGCCACCCAACTGTTGGGAGGAGTAAAAAGGACTCAGCAGCTGGGAGAGAACATGGGAAAGGTGCTTTCTTTCCCGTCCTCTCCTTTTCTCCTCTCTCTCTTTCTCCCCCCTCTCTCTCTACCGGATCCTTAAATGCCCGTTTGTTTTGTGGCACCACAGACCAAAGGGATTTCAGTATTTGACCCCCAGGAGCCTGCTGTTTTCCAAGGACGAGTCACCCTTCTAAAAACCAGAGGCCTTTTCTCCACCACATTTGACCCCCGAATTTTGAGACTTATTGGGTCAACCATCCTATCGCCCCAGGTTCTGCCCAGCCTGCCAGCTCTTTCTTGCTCCCGCTGACCAGTTCCTGTGGAGGGTGCCCGGACTTGGACATGTGGCACTTTAGGAAGCGTTTCTGGTCTTGGGGACCAGGAGAGGGACCCGAGATTCCCTCCATTTCCCCCTTAAAGGACCTTCCCACTCTCTCCCTCTGTCTTCTCCCACAGCCACCCTTCGCCTCCTGGGTTCTTCCATCCCTGCACGGGCCTGCCTCACAGGAGAACCCTCACAGGCTCTGAGCGCAGAAAGGACAGAGAGCGTGGGGTCCTCACCCCGATGGGAACACACATCTCCCCAAGAGCGATGGGGGCACTTGTCCACTTTTGGGAAGGAGGCTCTGCCCCCAGCAGATTCCCAGCATTATAGCAAATGCTAATAAATGTCGGTCAGAGCTCAGAGCGTCCACCGGCTCCCCACTTGGGAGAAGGCAGATGAGCTGCGTGAGGTGCAGGGGAAGCTGCATCAGGGGCAGAAGGCGGCTGCGCCCCGGGCCTCCTGGGAAGCCCTATCCTACTGGGGAGCCTGCCCCCCTCTCTCTCAGAAACTCCAGACCACCAGGCCTGTGTCCCTGAAGATTTTCTGGGCCCTCGCCCCCGCCAGTTCTGCAAATTCTGATAAAGCGCGTCGGACCCCGGGCCCGGGGACATCTGCTGGGCACATCTAGACAGATTTCCCGGAGCGGCAAAGTGCGGCCCAGGCAGGCGGATGGCCATTTCCGCTGCCGAGGCCAAAACCGCTAGGGGAAGGTCCTCTGGGCGGGGCTGTCCTCTCCACCGGAGGAACAGTCTCCGGAGAACAACAGTCTTTCTTGAACCCCAACCAGGACCTGTTTGGGGGAGGAGATGAGAGGTGAGGAGGGGGTCTCTGGTGCCCAGGAGCTCTGTCCTCGGCCCCAGACACCCTCCCTTCCCTCCCACCTTCCTCAGGACATCCTCCAGGTCTCTCTGGGGCTTTTCACTCCCTCCTCTCCGACCAGCAGCGACAGTGGCTTCCTCTCCATGAGTCAGGCCTCAAGCTTCTGAGCTGCCGGCTGGTGCCATCTGGCCAGATCCTCTCGCCCAGCCTCCCAGCCAACAGCGCACCCTCACCTCGGGGCAGGGCCCAGGAGGAGGAGGAGGCGGCGGCGGCAGGACTTTGAGGCTAAGGTTTCCCTTTCCCCCTCGGAGGCCAGCCGGACCATCGCTCAGGGGACAATCGGGCGGTTTTGTTTTATTTGGTTGTGTTGTGTTTTTGTTTGTTTGTTTTGTGTTGTTTCTCCTTGGCCACCGGGGTGGGAGGAAGTATAAAGAAGTGTAAACAGGAAAGCCAGCCAGGGCCTGGAGTTCCGAGGGCCCATATTTCATTGGCTTCCTCTCCATAACTGCAGCCGGGACACTTAACCCTTCCCTGGCTGTGAGAAGGGAGTCACCCGGGGGCTGGCGAGGCAGGGTGTGTGTGTGTGGGGGGGCGGGGGGGCTAAGCTGGAAGTTCCTTTCTGGCCCTGATCCCTTTATCCCTGGGGTCTGGGTGTGGAGTGGAAGGCCGAGGAGGATCCAGAGCAAGGAGAAGCCAGGCAGACAGCACTGTACAATCGCCCCAACGCTGTCCCTGCGGGGACAGAGAGGAGGAGGCTCAGGCACTTCACAGCCTGGGGCCCACCTGGGCCGACCAAGGAGGACAGGGCTGACCAGAGCCCTCCCCTTCGGGTAGGGCAGCAGCGTCCACCGGTCCCTCTCTGCATTTTGGGAGGTTCTAGGAGTAATCAGATTTCAGGCTGGGCTCTGCCCACAGCGGGGATTTATCGATTACGGCAGCCCTGTTACACATCCATATTAATTAACCCACACGCCACCTAGAAACCCAGGAGGAGGAGGGGAGAAAGAGGGGCTCCTTAAGGAGTAGGGGCAAATCTCTCTAAGTGTCCCTGGGGCCCGGATTGGAGAGCCATACCCCACAAAACCGTATGGCCTTTCCCAGCTCAGCCCCTGCACTTCTCTGGCAGGTATAAGGGAGACGTACTCTCTACAGTCCGACCTCACACCAAATCTCCTGGGGGTGGGGTAGTCGGGAGTGGGGAGGATTGAAATACCTAACCCCAGGGCCCATGGACTTTCCCTAGTCAGAGTTAGGGTGCCCCAGCCCTCCGATGGCCAGGTTTTTCAGGTACTTGTTCCCTGCTTGACCTTTAGAGAGAGATTCGTGTGCCTCCCCACCTTTTTCTTTCCACTTCCCCCAGGTAGAAGCATTTTCCGGTCTGGAAGCTTGTTTTGTTTTTATGTTTGGTGGTGGTGGTGGTGGTGGTGGTGGTGGTGATGGTGGTGGTGGTGGTGGTGGTGGTAGTGAGGGTGGCCTCCTCCCCCCTCCTCCCGCCCCTCCCTCCAAAAAGTGATTAAAATCTGTTAAAGGGATTTAATTAAGGGAGTTAAATGAAAATGAAGGAGGCGCAAATGAGTTGGGGGAAGAGAACCCACACCAAAGCTATTCTCAACGATTAAATCGCCATCTTAACCATATAATGGAGTTTGCCTCCTGAAAGGGGAAATCAACGCTCATATCTCATCAATAATTCATAGAGTTCGGGATCACGCAGAGGTCAGCAGACAGGGCCAGAGCGCTGGCCTGTTTGGGGCAGCCGGCCGCCGCTGCATACATTATTCGCCCGGGTGCCAACCGCTAGCTGCCGCCGCCGCCCAGCCCTCGGGCAGGGGCACGCCTGCCCGCAGGTCTAGGCGGATTTGGGGTCCTTTCATTTTGGAGCATGGATGGAGGAGACCCACCTTGCGGGCTCCAAGAGGAAAGGTGGTTTAGGAGACTGGAAAGGCTTGAACTTCAGGCAGCTGGGGATCTGTCCGACTCCCCAATGTGACCGCCTGCCCAAATTTTAATCTCTCTTCCCCGTATTTCTCCTCCTGTCCTCTGCGGTAGGCGTGCTCTCTCCCCTCTCTCTTCTCTCCTTATCTCTCCTCCTCGGGAGGAAGACGCACTCTCTGCGGCATCTTCGAGCTTTTCCTGCTCGGAAACTCGGGCTTCCCGGCTGGCTGCTGCCGGCTGCGCTCTGGCCTTGCTCTCTGAGCGGATCAAGGCTGATCCCCGACCCCCCACCCCCCCAGGCTGTGGCCTTGGCTGCCGCCTGGAGCTCCAGCTCTGGAGGCCCCCACCTTGGAGACAGGGATCCCTGAAACCTCAGAACCCCGGGGGCTAGAGATGGGTGCGTCTGGGGAGAAGCAGTGCCTCGCACAGAGATGACCCAGGTCGGGCGGAAAGGAGGGAGTTCGTCCTGGAAAAGCGACATCTCGGGGAGACGTGGGGGGAGAGGCCGAGCAAGTGGGAACATCTCGTCTAAGGGACGTGGAGGCAGCAGGGAGGGTCCCCCCTCGCTGGCAGGTTTTCTGCAGGCCGGCTCCATTTGGATCTTTCTCTCTGGGCGTGTTTCTCTGACTCGCTCCTTCTTTTTATTATTTCTTTCCGTTTTCCGACTCTCCAAGTCCCCTAGCGAAAGAGGCATGAAACGCTTTCCCGGGAGGGGTGGGGAGCCTGGGACGAAATATCGGCGTGCAGGGGAGAAAACCCTAAGAGCACAGGTTGCCTACGCGGCCGCCGCCGCCGTGCTGGCCGAGAGGCACAGGCTGTAACGTCCCCGAGCTGCCAGTAGAGTCCGCCTTAGACCAAGTTCACAGCCAGGCTGGGCCGCCCCAGCGCCCGCGAGCGGCGGCGGCCGCGCAAGGTGACCCGGAGCCCGCTGGGCCTCTCTGGGCCCTGATCCGAGCTCTCTCTTTCCCTCCAGCCCGGTGGGGACGGTCGCCTCCCTCTCCTCTCCCCAGGAACTCTGGCTCCAGAAATACCCCTCCTTAGGCCAGACCATCCTACCGCTCCCCAAACGTCTCCTGGCCAGCCTTTGCCCTCCCCGAACCCCCACTCTGGGGGACAGGAGTGGGGAGAAGTGGGTTATCACAAGCTCTGCCAGGCATCCTAACGAGAAGCTGGTGAACATTCGGGAAGTGTGTGTGGGGGGTCAATAGGGAAAGGGGGGGTGGGCGGGCGTCTTCTCCCTAGACGTTATTTAATAATCAAAAGACTCCTCTCCCCCAGGTCTAAGGGCCCTAGTGTGTGTGGTGTGCGGTGTGTGTGGTGGGGGTGGGGGGTGGGATAGGGGGAGGGGCGGGGTTCCTGCAGCCAGCGCGGCAGAAAGAGACCCTGGGCGGTGAGGCCAGTGTTATTGCCGGAGGGGTCGGAAAGTTGGAGGGTCAAAAGTTTACGGCTTGCGTGAGCAGGCGGCGGTGGCGTCTAGAGGCGGGGGCGGGGTGGGAGAGGGGCGGAGGCTGAGTGTGCAGAGAGAGAAGAAAGCGAGCCAGGGATGCTGGAGGTAAGGAAGGCTGGTGGGCCGTGGGGTGGGGGCAGTGGGAGAGCCGAGCTGGGGAGGGAGGAGAGGCAGATGTTTGGGGGAGGAGAAACTGAGGGAGGATGAAACAGTTCTCCAAACAAACAACAACAACAACAAAAAACCCCAACACCAGGCGCCGGTGGAGTGGGGGGCTGTACAAAAGAGAGCGCCCGGGGTATGGCGAGTCCCCTGGCGAAATTTTCCCCGCCAAAGATAACCTTGGAGTCACCATATCAAATGTAATGATAACCTGCTGAGAAGCAAGCACACGTTTTAAAAATCCCATTACCCACACGTCCTTGCAGGAGGTTGGGTGGGGCCAAGAAAGGCTTCCAAGGTGAAGGCCTGAGTCCCGACAAGACCAGTCATACACAGGTTACCCTAAAAGGGGCCAAACAGCTGGTTCCCCCCCCTGAAACCTCCCTCTCTCTCTCCTGGCAGCCTGTTTTTCAGGCAGGGTTCGACCCTCGGGCTGGGTGCAAACAGCTGAAATCCATGACCCTGGGCCAAGACGGGAAGATTTCTCAACTCCCGTTCCTCGTTCAAAGAGCTTGATTTCCAGAACCTGGAAGCCGTTTGGCTTGTGCATGCGCTCGCTCTCCCAGACCCCCACTTGTAGGCTCATCCAGATCCTCTCTCTTCCTATTTGGAGGAGGGAAGGGACATGAGAGGGAAAAATACCGAATGGTCTCACAGAGAGCTTTTGAAGTGGGGTTGAAACAGGCGACCTGAAATGAACCTTGAGTTGATGCATGAAGCTTATCTCCTAAGTAAAAATGCACAGAGGCTCTGTAATTATAACACCAGGGCATATGTCTATTTTGGGTCTTTAAATGGGGCTGTTTGTTGCTTTATGAGATGTCATCATAGTCTCTTCTGAGCATTCAATACAGGAGGCGCACTGTGGGGGTTTGTCCTGCCAGAATAGAGATAACCTAAGAGTTTTCATAAAGATGCCTTTTGAGATCTGAGAGAGAATGGTTGAATGTCAAATTTCAAATAGATTTGACCCCCAATTTTATTTTATTTTATTATTATTATTATTTTTTACTAAAACCAGCTGGGTATGGGTTCCTGTTTCTATTTAGCCTTTAGGCAAGAGTCAAGCCAGGAAGGAATTCCTGGGGTCTCGAGGAGGTAGAGGTAAAAGCCTGAACTGGGGGATCTGTCTCCGGTTCCCCCCTAGTCTCCTTCTCCTCCACCCCAGGACGTAATGTTAGCAAATGTGTGGTCTTGTGGGATAGACTGGAGCGGCCCAAAGTCCTGGGCCGGAGGGGGCCTCAGGCTGGGGAAGGAGAATCCTCTGCCATCCCAGGCCAAGCTGGGTGCCTTGGGACTCTCTCCCCGACCTGCCTGTACTAGGGGGATACCAGATCCCTCCTTCTAGGGTTGAACTGGAAGGAAGGGGAGCCACCTGATCTGCCTTTCTGGGTCCCCCAGAGGCTGCAGAAAGGGGAAATGTGTTGTTGGCAGTCCACCAGCTTCTGATCCTTCAGGCACAAGCCGAAGACGGTCTCTGAATATTTCTGACGCCTCTTTGATTTGCCCCTGAACCTCCTTGTGGTGGGGAGAGAGGCAGGCAAAGGAGTCACTGTATAGATAAGTGGTTTTCGTCAAAAACTGCAGGCCGGGGGGATATTGTTTTGTTTTGTTTTCAAGGAAGAGCTAGAGTCTCTGAAAGCAAGTCCTCAGCTTGGACCAGTGCGTTTCTAGCTGTCTTCCCCAAATTTACTGACCTGTGGACCAAATCTCACCTCCCTCCACCCCCACAGGTGGAGGGATCATTCCTGGGGCTCTGGGGCCTCCAAACTTTTGGCAGAAATGGGGGCTACTTCTGACATTGGGGGATGGAATAAAGTAGATTGAGTCTGCAAGATGGTTGAGACACTGGCCCGCAAAATTCAGCCCTTTATTGGGGAGGCTTTAAGGAAAGGGGGCTCTCTGGCCTGCTCTCTGGAACACATTTCCACTTCTCCAGGTGCCAGCGCCTTCACAGGCCACACAGGAACCCCCCCACCCCCCAGCATCCTACCCTCTTCCTCTTTGCTGGGAACCAGGGCTGATATAACACAGGGACGACAGAATATTAACGCAGAGGCCGGGCAGGAGGCTGAGTCCTATCGAAACGGGACGTTTTGTGAGATGGGGGTTGCGTGGAAGGGAAGGGAAAGTTTCCGGCAAAAAAAGTGAGCTGGAGAGGACGCAGGGAACCCAAACTCCGCCCTGTCATTTTATTTCAACCGGCACCGAATTCAGGATAGCCTAGCGAACCGAGCGACCGGATGATAGCAGCTCCTTGTTCACGGGGGA
The DNA here is from genome assembly GCA_011751065.1 of Lasiurus cinereus. Classification (NCBI taxonomy): domain Eukaryota; kingdom Metazoa; phylum Chordata; class Mammalia; order Chiroptera; family Vespertilionidae; genus Lasiurus; species Lasiurus cinereus. The sequence goes on along the minus strand of JAAGEH010000016.1, from coordinate 2,991,639 downwards.
GGCCCGGAGCGGGGTGAACCGCAGGTCACGGCGTCTAAAAATTATTAAAATGCTCGAGAGGCCCGTGACGCGCCTCGCTGTGTAAAGACTGCCCAAGTGGGAGATTCCTACGAAAACTTGCATCTTCAAAAACACACCAAAAAAAAACAAAAAAAAAGTCTGGTTCCGGCCTCCAAGGGGGCCGCGAGCTCTCCTGCCGGCGGCCGCGGTCCGGTTTGCTGGACACACCGGCGTGCACCAGAGCGAACCGGGCCGCGGCCGCGCTGATCGGGCGGGTTGGTGGCCCGGAGGTTGGGGAGCCGCCCCGTGAGTCCCCGGCCCGCTCCCGCGCCGGGCCTGCCACTCCGGGCGGGCGGCTGTCAGTGCGACCAGCGGGCCGGCTGGAGCTTGCCTCCCGGGCCCTGTGGCTTCCTTCCCCCGCTCGCTCCGTCCCTCCCAGCCTGCCCACAAAAGGTAGATGATTTCTCGCTGGCTGGGCACGAGGGGGACGGCGGGGGGACGCTGAGCAGCCAGAGGTCACGCGAGCAACCTGTGGCTGCCTCCGGGAGATGGCGGCCCGCCGGCCGCCCGAGCTCAGGGGAGGTGGCCCGACCGTGCGCGCGGGGCCCTGTCCCTTTCTGATTTTCACTGGCTCTGCGGGTTGGTGTCAGGGTTCTTCCGGGAATGGAGGACAGAGGCAGGCTCCTGTGCTGGCGAAACCCATCCTGGGAATCGCTGGGAAACCTTATCCTCTACCCCTCGGGGCTGCACCGGGCTGGGGTGAGGGGTAGACACTTCGGTGGCATGGGTGGCATGGGTGGCAAGGGCAGGTGGGCGGCTCCAGGCGCGCAGAGGAGAAGATTTTTGTGCTGTAGACCTAGGATCAGCCCCACACAGCCCCTCGATGGTTCTGCCTCCTGTTCCCCGCTCCTGGGGTGTTGGGGCACCTGGGCCACCTCCCTGGAGAGGGGTAGAGCCGCAGAGATGCCCCGTGATCAGCTCAGCGGCCCTCCCATCATTCTGAAAAGCCACGGGGTTAGCCAGGGAGTGGAGCAGGAGGTGGTGGGGGGAAGGGCCCCAACAGTTAGTTGTGTGCAGCTCCTAAGGCGCCTTTGACAAGACTCGGAAAGGTGCCTGCTAGATGCCCGGGCCTGGTCCTCCTTAGACTTCAGTCTCCCTGGGTGCCCAGCTGGGGGGTCTGAGATTAAGATAACGGCAGTAGAATTGTGTGTGTGTGTGTGTGTGTGTGTGATTTTTCAAATACATGTGAGCCCGGCCGGGCTGGGAGGGTGTTGGTGGTAGAGATCAGGCCTGGAGGCCAACAGGAGCAATCTGGATTTGGGGCAGAAAGGAGAGGCCCTGGACCTAGCTGCAGGCAAACGGGAGCTTTCTTCTTCTTCGCCACCTGCAAAGGTCCCCGGAGTGGGATGGGCAGAGACTTCTGGCGTGTGGGGGGTGAGAGGGTCTTTTTTTTGTGCGTCACTGCAGGATTTGTTAATGAAATGGATATTATTCTGACTCACTCACTAGGGATACAAACATTTTTCCGACCCGGGGAGATGGGTGGGGAGCCGGGGGGCGTGGGGGCGGCTCCGTGCACTCTCTGCCTTACAAAGGGAAGGCTGTCGCAGGCTGGGACCCAGTTCCCTCCCGCTCAGCCCCCCTGTCTTCCAGTTC
>JAAGEH010000016.1:2975326-2988512 GCA_011751065.1 Lasiurus cinereus | reverse complement strand
GGGGGGGCCCACCTCCCGGAGCCCGGGCCGCGCTGCGAGGCGGCCAGCAGCAGCCCCCCGCCGCCTCCCTGCGCGCAGAACCCCCTGCACCCCAGCCCGTCCCACTCCGCGTGCAAAGAGCCTGTCGTCTACCCCTGGATGCGCAAAGTTCACGTGAGCACGGGTGAGTGCGTGGGCGCCCCTGCCCCCTCCCGCACCCCCCCCACACCCCCGGCGCTTTCCACCAAAGGGACCTCGGAGGCCTGGGGAGAAGGAGGGAGGGCGAGGGAGGGGCGGCCCGGGGGAAAGCTGGGGGCAGCCAATTGTCCCCCCGCTATAAACTCGCCACGGCCGAGATTTACGGCCGCCTGTTTTCTGAGCCACATCATTACACCCCCCATAAATTTTTATGGCCTGGTGGGCCCCGCGCCTTTGAAGTCGGCTCCCCCATTCTCTCGGGCCCGTCCTCTCTCTCTCGCCAGCGACTTTCTCTCGCCGGGGACGTGTCGTCTCGGTGAAGCTGGAAGTTGGGGAGGGGGGTGGGAGGCTGGAGAGCAGGAGGAGGAGGAGGAGGAGGAGGAGGAGGTAATCTGTATTTAAGCGGAGCGTTGAGTCAACTCCCACTATTTATTTTCCCCCTGTTTTCTCTCCCCTCCAGCCTGGCTCCTGGGCTCCAGAAGTGGGCAAAAGTTTTTTATGGGGGGGTGGGGGTGCGGGCGGGCAGGCGCTGCTGGGAATCTGAGCGGAGAGGGTGGGGACTGCCAGGGGAAAGGTTCAGGGATGCGCCCCCCCCCTCCCCTCTCACCCCCTCAATTCTCCCACCCCGGGCCTCAGGCCAAGGCGGGAGAGGGACGATGAAAACCTGGTGGACGTGTCCTCACTCTGAGCATACCTCCCCCCCCCGCACCCCAAACCACATGGAGATAACCCTGCAAAACTCTGAGGTCTCCTTCTCTCCCCCCACCCCCACCCCGCCCTCCGGAGTTAGAAGAGGTGGCGGGAGAGAGAGGGAGGGAGAGAGGGAGGGAGGAGGGAGACACGGTGTTCGCGGGAAGAAAGTGCTCCCCCCACCCCTCCCTGTCGGGGCAGTAAAACTTTCTCTTTCTCCTCTCTCCCCCCCGCCCCGTGTGTGTGCGCAGTCAACCCCAATTACGCCGGCGGGGAGCCCAAGCGCTCCCGCACCGCCTACACCCGCCAGCAGGTCCTGGAGCTGGAGAAGGAGTTCCACTACAACCGCTACCTGACGCGGCGGCGGCGCGTGGAGATCGCCCACGCGCTCTGCCTGTCCGAGCGCCAGATCAAGATCTGGTTCCAGAACCGGCGCATGAAGTGGAAAAAAGACCACAAGTTGCCCAACACCAAGATCCGCTCGGGGGGCGCCGCCGCCGGGCCCCCAGGCCGGCCCAACGGAGGGCCCCCCGCGCTCTAGAGCGGCCTCTGGGCCGGGGGAGGGGGAGCCACGAACCTGGGGCAGGGGGAGGGTGGCCGGCGCCGGGGATGAGGCGGGGGTGGGGGTGGGGGAAGAGGCGAGAGGCAGGCGGAGACCCTGGGGCCTGGGCCTGCCAAAGCCTCCCACCTCCCTCGCCCCCCCTCTACCTATTCACCCCAATAAACGCAGAGAAAGGGGGGTCGGGGAAGCTTTATTTATAGAAACCACAATGGGGAGCCGGTGGAGGAGGATCTCCCCTCTGCAGAAGCAAAGCGCAAGTCTCTTGCTTTCTTTCTTTACAAAAAAGAAAAAGAAATGAATAAGAGAAGAAGGAGGAAGAAAGGAAGGACAGAAAGAGGAGGAGGAGGAGGAGGCCGCGCGCCTCCTTTGCGGCGGCGGCGAAGATGGATCCACGTTTCATCTTTAATCACGCCAGGCCCGGGCCCATCTGTCTTGTTTACTCCGCCGCGGAGAGGACGGGCCTCTGCGGCGACCATTACCTCGACACCCGGCTAACAAATGATGGGCCGGCCCGCCGCCCAGGCCGCTGCTGCTGCTGGCTGCCCGGACGGACGCGGCCCGGATTCTCTTTCTTTGTCCCCCTCTTCCCGAAAACCCGGCGACAGCACCCTCCGATTGCCACAGAGCGCGAGTGTGTGGGCCACCGTAACACACACACACACATCACACCTCCTCCCAGTCCACCCAGGCCCCTGGGCGGGGGACACTAGCCGCACCCCCCTTCCCGCTGCGGGGCCTGGGAAGGGGAGGCTCAGGCGGCCTTGGCAACGCAGGAGCAGCGGGCAGGGAAATGGAGCCCGAGGAGAAGGAAAGAGCAGAGAGAGAGACCCGCACGCAGGCGGCCCCGCGAGGAGGGCCTTCCTGGGGAAGGTCGAGCTGATGTTCCTGGCCGGGTGAGGGCCGGTGGAGCGGGGAGCGCACCCCCCTTCTCGCCCATCTAGAGGTGACCTGCTCTCCTAGACTGGAACTGAATGTGAAACTAGGAAATACAATGTTGCGCCCCTCCCGGCGTCCGTCCGGGAGACGATGTTCCAGAGACCTCTCCCCTAGCTGATCATGGTTGCATCGATGATGATGATGATGATGAATAATTAATTATTATTATTATTTTATGTTATGTGTGTTCCTTTCTCCTCTCCTCTTCCTGACATTCCAAACTAGGCCCCCTTCCTAGTTCTGGGGCTGCCTGAGTCTAGAACCCTTCGTTGGAGTGAAAACTGTGTGTCCTGTACAGAGTGACAATAGAAATAAATGTTCGGTTTCTTGTGACCAGCACGGCGTGTTTGTGTGTAAGCCTTGATCTCAAGACACGGACCAATGCCCCTAGCCTCCATCCGAAGCACCTCCAGTCCGATTGGATTCCCTATTGTATGTGACTGAGGAATTTCTTTATTTCCACCCCCCACAAAGGGTCCGATGGGAATTTCTATCTCCAAGGACTCCCAACGTGGGTAGCTGGTTTGTTTTCTTTTTTTTTGGGGGGGTGGCTGTGTTCTTTAACATGTCCCCTCTCCAGTCCAAAAAAAAAAAAAGGATGGAAAGGACTAGGAGGGCTGACTCCAATCCCTAATGGGAAGGAGAGAGGGGTGGGGGGAATGTTTCATTGTAGGACACAAGAGGCTTAAGTATGGCAAAGCCTCTCCTATCGTGATTTATTTGTCATAAGCAAATAAAATGCGGTTAAGCTGTCTCCTTCTAGACAGACGGCTCTTTGCTTATTAAAGTTCCGAGAGGGAGGATTCCGTGAGGCCGGCCTCTTTGCTCCTGCATACGAAGGTATCGTTTTCCTCCGAGGTGTTTAAGGCTTTAATGAGTCTAATTTTTTGCACAGATGTTTCTGGGTGTTTGCAGGTTTTCAGAGTATTTTTATATTACAAAGGAGCTCGCCGGTGCCATAGCTCAAACTCTGACAAGCAAATAGATAATCAAGAAGACAAATGGCCTCTTTTGTGAAGCCCTGCTCCTGTATTAATTTTCATTTTCTTCCTCAGAGAAAGTATCGAAAGTACGACTGGGCACCAAATCGCTTTCTGTCTCCGAGGTCCCAGTCACCCCTAGAAAGGAGTGGGGGAAGGGGATGCAGGTGACCCTCGCCAGAGCTGGGCAGCTTGGGCCGCTTGGGCCGCTTTTGTGCGGTGCCCCAGAGACGTTGTGGGGGGGGATCTGGGGGCTCCAGCCTGAGATGCCGGGTCCTGGGGTGGCCCAGGGCATCGGCAGGCACTGCCTCTGGAGAGCTTCTCTGTGGTTCAAAGTGGCTGCCTTCTTTGGTCTCCATCTCCCTTTGGAAAATAAAAATAGCCCATCCCACCCACACCTTTTATTGTTACTTGTTTATTGTCTTCCCTCCGACCCCTGGTTGGCAGCACCCGGGAGTTTGAGGCTGGGTAGGGCCCAGGGGCAGACAGGCTGGTGTCCCTGGCACTGAGAAAGGGTTGAACTGCCGGTTTAAACGCTGCGGTAGACTTGTCAAAAAAAATAAAAAAATCCGCCCCGATCTGGAGGACGAGGGCAGCCAGCTTTGTTCGGTCCGTTTTGGTGTGATGTTTAGCTGCCCGAAGGGATGCGCCTGCCCCATCGCAGAGGGAGAAAATCGTTCTTAAAAAGCATATGCCCCCCTCCCCCTCCCCAGGAATGCCTCTATAGAACCAAATCAAAGCTACTCCTTGGAAGGTATGAATAGAATAAAAAAAAGATTTCTATGGAGCTTAAAGTTCACCGCCATTCTGTGTAGACAAGAGCTAAGAAAAATGTGAGAATTATACAGAAAACCATTAATCACTTCTTTTCTTTAAATACGTATCCTCTCTCCTTTGTTATTATTCAACAGCAAATCTCCGCAGACCGGCTGTTGGGGGGAGAAACTGTTAGCCGCCTCTCCCAGACCGGCCAGGGGGAGAAATTTTGGAACCGTAAAGTTGAAAACTTTTTTCTCTCAGTTTGGAAGAAGCCCTTCGCCAGGAATGGCATGCGAGGAGGAGGAGGAGGAGGAGGAGGAGGAGGAGAAGGAGGAGGAGGAGGAGGAGGAGGAGTTCGGGGCGAGAGGAGGCGAGAGGCGCAAAGGTAACAAAGCCCCCGCCTGGGCTGGCGTTTTTTTTTTTTTACAAAAAAAATCGTTTTATGAGCTTTTTCTTTTCTTTCTTTTTTTTTTAAACAAGGGAAAGAAGAAACCCCTCTCTTGGTGGGGTTTTTATGGTGACTCTGGTCAGGGTTGGGGCCTTTTATGATGACGGATGCGTGGGTCAGAGGGGGCGAGAGAGGCCTGACACCTGGAGGCTGTTTGAACTGCTGGGGCCTGGGGCCGGAGTGTCAGGGTCCCTGAAGAGCCCCAGAGAAGGCTGTTGGGGGAGGCAGCTCCGAGTGCTGTCCTGGTTTTTGGGGGGGGAACCCAGGTGGGCCTGTGGCACCCCAGCAGATGTGCATGTGTCTGTGTGGCCGGTTGGTGGTCCTGCGATTCTGTTTGTGCACACGGAGGGCTTGTGTCCCACAGATCTGTTTACGCTGAGATGTCACGACCCCCCTGGAAAAACGGAGTGCACTTCTTGGATGGGATGCCCCCAGCTTGGAGCAGGGTACGGGTGGGCGTCTTCCTTTATTTCCTTTCTGCGGCAAGCTTGGGATTCTAGGGAGACATGCCCAGGGCTCTGGGGCAGGAAACCCTCCGCTCACAGGCGAGGTTCTGGCCGCTGGAATCTTCCTCTGCCGCGCTGCCCCCTCCCCTCTTCCTGGAGGCTCCGTGTTCGGTTTGGTTTCCTTTGGCTCTCTTCGTTTGGGGGCTGTGTCCCTGCCCCCCGCTCCTAGCCCCAGCCTGGGGCCCTGCCTCTGAGGCTGAGCGAGCCAGCGGGCTCGGCCTCAGACCTGAATGTGCTGGCCCTCTCTCCCTGGGGCTCACTGCGAGTTTGGAGGCGGGAGGCTGGCAGGAGAGAGAGTTCACGGAAAGGCCACGTTTTCTAGGCGATTAGCTCGGTATTAGAACCGCAGAATGACCTCGGAAGCCCCTTGACCTCTCGGAGACTGGACATTGTGCGGGCTCCTGCGCCCTGCCCGGGAGGGAAAGTCACACCTCCGCTGGGAGCGGGGCCGGGGCCGCTGCTGTGTGGCCCTGTCCACCCCCCTCCCGTCCCCAACCCCTGCTTGGCTGTTCTGGGGTTTCTGGATTGTTTTTCTCTTACTGTGTGTTGGGGAGAAAAGGGATAAAATGGTGAGCGTGGGTACAGCCAGGGGAGGGAGGGAGGAGGGTGCTGGTGGGTCTCGGGGTGCCAGGCTCCCACCAGTTTCTCCCTCCTGTCCTGTTTGGCTGGGAGGTAGCTGAGGGGCAGAGACAAAGGGAAGTGGTAGGAGGGGCCCACAAGGCTTCAGGGGGGCTAGGGGGACAAGCCTCTGGGTCCGAAGGAGAGAGAGGGCTCCCCACTTGAACACTTCCTTGGGGATTACTGTGTCTCCAAGTCTGATATCCCAATCCACAACCCCTCAACCCATTTCCCCCCCTGAAGTTCCTTTGTCTGGGAAGCTATTCCTAGAATCACGTGCACCCCCTTCCCCTGATCCCCAGTGTCACCTCAGCTGCTCCCCACCCCTGGAACACCTCTCCACCAAAGAAAGGCAGAGCGAGCTGGGAGAAGGGCCAGTGCGGACACTCGGACCCTCTCCAGGGAGAGCTCTGCCATGTTACCCAAAGTTTCAGCAACTTGTCATTTTCAGAGCTGGGGACGTTTGCTAAGGGCCTCCCCGAATCTGTATTCTGCTCACTGTATCTTAAAAACCCCCATGAGCAGCCATCCTCTCAGGAGGAGATGGGGAGGGGGGCAGACACCCCAGCTGAGAAGAGGAGATGTCCCTTTGGCGTTAAGACTGGGAGGGAGAGACTGAACTTTGCTGGGATGTGTTTGGTGCTGGTCTGCATGTTGTACATTGCCTGTTGGGACTTGGGGACCTGGTCTCAGGCAAGAACTCACTGGAGTTGGTTGGGACCCTCTGTGTCAGCGGATGGCATACTGAATGCAGGGGGTGGAGGCAGAAAGGGGAGCTGGGCTATCCCTGGGCTGAAAAAAGCTGGGGCTTCAGGGAGATGCACCCCATTACTTTTAAGGGCAGATAACCAGTTGTGGAAGCTCCATGGGTCCAGGGATTTGACCAGCTTCTCTCTGGCACTGTGAGGATTAGGGGTTCACCAATGGGAAGGAGGAGGAGAACCATGGAAAGGGAGGGTTAGGGTTCAGTCCAGGATTTCATCCTACAGGTGGGAACCTGGAGGTCTCACTTTCCCTCATTTGCAGACCCCAATTTCTGCCTTGTCTAGGGCTCCCCAGCCCTTGGGGCTGACCTTCTACCGTTCCAGAGGCTACCTCTCGTCCTCCTCATCTTTGCCCTCGCTCCCCTCCAGGCCCCGGGTCCTCCCCGTCTCTCTCGGACTCCCACCGCCTGGACCCCCTGGGGCAGCCCCCGGCCCCGCGGGGGGTCTCCCTGGGAAGCGGCCAGGGAATGGGGTCTGGTTCGAAAACCAAGTGGGGAAGTTTCCCAGCGGGAGTTGGGCACTGACGGATTTGCGATCGGCCATAAAACCGGCGCGTTCGGATCCGTAAATCAATCTCGCCTCTCACAGTATAAACGTTCGCTTTATCGGCGGCGAGAAAGCGCTGGGCGCTCGGCCGGCTCTCGGCGCTTGTTTATTTGAACACGGACGTTCCCAGGATCCGGAGAGTGTGGGCATTTTAACAGGACCTGCCCGCATGCCTTCTTGTCAGTTGGCTGTGCTTTTCCTTGTCCTTAAAAAAATTTTTTTTTCCCCTCCGTTTCAGAGATCGCCGCCTCCCCAGCCTCCAGCATCTTGTTGAACCTTCTCTCTTGCTCGCTCATATTTTTCTTGTAGGCGTTAGGGGAGAGTTTTCTTGCGGGGGGGGGAGGACCATTTTAGTGGATCTGTGGTCGGGACCTTGCAGAGACTTGCACGGGCTGAATGCAACCCTCGTCTGTGTTTTGTGTCCAGACAATCAAAGCCGACCACCCCCCTACAGAGTCTGAGCCGGGCCGGGCCTGCTGGCGCCCCACCAGTGCCTGGGAGCCAGACTCTGAGGAGGAGGCCAGGCCCGCCCAGGACCTGCCTTCTGCGGGGGCCTCCATGCTGCCTCAGCTGGACCTTACCGACACCCCCTCGCGGGTGGATGTTTCTTGGGGGGTTACTAAAGCATCTAGCTTTCTCCCCATGGAGTTCCTTTTGGTGCAGAACCCTCCAAACAAATCAAAAGGGGAAGCCCCGAGCCCCCCTTACCCTAAAGTGCATTTGCTCTCCCCCTGTCCCGGCTGCCCCCAGAGCTCTGAAGATAAGGCTGGGAATGTGCAGCAGCGAGGGGCTTCGGCAGGAATGTCCTTTCCACTCCCCTTTGCACCCTCACCTCAGCCCAAGACTCTGATTCTGGCTGTCACTGGTCTGCTCCTTCCGGGGCTGAGCGGTGTGGGGAGGTTTGGGGAGGTTTTGTTTTATTTCTCTCCGAGGTGAAGGTTTCCCTCTCTAGGCCCAGGGAATGGCTTTCTCCCATCCTCCGGGGTGTTCAATAGGCAGCACCCGCCCCCCATCTTTGTCCTAGTGACCAGTCTCCATTGTCTGTCGATGGGAAGCTCAGGGCACTAACACCTGGGAAATAGGGACCCGGGGCTGCCAGGCCGATGTTGACTTCAAAGCCTCTTTCTTCCTTTCCCCTGCCAGCCGCCCCCTCTCCTCACCCCCCCATCAGTTAGCATCTCCAGCTGTCTTCGGTGGAGTTGGGGGTCAGGGGAGTGAGACAGGGTGTGACCGAGGTAGAGAGAGGCCGGGAGTCCGCTTCTTTTGTTAGAAACTTTAGTCCGCTCTTTGTCTCTGGATGTGTGTGTGTATGTCCTCACATCAGTCAGGAGGATTCGGTTGCCTGGAGTAGTAACACCACAAACGAAACACACGTCCCGGTTTGGGTCCTTCTCAACTTTGGGAATCCCAGAGCCTCCTGTGTGTTCATCCAGTCCCTTGTCTGCCTCTTCCCAGGGTACCCCAAGAGACGGAAAAAGAGAAGGAAAGCCACAAGCCCCCACTCTGTATACATAGGCAATGTGGCCTTCTGAAGTGCATCTTTTGGAGATGGTCCCTTTAGAAATGTTGGTGGTGATTTAGGAAGAGGGGGGTGGGTCCCACTGAAACCAGCCTCCTAAAGAGTGAGGGAAAGAAGGGAGTTGGAGGGTGGGGGGTGGATCTTAACCTTAAAGGGTGCAGGGAGAAATCCAGGGGCTCGGAGAAGGCTCTCGCCCACCCCACCCCCACCCCAGACGCCCCTGCAGACTATTTCTGCACCTCCACGAACTAAGCAGAAGCAGGAGGAGGAGGAGGAGAGAGAGGAGAGGTGGGCTGTAGGTAAGTGTGTCCGGGTGGAGGTGGTGAGGGAGCTGGAGCCCCAGCAGGCAGGGATGGGAATCTGGAAGAGAGAAGGAGAACTCGATGCTCTTCCATTGGTGGGTCGGGGTGGGTGGGGGGGAAACGTATTTTGCAGGAAAATTTCTCCTCCTGAAGGGGAAGGTCATAGTGGTCCTTTGAGCCTGAAATCGAAAGACCCCCTTCCCCCCCTGGTCACGTGATTCATTAAATAATTAATGCCGAGGTTGCAGAATAGATATGTATTCGTCAGGAAAATCGCAGGCTCGGTCTCCCTGTTTCTGACGTGCAATTCCACTGTCCTTTGAAAAACAAGCCTGTACCCTGAGGGAAAAAAAAAGAGAGAGAGGGGGAGAGAGAGAGAGAGAGAGAGAGAGAGAGAGAGAAAGAGAGGGAGGCAGCAATAAAACAGCCCCGCAGCCGGAGCCACACCACGGGCTGGGGTATTGTAAGTAGAAGGGATTTCTCACTACCTACCGTGTCTTATATGTCCATGTAAATTTATTGTTTGTTATTAATGTTATTGTCGTAAACTGTGACAAATAGCCATCTTCATTTCCTGCCATTTCTCTTCACACGGTGCTCTGTGTGTTTATACCCATTGAGGCATTGCATAGAGATTTTAGGAATATTCCTCTCCTCTCTCTCTCTCTCTCTCCCTCTCCTCCAACCCTTTTCTTGATTTATAGCAATATGGGTGTCAGCTTCTCGGGGCCGGCATGCCAGCCATTGTGTGTGTGTGTGTGTGTGTGTGTGTGTGTGAGCGCGCGCGTGTGTGTGTGCGTCTGCGTGTGTTTGTGAGCGAGTTGTGTTGTTTATGGCCATGTCTTCGATAAATCATTTCTCACGGAAAATGATGTGGAAGCCGGGCGCTTTCGGAGGAGGCCGGGAGAGAGTCGCTCTCTCGGAGGCACTTCCTCCCTCTCTGCTCTGCTCCCAGGAGCTGGTTATTTCAGATGATCTACGGTAATAGATCAGCAGTTAATATGAAAGCTCTATAGCTGCAGGTCTTAAATTACAGCCGCCGTGATTATCAATTAAGGCGAGATTTGTATGAATTTGGTAAACCAGAAATGCCTCCTTGGCATATAAAGCCAGGCGAAGACCATGACCTAATATAAAAATTATATCTGGGAGCCTGAGAGAGCCAACATTCCTGCAGCAGCAGACAGGGCCTTTCATTTTTCAGCAGCTCCCTCCCCGCCAGAGTTTGGCTGCTCTGCTTCCAGCCACTGGGAAAGAGCCAGCTCTGGAGGCTGAAGGAGCCGGGGGTGGGGTGTGTGTATGTGGGGGGGGCAGAGAGATGGAGGCAGAGGAAGAAATGCCTGGAGTTGAGGGTAAAGATTTTTGTTGTCGATGGGGACAAATCCAAGTCCCATTGGAAAAGTGGGGGCGGAGGGGCTAGAGAGACTCAGCTGCAGCATTAAAGTTTAACCTGGAGGACTGATGCGGCTGACAGGGTATTGAGGGTGGAGAGTGAGCTGCCCAAACTGGGGGAGACCCCGGAGGCGGAGGGTGAAGGGCAGGCAGAAAAGCTGGAGGCCCTGGCTCCCCACCCTCCTGGCTAACAAAACCAGGAAATGAATTCACACCCCAGTAGCCTTCCTCCGACCTCCTGAGACAAAGCTCGTTTCCTCGGCGGCCAGGCACTGCGTGTGTTCGGGGAGAAGTTCTCCAAGTTTTTCTAGGGAAGGAAGGTCCCAGGAATCAGGTGGTCCCAGAAGTTGAAGTGTGCTCCTCTCCCTAAGCGCCCCCGTTTCAAAGAGGAAGCAAACAGGGTACCGATGGGGAGGGAGAGGGCTAGGGTTTCATAGGGGGGATCTCCGTCCCTCCCCATCAGGGAAGAGTCTGCTGGCCAAGAGGAAATTGGTGGTGGCTTCTGGGGACATGCTGTGCTGTACCCCCAAAGTTGTGAGAGACGAGGGGCCGAGGAGGGTACAGCCCTTTGCCAAGACTGGTCAGGGCTACCAGTCCTGGTGTTTTCTTCTCTGGCTGGAGCTGGACCAACGGACTTTATAGCTCCTATTATCTGTGATGTTTAACTCTGCCTGCGGGTGTAAACCTTTGAGGAGGGGAATTAGAGCACTCTGCACCCAGGTGTTAGTTATGTGTGGAGCGCCGCTTAGGCCCCAGCGGAGCATCTGGGAGCTTGCTCCCACACTCTGCTCCAAGTGGGTGCTTTGCTCCAAGTGGGCGCTGAGCCCTGTCCTGTTAACAGGCAGCTTTGTGGGAGCAGGGTGGGTGAAGCCTCCCAGTTTGGGAGTCTGGGTTGACAAGGTTTTAGGGAGAAAGAGGAGGAAGGAACGAGACCCCAGGCTAGGATGGGTGGGGGCATTCCCTGGCCTGGGTAAAAGGAAGGTGAAGTCTGGATTCAAGGGCTGGAGATCTTAGGGGTCAACGGCAAAGAGATCTGAGGGATTGGGGGCTCCAAGCCTCTCAGGCTCTCTCTCCTTCAATGTTAGAGAATTCTGCCCCCCCTCAGTGTGGGAGGTGACAAGGTGGGTGTAAATGTGAGTTTACCCCCGAAACTAGTGCTCCAGAATGTAGGTCAAAGTCTTGGGATCCCTGAGAGAGCGAGCCAGTCGGGATTACCTCTTCCTTGGAGAGGAAGAGGGACATGAAGGCGGAGGGAGGGAGTAGAGTTGTGTTTATTAGCTTCTGAATTTAGTCTGTTTTGGAGGCTGGGGAACAAAAGGATTTGCTTTGGGGGGACAGGCCCTGGCCACTGGGAAGAGGTGGGGGCCAGTGCCACCGGCTCCTACCCCTGTGTTGCCAACTCCACCCCTATCTTGCCCCCCTCTGCCGCCTTTGCTTGTGCCTATGACACGGAAGGAGGTCTGCTCCCCCCTCTCTTTCCTCTCCATTCTTTCAGCCCCCTTCAGGTCTTTGTCTCTCCTGGCCCTGGGGAGACCCCCTCCCTCTCCCTTTCCCCAACTCTCACACAGCTTCTTCCCCGGGAGACAAAAGCAGGGAGACGTCCCTCTCCACCAGTATCTTTTAGTCTCAGCGGCCCCTGGTTAAATCTCCCTCTGTGAGGCCTGATGCCCTCCATCCAGGCCTACCCCCCCCCCCGCAATCATCACGTTTGAAAAGACTTTGTTGGTTTTTTTTTTTATAAAAAAGATAACATTTGATTCATTTAACCCTGAAGCACTCTGCCTCTTGCCAGTTCTATGCACACACACTCCGTTTGCTTTTGTGCTTGCTGCTCAGGGGTCGGGGTGCAGTGCCTTGGATGGAAGGGGGTTTTAGGAAAGCTGCTAAAACACTCTGCTGGTGTCCACTTTCTCTGTAGAATGACCATGGTTTCCCTGGGCCTTTGAGAAGCTGGGGTGCTACTGCTTTAAGGACCAGAGGAGTTGGAGAGAAAGGTGAGGAGAGAGGATGAAGGAGAAAGATGGGGCCCCGGAGAGAGAAAGGGCAGAAGAACCCCTTCCTGAGGCGGGAAGGCAAGGAGAGGATGACAGGGAGAGGGGAGACAAAGGCCAGTCTGGGAGGCAGGAGGCTGTCCTGGAAGAAGAACTCCACAACTTGGATGAACACACACACACACACACACACACACACACACACTCTCCTCTGAGCTAAGTGAGAAGAAGGGAAGTGAAAAGGAAACCGCTTCCTGTGCCCCCTTCTCTGTAGGAGAGAATGTCTCCTTGCCTAAAGGATAGATTTTCCCTGTAGGTGAGAGGGCCCAGAGACTCAGGGCTCCCCACTGCCCCCAGGAGAGGGGCCCCCTAATAAGGCAGCTCAGAAGTGGTTTCTGGAGGTGCTCCTGTGTCCTTCCCATGACTCAGTTCAAATTTACTGAAGACACCCCGAGAGGCAGAGCGTGAGAAGACAAAGGGGCTGTGAGAGGACAGATATGGTTAGAAAATGGGGGTGCAGGGCCGAGAGAGACAGAGTGAGAGCACCAGTGAGCCCAAACCCCTTAAACCCCTTAGGGGGCAGCAGGCACAGAGGGGAGAGGGCTGCTGGAAGCTTCTCTAGGCTCCCTGCTTTCTTGCCAGACAGCTGCCCAGAGCTGAGGCCATCCCAGGAGCATCTGCCTCTGAGTAGGCCTCTGGGCTGCTCCCTCAGGTGGGAGGCAGCTGGCCAACGTGCCTTGGGCACTGCCATCTCCCCTTCTCCCTCCATCATGAGTAACTCCATGTTGGACGGCCGGAAAGGGGACACCAGCATGAGGCATTCTCTCACACCTGGACCCTGGGCTCTTTCTGGGGCTTCTGTCCCCTCCTCGGTATGGTCTGGGGCTTCTGTCCCCTCCTCAGTATGGTCTGGGGCTTCTCTCTCCTCCTCAGTATGGTCTGGGGCTTCTCCCCCCCTTTAGGTATGGTCTGGGGCTTCTGTCCCCTCCTCAGTAT
>JAAGEH010000016.1:2861848-2962563 GCA_011751065.1 Lasiurus cinereus | reverse complement strand
CACCCCCGGCCCGGGTTTCGCCCAGCGATGCAGAAAGCCACCTACTACGACAACAACGCCTCGGCCGCGCTCTTCGGAGGCTACTCCGCGTACCCCGGCAGTAACGGCTTCGGCTACGATGGGGCCCCCCCGGCCCCCTTCCAGGCCGCCACGCACCTGGAGGCCGACTACCAGCGCTCGGCGTGCTCGCTGCAGTCCCTGGGCAACGCCGCCCCGCACGCCAAGAGCAAGGAGCTCAACGGCAGCTGCATGAGGCCCGGCCTGGCCCCCGAGCCCCTGCCCGCCCCGCCCGGCTCCCCCCCGCCCAGCGCCGCCCCCACCAGTACCACTAGCACCGGCGGCCCCGGGGGCGGGGCCGGCAAAGGCGGCCCCCCCAAATGCGGCCCCGGCTCCCACGCCACCCTCACCAAACAGATATTCCCCTGGATGAAAGAGTCGAGGCAAACGTCCAAGCTGAAAAACAGCTCCCCCGGCACAGGTACCGGCTCTCTGCCTTCCTCAGGGCGCTCTGTCCGGGCCAGGGATGTCCCCCGGGGTTCTAGTCTCAGGTGGAGTGGCGGGGTGCAGCGCCCTGACCTCCCACCCCCTGATGACCCCTGACCCCACGGCCACCTTCTCCAGCAGGCCGGGTGCTGGCTGGGCCTCAGGCCTTCCCAGGCCGCGGAGCCCGGGACGCTGCCTGCAGGCGCAGAGTCCTCCGCCCGCCCGCCGTGGGTTAGGATTAAGTCTGATGACTGTGGGGTGCTCATCACCATCTCTCTCGGGGTCCCGGCCTCCAGGCCCGGCACCTTCTGCGCGCCACACTCCTCTGTGTCCTGCCCACGGGTGTCCTGAGTCCCCCCCCCACACCCAGGGTCTCCTCCTCGGCCACCCCTCCTGGTCACAGACGTGGCAGGAAAAGCGGGGGTGGGGGTGGGGGGGAGTGTCTGCCCAGACCTGGCATGGAGGCTGGGGGAGAAGGCGTGCGAGAGGAGATCCGGCCCTAAATAAATGGCCATGTGGCTCTGTCTGCGTGACATGATCAAATTTTCATAAGCTGGGGCAGCGAGAGGAGAACAGGTCTCTTAATAAATGCCACTATTATAGAGTGTCCGCTAATGCGACGGGCGTTGGGGGGTGGGGTGGGGGGAGCAGGGAGGAGGCGGGGACGGGAAGGGGAGGCGGCGGCGGCGGCGGGGGATCCGAGTCCAGGCCTGGATTTATTAAGAAACGATGCATTCAATTTCGGCGTGTTCAGTAATTATCTTTTATTTCATTTTCTCCCCTTCCCACCCCTCCCCCTCGGATCCAGCGGAGGGCTGCGGTGGCGGCGGCGGCGGCGGCGGAGGAGGAGGAGCGGGAGCAGGAGGAGCAGGAGGAGGAGGCGGCGGCGGCGGCGGCGGGGGCGGCGGCGGGGGAGGGGACAAGAGCCCCCCGGGGTCGGCGGCGTCCAAGCGGGCGCGCACGGCGTACACGAGCGCGCAGCTGGTGGAGCTGGAGAAGGAGTTCCACTTCAACCGCTACCTGTGCCGGCCGCGCCGCGTGGAGATGGCCAACCTGCTGAACCTCAGCGAGCGCCAGATCAAGATCTGGTTCCAGAACCGGCGCATGAAGTACAAGAAGGACCAGAAGGCCAAGGGCCTGGCCTCGTCGTCGGGGGGCCCCTCGCCCGCCGGCAGCCCCCCGCAGCCCATGCAGTCCACGGCCGGCTTCATGAACGCCTTACACGCCCTCACCCCCAGCTACGAGAGCCCCTCGCCGCCCGCCTTCGGCAAAGCCCACCCGAACGCCTACGCGCTGCCCTCCAGCTACCAGCCCTCCTCCCTCAAGGGCTGCGTGGCCCCCCCGCAGAAGTACCCCCCGACGCCGGCGGCGCCCGAGTACGAGCCCCACGTCCTCCAAGCCAACGGGGGGGCCGCCTACGGGACGCCCAGCATGCAGGGGAGCCCGGTGTACGTGGGCGGGGGCGGCTACGTGGACCCGCTGCCGCCCCCTGCCGGCCCCTCCCTCTACGGCCTCAACCACCTCTCCCACCACCCCTCGGGGAACCTGGACTACAACGGGGCGCCCCCCATGGCCCCCAGCCAGCAGCAGCACCACGGACCCTGCGACCCCCACCCCACCTACACAGACCTCTCCTCGCACCACGCGCCTCCTCCTCCTCCTCCTCCTCCTCAGGGTAGAATCCAAGAAGCGCCCAAGTTAACACACCTGTGATGGGGAGAGGGAGGGCGGAGGGATGAAGAGGTCAAGGGGTCGTCGGGGGGAGAGCCGGGAGCGGTAGCCTGGAGAGAAGGGGTGCAGGGAGAGGCAGGGACTTGGCCACCTTCCCGCTGGGCCTGGGGTTCCTTCCCTTCCTGGCCTGAGAGAGGTGGCTTTTGAAACATCCTCCAGCCCTTGTCCCATCTGTCTGCCTGCCCCCTGAAAAGGGACCCACAGCAGATTGGAGATGACGCACCCCCCTCCCCACTTCTCCCACAGCAACCCTAGCTAGGCCTCTGGCAAGATGCAGTTGGTATTCCAGGCTGGGGAGTGGGCTAGAGGGAGGAGACAGGGCAACCAGGTAGAGAAGCACATTTTTAAACACACAGACAAGATGGCTAGGCCATCATCACCAACCAACCAACTTACCTTCAGTCTCTGTGGGTAATTCCCCCCAAATCTTGATTTTTTGTTTTTATTTCTCCTCTTGCAATTCTCCTCTAAAAAGAATTGGAAAACATTTCAAAACCAGGGGCACCAAGCACGAACCCCTCCCACCTCCCTGAAGTCTCAGACGTCCTCCCGTCTCTCTGAGGTTAATGGGGCACTCCCTTCTAGCACCATATTTTTTCTGCTCTAGGACATGAATATCTGTAACCCCGACCCCATCCATTACAGTTTTCAGAGGGCTCAGGGATGGTGAGAGGTCTTGAAAGTCAAAGCTGTCTATATTATAAATATATATATATTTTTTTCTTTTATGGAAAAGCTGAGGGGGGGGTGAGGGCAGGCAGATGGTCAGGACTGAGGGTTTGCCCACTCTACTGCCTCCCACCCATCTCAGCTCCAGGTCCATCCCCCCCCCCTCTCCTTCTACAAAAAGCAATCGGAGACACGAGGTTCTTCTACACTTTTTCTTCTGTTGCTCTCTTGACTTAACGTGAAAACAGGGTATATTTTAACAAACTGTCTGTCCCGGCCAGGGGCTGCGGCGGGGGCCTGGGTGCCTTGCTCAACCCCCCTGACGGGACACTTTCGTTGCACTTAGAGTTTACATTTTAATGGATATAAAAACAACTGTGAGAGATGCCCGGGCCCGCAGGAGTACGGCGTCGCTCAAAAAGTGTGTGTTCTAGTGAACATTTTCATATATATTTATTGGTCATAGCCTGTTAAAATATTTTCTTTTTTTTGTATTATTTATCCCCTTACATTATGTATTTATATGAGGGAAAAAGGAAAAAAAAACAAACCTGTATTTTTTTTTTTTTTAGTATTTACTTGTTATAAAGGACGTGTTTCCTGTCATGTAAAACCAGCTATTTTAGTTATGGTTGTACTCTAGAAAAGAGCTGTAGATTTATGTTAAACTCGTACTTATGAGCAATTGTAATTAGTTCTAAAAGGCATGAACTCAGCTCCTAATTGTCATTGTATAGTCCTGAATTTGTAGAATTAGAGTTAATTCCCTCTTGGAACTTTGTTTGTTCTTCCGTAGTTACTTTTTTTTCCCCCCCTTACTTAAAAGGGTTGTCTGTCAAACAATTCTTGAATAAACTTTCTGTTATCAATTTTATCTTGTCCTGGTGGTCCCATTTAGATAGCGGAGGGGGGCTGCTGACTGCCAGATTCTCCCCGAGGGAGGCAGGCCCCTGGAGGCCCTGTCTTGGCCTTTTTTGTCCACTGCCCAGGCGCCTCCCTCCCCTTGCTGCACCTCATGTTTAGATGGCTTTTCTGGAACAATCCTGCCAACTCCTCGAGCTAAGATTTAAGAAACAAGTTGGGGGGAAGGGGGTCTCTGGGGTGCTCTCTCTAGGTCTTTCTGTTTGGCTTTTTTCCCCTCTCCATTTTTCCCACTCCTTTGACGTTTAGTCTTTTTGCTCCTTTTGGCTACCACTTCCTGGCCCAGGCCCTGCCTCTACCCCCCCCCACACCCCCCCCATCAGAACAACAACAACAACAACAACAACAACCACCACCACCACCCGCAGATGACTGCTCCTTCCACCTAAACTTCACAGCTCTCTTCCGGAGCTACAAAGGAGTCGTCACGTGACCCGAGGCCCAACCACCATTGGGTCTAAAATGAAAACAAAGGAAAATGATTAATCTAAAAAAAAAAAAAAATCTGAGGCCTGGACTTCTAAGGTCAAACCTTTAAAAAAAAAACTAAAGTGAAATTAAATTACTAAATAAAACCGGGGGGCGGAGGGGCAAGAGCCACCTGGATCTCCCCAGCCAGGGAGCCGGGGAGCGGCGGCGGCGGAGGAGGAGGAGGAGGAGGAGGAGGGTGGGAGAAGCGGGTGGAGATCTGAGCGTAAATAAAATAGTCCCCGGGCTAATGTGCGGCCGTTTCCCCGATCCCGGGGAAAACTCCATTTCTTAGTCGTGGTTCCATAAAAGTTTTATCACACTGGAGCGAGGATAGAGAGGGTCTGTCAGAGATGAAATGTCACCGCTGCGTCGCTGGAGTCGATAAGAGCGAGGAGACAGGGGCGGCTGAAATATGGAGCTAATTCGTTGAAAGAGAGGCGACGGCGGCTTGCTGAAGAGTTGCATAATTCTAATTGTAAGCGATGCGCAGGCATGGCTTAATTAGGAGCATATATTTGGCGGAAGAAATGGCGGGGGGCGGGGGGGAGTGTCGGTGAGAATCTTTGCAGGCCCTCAGCCTTAAAGAGAGGGCTGATTTTCATTTTTATGTTGCATCCTGGCAGTCCAAGGTTAGTAATTACAGTCTTTATGCAACAATAAATAACAATAATAAAAAAAAGCAACCTGAGTCCTCCCCCCTCCCCCTCGCCGCTTACACCTCCCCCCCCAGTAGGATTTTTAACTGGACTCGGCTCATCCAAGCAGCAAGCAATTTAGCATCGGGTCAGGCTATAATTTAAAGGCACAAGAGCGTGCAAAGTTTGATTGGGATCAAATAACGCTCAAGGGTTTTTCTTTCTCTCTCTTCCTCTTCCCTGAGTAACACTCTCGGAATGATGTCACTAGCTGCAGCGCCATGTTTGGCTCTGGGGGTGCAGCGGATGGATTATTGAGCAGGAGGGAGAGGTAGGCCAAAGAGCGAGGATGGAGCTGGAGTTTGAAAACCAGAGCGTTGGCCTAAAGCTGGTTGGCAAACACGAGAAATAAGGCGGGCTTAGCGTAGTGTCCCCCCCACTTTTTTTTTCTTTCTTTTTCTTCCCCCTGCGAGAGTCCAGTGCTCCTGGCAGCCAAAGTCACGGCGAAAAACGGTCTGTGCTGTAAGATTCCCAGCACAACAGGGGGCGGGGGAGCCGTGTCTCCGCGGAGGAGGGCTCTCTCTTGGCCCCTTTTAACACCCAAGTTTTCTGCTGTTCTCTAATCTGGCCGTAAAACCTGTCAGCAGGGTGAGGGGGAGCCGTATTTCCTGCAGGGACAGGCTGGGCCGGCTGGTGCCGGCAGAAGCCCTGGACCCTGCAGCCAGCTCCAGAGGCCGAGCAAAAAAACACACAAAAAAACACCTTTCAGGGCTTTTCCAGGGGGTGGCTGAGAGAGAGCCGGCTCTCAGGCCTCGCTGCACAGCTTGCAGACAGCCACTGCTCGGAGACTTCTGTGCACCCCCTTTCCCCCCTCCCCGCGTCCCCATCCACACCTCCACAGGGCAAGGTGTGCTTTCTGGGGAGCTGAGCTGGCCATCACCGGCTCTGGCCAGTGTGTCCAGCTCATAGCAGTTCTCTCTGAGCCCTGCAGAGCTTGCCAGGCCGGCCACCCCCCTGTCCCCGCAGCTCCCACCTCCAACTGGCCCCCCTCCAGCCCCAGCCTCGGCTTTTTTAAATACTCACCACCGCCCACGCGGCTGCTTGCCTGGACAGAAAGTTTCCCGGTCCAGCTCCCTCCCGGCTGAGTGGCCATTTCTCGGCGAACCAGCCTTCTCCTCCTGGCCGGGCAGCTGGGAGCCGGGAGGGGGAGGGGAGGCCCGAGCCGTGGGAGTTCTCCAGACAAACTTTCCACCCAACTCGGCGCCCTACCCTCTGTCCCCATTTCCCATCTGTTTCCCCATCTCCCCAAGAATCACCTTTCTCTGGCGCTCACCCACCCACCCCCAGGCCTTTTAAAGGGATGGGGAATTTCGGCTGTTGCCTCTGCTTTCCCAAAGAGCCAAATTCTTTGATGCCATCCGAGGGAGCTGTCAGGGGCTAAGATTGATCGCCTCATCTCCTCTCCGTCCCTCTGACCCACTTATTTAAAAATCTTCCCCCAGATCGACTTTTCATTTTCTGCTTGGGGATTTGGTTTTGACCACCGATTGCTGGGCACCCTAAGCCTGGAGCCTCCTCTCTGCAGTACATCACAGCACGCCCTGAAATTCCCCACTATCTGGGTCCCTTTAAAATAAATAAAAAATAAAAAAACCACAAAAATTTCCCTCTGGGGCCAGGAAAGGAATATCATCTCAGTGGCCATTATTTCCACCCCCTCCATGTTCAGGGAATTCTTTCTTGACAGTGATTTTTTTTTTTTTAGCACAATGATAAAAATAGGAGGGGGCATCTCTTTGTCCTAGGGGAGAAAATCCATACCCTCCCCCCAACTTTGGGAATGCTCTAAGTTAAATAAGTGGGTGGCCTCCTTGGTTCTTGTGCATGTTCCTGGGTCTAGACACAGATACAGGCCTGAGGCTCGAGGCTTGAGGGGTGCTATTATGCATTTTAGACCCTGGCCTTTGAGGGGGGCATCCTAGAGGCATGTAGATGCCTGCAGGTGAGGGAGGCAGGTGAGGTGGGTGGACACAGGGGCAGGGGCCATGCTGCAAACACTGGGCAGGAGGGGGGGGGAAAGAGACCACACAGCTACCGAGGCCTTCGGCCCAAAAGGGCCTCCCCCATCTATTTCACTCCTGGGTGTCAGCCTGGGAGTGCCTGTCGATTTCCAGAGATTTATCTGCTGCTTTTGGAGGGTGGGACGGGGATAGTGGTGCTGATGATTGTAAATCTCTTCTCCTCCTCATTGCACCTTAACACAGACTTTTCCCAGAGGCTGGCGGGAAAGCCTCTTTCTACTGCCTCTTCCTGTCCCATGGAGATCCTCACTCAACCTTCCTTTTTGGGGGATGGGGGTGGGGGGAAGATGCTGCTGGCCATGTGCAGAAAGCAATGAACGCTATTAAAATATTTCGAAAAGAGGAAAATCTCTTCCTTAGATATTCTTGTTTTGCAGGCTTCTGGAGGATTTTAATTCTCTGAAGGAGATAAGGGAAATGTTCTCTCTCCTCTCTCTCTCTCAAGAAAGGGAGGCACTGGGGAGAGGGCGTGAAGGACTGGGGGGCTCATGGTGTCCAGGTCGGGGGTCCTCTGGAGTTTTTGAATCAATTAAAGCAAATAATGCTCTCTGTTTTCCACCAGGCCCAGACCGGCGATTGGCCGAGTCTGGTCCCGTGACCACGAATTCCCTGCAATTTCGCCAGAGTCCTGGGTTTAATAGAGAGAGTCCCCATACGCTTGTATTTATCAGCAATATACAATTATAAAGGCCCAAAATTTCAAAAAAAAAAAAAAAAGAGCGAGAGGCGGCAAAATCCCTCCCTCCCAAAATCGCTCCATCACATAAACCTGGGGGGGGCAGGAGGGGGGGTCCCTCCCGATCCTCCCTCCTGACGCCCCCCCCAGCAGGCCCCCTCCCCCACCATTGAAAGCCATGAATTTTGAATTTGAGAGGGAGATTGGGTTTATAAACAGCCAGCCATCGCTCGCCGAGTGTCTGACTTCCTTTCCCGCTGTCTTGGAGACATTTCAAACTTCATCAATCAAGGAGTCGACATTAATTCCTCCTCCTCCTCCTTTCGAGCAAAGCTTCCCCAGCCTCCAGCTCGGCGCCTCCACCCTTCAGAGACCCGGGAGCCAAAAGCGAGCCGAAGATGGGCCCGCTCCGCCGCCGCCGCCGCCGCCGCCGCTCCCCGCCGCCCCCCTGCCCCCCGAGTTCCCCTGGATGAAAGAGAAGAAATCCGCCAAGAAACCCGGCCAGGCTGCCGCGTCTCCTCCGGCCGCCGCCTCGGTCCCAGCCTCCGGGGTCGGCTCGCCCCCAGGTCAGTAAAAAAGGGGTTAGCAGAGGTGGGATGAAGGGCAGCTAGAAGACAGGGGGAGAAAGAGCGAGGGGTGGGGGGGGCGGAGAAGAGATGGCAAGCCTGTTGGGGTCCCTTGCCCCCTGGATTTCAGTGACAAGGCAGCAGAATAGACCGCTGGGGTTCAGGCCTGGCCGCGGCCAGATTGCGTCCCTCCTGCCTGCCCCCCCCCCTACAAAAAAGCAGATTTTGGAAGCTAGCTGGGGAAGAGGCTTTTCTCGGCCAGAAGGGAATTCCATTGCCCTTTATCTGTGAAGTGGGGGGTGGTGGGGGGGAGGATGAATGTGTGTTATTGTTGGGGCTGAATCCCAGGACCGGGAAAGATTCGGTCCCCTTTCGCCCAGCTCTGGCACAGGAGGAGCTAGGGAGGCAAGGAGGCGAGGAACCATCTTTCTTTGGACACCCCCCTCCCTGGGTGGTGTCCGAATGAAGGGGGACCTGGGGGAGGCTTGAGGCTCCGGGGGCAAAGGGGAGCCGGTTCTCAGCCGCGCATGGCCCGTGGGCGGCTCTCGGAATGCTTTGCCCTGACCCGGGCGCCGGGGACGGGGGAGCAGGGACGCGCAGGGAGAGCGGGCGGCTTCGGCGGGCGGGAAGGAGGGGCGCAGCGGCGGCCGCGGCGGGCGGATGGAGGAGTCTTTGATTTCAGCCGAACGGAGGAGGTTGGGAGGAGGATGCGGCGCCCTGACGCTGCGCCCGCTTTCCCGGCAGAGGGCCCGGCGCTGGCGGAGGCGGCGGGCGGCGGGGCGCGCCGGCTGCGCACGGCGTACACCAACACGCAGCTGCTGGAGCTGGAGAAGGAGTTCCACTTCAACAAGTACCTGTGCCGGCCGCGCCGCGTGGAGATCGCCGCGCTGCTGGACCTCACCGAGCGCCAGGTCAAGGTGTGGTTCCAGAACCGGCGCATGAAGCACAAGCGGCAGACGCAGCACCGGGAGCCGCCCGACGGGGAGCCGGCCGGCCCGGGCTCTCTGGAGGACACCGGCGAGCCCGCCCCGGAGCCCGCGGCCAGCCCCGGCCGGCCCTCCGCCTGCTCCCAGCCGTCCGAGGTCGCCCCCGGCCCGCGGGGAGCCCCGTGCGCCCCGCCTTTGACCTCTCGTCCGGAGGGCGCGGGCACGCCGCCGAGCCCCAACGGCGCGCCGCGCGGGCCCCGCGGGCTGGAAGCCGAGCTGCTGCCCGAGGAGGCCTTCCCGGAGCCGCAGGACTCGCCGTTCTTGCCCGACCTCAACCTCTTCGCGGCCGACTCCTGCCTCCAGCTGGCCGGCGGCCTCTCGCCCAGCCTGCCCGGCTCGCTGGGCAGCCCCGTTCCCCTTTCCGAGGAAGACCTGGACTTCTTCACCAGCACGCTGTGTGCCATCGACCTGCAGTTCCCCTAACGTCTCCTCCTGCCCCCCCCCCCATCCGCCCCCCGCTACCTCCCGGGAGCCCCCACCCCCCAAGTGGTTTAGATTTCTTTATGTATTTTGCTAAAATTCAGGTCTTATGGAATTAGCGTTGAATCCACTTCCTTTCTTCTTCTCGCTCTCTGAAAATACTGGATCCTCGGGTGTCTTTTGGAAACCACAGAAAAATTCCGTTTGGTAGACTCCTTCCCACGAAATCTCAGGAATAAGGACACTGTAGGGAGGAATTGGGGGTGGGAGGGCGGGCGGGGGAGGGGGCTTTTCTTTAAAAAAAAAAAAAACTAGAGGAGCCTATTTTCCGCTTTTCAGTTTTAGACCGTAGATTATTTATGGAAACTCTTTAATAATAGGAAAAGGGGAAAGTATTTATTGTACATTATTTTCATAGATTAAATAAATGTCTTTATGATACGAAAACGAGTGCTGGTGTTGGGACGCAGCCCCTTCCTCCCCCGAAGCCCCTGGAAGCCTCTGGCCGGTCTGCCGCCCTCGGCTCTGCCCGGGCCTGGTGTGGTCCCCGCGGGCGCAGTCCGGCTGCTGCAAAAACGGCCCCGCTGGCCGGCCGCCGCGTCTCCGCCCGCAGCCCCGAGACTGCAGGGGGGTTGGCGGGAAGCTGGGTCACCTCGCCACCGCCTCACCCACGGCCTTCGGCCCCGCGCGCGGGTTCCGGGCCTCCGCGTAGAAAGGTGGGCGGGTGCAGGGAGAGCGAGGTGCCCACGGGAGAGGAGGTGCAGGGAGAGCGAGGTGCCCACGGGAGAGGAGGTGCAGGGAGAGCGAGCTGCCCACGGGAGAGGGGGTGCAGGGAGAGCGAGCTGCCCACGGGAGAGGGGGTGCAGGGAGAGCGAGCTGCCCACGGAAGAGGGGGTGCAGGGAGAGCGCGCTGCCCACGGGAGAGAGGGCGCAGGGAGAGGCCGCTGCCCACGGGAGAGAGGGTGCAGGGAGAGGCCGCTGCCCACGGGAGAGGGCGCAGGGGGAGGCCGCTGCCCACGGGAGAGAGGGTGCAGAGAGAGGCCGCTGCCCACGGGAGAGGGTGCAGGGAGAGGCCGCTGCCCACGGGAGAGAGGGCGCAGGGAGACGAGGCTCGGACACGCGGAGGGAGCCAGGGCCGAGGGCGCAGCGTGAATGGAGTTGGGAGGGTCCCGGGCCTCCTGGGTCCCCGCTGCCGCCTACGAACGGCTTTCCCCGCGCGCAGGACGCCCGGGGACACGAGGCCTGGAGGCTCGGCCCCGCGAAGGAGAGGAGGGGGCGCCGGGCTCTTCTCGGGAAGCGATCCCCGTGCGCCGTGCGGATAAAGGGCCGCCACGTGGGAAGGAAGGAGGCCGCGGGGGAAGGCGTCGGCCCGGGCACCGGGGCTCCTGGTGCCGCAGTCGCTCCGGGGCTGGGGGAGCGGCCGGGGGGCGGCGGGCCGACCAGCTCAGGGGGCCCGGGCCGCGCGGCCGGCGCCGGGCTGCAGGGAGGGAAGAAAGAGCGAGGAGGACGCTCAAAATGGCGCTGGGCCGGGCGGTGCGGAGGCGAGGCAACAGCCGCCATGACGGCTCCCTCGCCTTTCTGGGTCGTTCGGACCCCAGAGCAGAAAGGGAGCCAGGGACTCCCCTTCCAGGGTTTGCTTTATTTAAAAAATAATAATAATAAGATGAGCCCCATGCGTGCCGAGGGCGCAAGATGGATGGGGAGCCCGCGCGGGGATGGAAGCGGAGGGGAGGGGCGCGCCGGGCCTGCAGGCCCCGGGTCGGCCTGGGCGGCTCAGGCTTTGGGGTCCTTCGCTCCGGCTTGCAGGCCGCCCGGAGCCTTCTCCACAGGCAGCCCCACCTGTCTGGGCCAACAACTTCATTTGCCACCTCCACACGCTCTCCTGCCCCCCACCTCCCAGGCCTGGCCGCTGGCAAACCCCGTAAGCAAGCGGGAGGCCAGGATCGATCTTCCCCATCTGCCTTGTGCTTTCTTCTGGGGGAACATGGAGATTTAAAGGGCCCTGGGAAGCAATCCATCCTCCTTAGGTTTATTTAATATTTCTCGGGCCCAGAAACAGACACCGCAGGGCTACCTCCCGAGCAGATGCTGCCAGCATCTACCATCAGTGTATTTCTTGGGCCTCGCAGACGGTCCCCTGGACCAACAGGCCAGGGCTTTGCAGTCCCAGGCACCCACAGGCAACAACTGCCAGGAGAAGCCAGAAGCCAGCCTAGGTCGTGACATACAGGACCAGACAGGCCTCTGACTGTTTCTTTTCTTTTTTTTTTTTAAAACTGGACCCTCAGTGTGGGAAGTACACACATCTTATTCAGCTGAAATGGAATCCCTTAAAACTGTCTTAACATAGAATTCACCTTCTGCATGAAATAATCTCATGTCATGTTAAACTGCGCTTATTTCTTTCACAAAATAAATTAATATAGAACAATTAGACGTGTTCTATAACAATATCGTGTTATCTTATTAGTTTATTCCTCCTCATAAAGTATATAGGGATGAAATAAATTCAACAGATTAAAGTAATAACACACAGCTTATTGGCTTGTGTGTTTATTTTCCTCATAAATAAGTGAGTATCCAATATATTAAAACCACACTCTATATTTTATTGGGCTATGTGTTTATTTCCCTACAAAATGCGCCCAAAGGCAGTGTTTAACATCTTAAAAATCACAGCACATAGCCGTTTCCACACCAGCGAAATGAAACAGGCATTTCAGCTGGGGCTTTGATTTCTATGTACAGCCAAACGGGATAATTTGGTCTAATTAAAAATGCTCTTTCAGCTATAACAGGTTGTTTACAAAGATCAAGAATACCAGAAGGATCTGGCTAATTGCTCACCTTCCGGCTTTCTTTGGTCAAAAAGAGAGCACCCTTCATCAATGCCAAAAAAAGCAGGACCCGCTCTGCTGGAGAGAATTCACATCTTGGGGTCGGGGCTTGGTGTGCAATACTCAATACTCGGGGGGGCCTCTGAGGCTCTGGTTCTGGAGGAGCCTCACTGCTCTGTGGCCCAGCGGCTTCAGCACTACCTGTGAGCCAGTTGGAAATGCAGACTCTGAGGCCCCACTCCAAAGAGAGTCAAAAACTCAGGTTAGGGGATCCCCCAGGAATGTACATGCACATCAAAGTTTGAGAAGTTCAGCTAGATCAGGGTGCTCCCTTGCTCCCTGCCTTCCTCCAATGCTTCAGAAATTTTGACCCACTTTCCCTGGCTATTGCCTTCCAAGCCTCCCCAACCCAAATCTCAGCTCCTGCCTGAGGCTGCATCAGACCGGATTCCTTCCTGCCAGAGGGAGGGTGGAGCCAAAGGCTCCATCTACCAGGCTAGTTCTAGGTACTTGGTGACTCCTGGGGGTGAAAAGCAGCCAATCCCAGGAAATTAATGGGAGTCTTAGCATTTCCCTTGGTTGATTATTAGGGAGCAGCTGGACCTCTGTATACAGGCCACACACATATATTTCTCTCTCTCTCTCCCTCTCTCTCTCTCTCTCTCTCTCTCTCTCTCTCCTTAAACTCACAAAACTCACCATTTCTGATGCTACCACAGCAGAACCAAGAGGCAATGCGTTTTCAGAAGGAAATGACTCCCGCTTTCAAGCTCCCCACCCCAGTGAAAATTCAAAGGAATGCCTGGCAATTTGGGGCTCATCAAGAATTGGGACTCAAGATACCCGTGTTCCAACTTAGCTCTTTTTCCTTGCCTCATCTCTGGGGTCATCCTCTTCAGTCTGACTTTCCTGGCTGGCTATGGAGATGGAGGGAGAAGAGGAGGGGTCCCCAGATAAGGCAGGAGACTCCCCAGTGACAGGCAGGTTCAAGGACAGTGGCAGTGCCAAGTGGTTGTACTCCCTTATCTCATCCTGTTTAGGCCAGGACCCCATGTGAGTGGTCTTGTAGCACAAACTGGACATACACTGACGGTGCTTGGAATGGGAATATGTCAATGCCACCCCAAAAGCTGCTTGTCAGTCTGCCTTGCTTTTGATGAGTCATTCTTTTAAGAAGAATGGCTCATTAATATTATAGTGAAAGCAAAGGGCCATTAGATTGAGGAATTATTTGCAATCACGATAACCCTGAGTCATTTAAAAAAAATGTAACTTAGGCCTGGACAAGTCCCTTCTGCTTTCTAGACCTCAGTTTCCGTAAAATAAATGGAAGAACTAAATGCCTCTAATAGCCTGTGCAATATGGGCCACATGTATATTCGTTAGTCTCCGCAAACAATGCACTAAATATTTACTGTCGCTGGTGCTGTGTGCTTTTAAATGGAGGTGGTGACACTTGCCCACCCACCCCCAGTATCCAGTAGAGCCATTTTGACAAATTTTAATTTGTATCTTTACACCAAAGTGGTGCCCTAGTCATTATTTGAATGTGTAAGGAGAGAAATCTTTTCAACAGGCATGTAATTGGATGCAGTGCTGTGTGCCAGATGCCAGGTAGTCAATAAGTATGAATATTAAGAAGTGTCCCAGCCATGTTTTCCTCTGGCTTTCATCCGCTGCCACCTTCGCCAACATTTGGTCATGTTTACCCTAGTTTGAAAAAGAGTAGGATGTTTTATACAACAGGAGGCAGGCCCCCCACTTCTTCTTTGACATAGTGTACTGGACTTTAAAAGGCCCCCTCCTCAGATTTTAGTGGCTTGCTGGAGCATCAGAGCATTGGTACAAATTCTGGATCTCCCTAAATAGCCCTGCTGAATGGTCCTGCGGGGGGGGGGGGGCCAGCAAGTCTCTGACAAGCACTCAGTAGCCCCATAGTGTATCTTCTTGGAATGTGTCCTGGTCAATTACATTTCCTCAGTTTGCAGAAAGTAGGGCCCCATCCTCATCCTCTTTACCTGCTCCCACCCTCATCCATTTCCTCTGTAATCTCACCTCTCTCTCCCTCAGCCTGCCCATTCCCTCAGGCCTCACCTGCTCCTTTCTCATCCACAAACAGCCAAGGACATGAGAGCCACAGGGCCAAAAACTGACTGAGCCCTCTTCCCAGGAATTGCACACACTCCTTTCCACCCAGAAGTCTTTGCTCCAATATTGTATGGCCCTGATCCTCCAATGACCTCTCCAGTTCAGCTCGGTTCTTCTGTCCCCCAATGGGCATCCTCTCTCCAGACTCAATGGAGAGGCAGCTAGTTAGTGCCTGAAGCACATCTAACAGTGAAAGAACCCTCCTGAAACCTCTGACCACCGCAGGAAAGTCACAGAACAGTCACTCATATGCAAATTCAGCTCCATCGGAACTTGGGGAGGTTTCCAAAGTGGGTCTTTTGGCCACAGCTACCCCAAACCAGGAGGAAATTATGTCAGTTCTTCTTCCTGTCACTCAAATCTTCCCTTTTAGAAAGACCCCAACTCTCTGACTTACATTTCGACCCAGATGAAAGTTTACATCCTGTGCTCTATCTAGATTCTAGAAGTGAGGTCTCACCTCCCAGGAAGGACAGCTTGTAGTGAATCCCTCCAGGAAGAGAGACAATGTCCTCCCTAGAAAATTTTTTCCAAATATCTGTAAGATCAGGAAGTTCTTGTTAATATCCGCCTTCAACCCTTTCTGCTGCAATATTAATGATTTGGGTTCTTTAGAGATTATATAATATTGGGTTTCAATGATCAGAAACTCTTCAGGTTAGAAAAAAAAAATCCCCTGTCTAAACAGAGCCAACCGTTGCAATTCTAAGTGAAATTTGCATATGATAAAGTACATATTGTATACTATATGATGATATGTTACATGAAAATATAGAGCATATGCTATTTTCCTATCACGTATTTCCATATTTTAATATGCTAGTTTTATTAAAAACAGAAGACTGACTCATACTATTTCAGAATGTGCATGTAATGTTAATATCATACCTAGAGTTCTCTATGACTTATATTTTCTTGTTTCCTTTAATATTACTAACAATGCAGTGAAATAAGTACTATTAAACCCATTCTTCTTCTCTGAGGCTGAGACTCAGAAACCAAAAAACTTGTCCCGGGTCATAATGATTAGAACTGGTCAAGCAAGAATTTGAACCCCCAAACTAGGAGTATTTGACTTATAATATGCACCACCTATACAGTCTCTGGTTCTTAACCAGATTTGTGACAATTTAATTGGCTTGCATTAAAACAAATACCACGGAGTTTAAAACCATCCTGCCCACAGACAGGAGAAGAAATAAGCCTGTAGTCCTGGTTTTCGGCCTCTGTCTGATCTTCCATAGAGAAAAAGTTATAACCCTGCATATCTTTTTAATTCTTAAGCTCCAAGCTTTGATCTTGGGCTTGGCTTCAAGATCTGGGCTGAGGAGAGCAGGCAAAGAGACACTTAAATATCTAAGGAAAGAACTGTTCAAATTGCTCCTGCCAATCCCCAGCTAAAACAGCTTCCTCCACAGAAAAGGCCAGAATCAAGTGTGAACTTCTTTTTTTTTGTTTTTAATTGATTTTTTTACAGAGAGGAAGGGAGAGGGATAGAGAGCTAGAAACATCGATCAGCCGCTTCCTGCATGTCCCCCACTGGAGATGTGCCTGCAACCAAGATACATGCCCTTGACCAGAATCCAATCCAGGACGCTTCAGTCTGCAGGCTGACGCTCTATCCACTGAGCAAACCGGTTTCGGCTCACGTGTGAACTTCTAACACTTGCTCCTTCTGATCAGAATTGTTCCCAGGTCTGCATACTCAGTGTGCTACGGACTAGCACCTCTCAAACAGCTTTTCAGTTCTATAGCATATAGATGGCTATATTCTCTCTGCTCTCCTACATGTCATACCTAAGGAGATGATATAAATGAGGAAATCAACTTTATTTTGCTTGGGTGTTGGGACCAACAGACCTTCTCTGGTGAAGTTCATTCAGTCCACCAGCAGATCCTATAGCCCGTAGTTTCCTCAAGATGTGGATTACTGGTCCTTGTTTGTTTTGGTTTGCACTCAGCTGTAGGATTAGGAGGGAATCCGGCCTCCACAGACTTTCTCCTCAGGTCAGGATCTTCTTTCTAGGAGGAAGAGAATTGGCAACCTAGGGGAGTCGAGTTGATTTTCCTCCCAGTTCTTTCTGCTGGGGCTGGGGGAACCAGCAGGAATTTTGGGGAAAATTTAAATCTGCTGCATGAGAGAGGAAGCAAGACTCAGGGATGAAGGGGAGATTAGAGTGACTTTGGAGAGCTGAGGGTAAAGCCATCACTGATGGCATAAGTCGAGGCACTTTCGCCCCACCCCCTTTTCATTTTGTCATTAAGAATGGACTGCTGGGGACTTCAGCTGTTATTGGGGAGACTGCATCTCCCTAGCTCCCACGCAGATCTCTGCTGTTTTATTAAACCGATTTGGAATTGACTTCCTCCTTCAGACCTCAGATTGTCCCCATAATTAAGAGGGCCAGGAATGAGGTGAGGAGGTTCTCTGGATTGAGGGAAAGGTGGAAAGAGAAGGCTCGGTCTCTCAGAAGAGGGCAGCCAGGCCTCGCTCAGATTTAGGCCTCACTCGAATCTAGGCCTAACTCTGATTTGGGGTTAAAAGAGAAACCCTAGTTTCCTCTACCCTTCTCCAAAGGCCCCTGTGGAGAACATCTTAAAGTCAGAGGAAAAAGCTGGGAAACAGCTACAAACCCAAAAAAAGCTCCTGGGAAGTAGAAAGAAATATGCTTACCCTTCCCTCAACACCCCTTTCTCTTCCATCTCTCTGCAGGCCACCCCAGCCGCCCATCTCCGTTCTCCTTCCCTTTGTCTGCCCTCACCCCGTTGGCAGTGAACATTATCTCACCCTCCCCTATTGTATCTCTCTTAAAGGAGTAACCAGCTGTCCCCCCTCCCCCAACGTGTCCTGGTCCCAAGCAGGGGTCCAAAGTAACATGTGAGGAGGAGGGAAAGGGGCAGGGTGCTGTGAAATACTTTGAGGTCTCTGTTGGTGGGGGGCTGAGCCAGGCTTACAGTGATGAAGGGAAGAGAAAGGCAGTGGGCTTCTGGGGCTAAAAATAGAAAGCTGGGGCGGTGATCGGAGAGCAGGGGAACCAGAGAAACGGAGAGACACACAGACTGAGAGGTAACTTGGGGGTTGGTGGCAGAGAGAGGAGTACCCCTCCTGCCCTTTCTGTGGGTGGGAAACCTGAGGAAGTTTGAGGATTCTCCCTGGACCTGTCCCACCTGCTTCTCTTCCTTCCCTGAGCTCAGTTGTTTACCGAGATCCCTGCCTGAACTCTTGCCCTCCTGGACTTGCCCGTGCCCCAGCCCCCGGCCTCCAGCCAGGCAGACACCCTGACAGGTTACAAATGAGCGTGGGTGTTGGGTTGCACCGAGCCCTTGTCCTCAGAGTCTGGAGGAGGACAATCAATGGGCTCTACCTAAGAGCGTCCCTCCCGGTCAGGCCCAGGCTGAAGACAGGGAAGGAGGCACTTCCTGTCCTCTTCTCCTCCCCCAGGCCTGGCCCAGCCGTCACACCAGAGCAGAAAGGGGTGAGAGTCCACCCCCCGAGCCTCAGGACCTCCACACTACATCTCCCGTTCTCTGAGCAAACTCCCCTGATCTTGTCTAGAAAACTCATTGAAAATCGGAGTCATCTTTAAGAGGCATTTGGTATTGAGCTTATGGATTTGAGGCTTGGGATTCTTTGGGGAAGTGGGGTGAAGAAGACAGAGGTAAGAGGGAACGAAGTAATTCAGGATCCACACAAGTTTTAAATGCTTCAGAAAAAAAAAAAAGAATAACATTTCCCTCCTCTTCACCTGTACACATCACCCAGCTCAGAGCGCACGATGGCTCCCTGGAGAGAGACAGGGAGCTATCCGAGTTTGAGCAAGCGAGCCAGCTCCAGCTATGGATGGCTAGAGAGAGGATAAATACATCTGGAGAGATGAGTTGATGGATAGGCAGGGAACCCATATAAATATGGAGAGAGGTGGACGAACGGAGAGATGGATGGAGACAGAGGGAGTATAAAGGGAGGCCGAGGGAGAAAAATGGATGTGTGAATGAGGAGAGAGCATTAGATGGAGAGATGGAGGGAGAAATGGGGGCATCCCTCATCCTTCGTCCATATTCCTGCCCTGTTCTTTCTCCCCGACATGCCCGCTTCCCACCCTTCATATAATGAATGCCCCCTCCAGGTTCTGGACCCCGCCTCACACCCGGAGGTGTTTTTGCACCCCGGTCCTTCACAGTCTCACAGTCATCCATTTGGCCCAAGATAACACGCCTCACCTCGCTGTCCCAGCCCATCGCCCCTAGACACATTGGGAGCAAGGACCTGGGAGTGGGCGCCCTGGGCCTTGGAAGGAGGTTGGGTCCCCCACCTCCCCATCTACAGCCTGGGTGGGGGGGGGAGGCTCCTTTGGGGTGTGGGAAGAGTGAGGGGCAGCTGGGTTGAATTTGTCCAAATCTAATAACCCAGGAGCCCATTGAAGGTCTTGGGGGTTGGGAGGGGAGGCGAGTCTTCAATATTCCTCCAACTTTCCCCCCCTCTCCCTCTGGTCCCTTCTTTCCAAAAGTCTTTGAAGAAAGATGTTTTTGACGCTTCCACGTCGCCCTCAGATGGATGGGCTGCGGGTGATTGAAGTGTCTTTGTCATGCTAATGATTGGGGGGTGATGGATGGGCGCCGGGGCTGCCAAACTCTGGCCCACTGCGCCCATTGGCCTGGGAGAGATCACATGCGGCCCCCCACCCCCCACTCTCTACCCCCTTCCTGGGGGCGCGCTGGCCCAGGAGAGCTGGCCCAGGCCATGGACGCAAGCTCCAGCGCGGTGACATACTGCCGAAAGGTTGTAGGGCAAAGAGGGTGTCTCCCCCAAACGGGCCGACCCTCCTGCGGCCTCCACGCATGGACTATAATAGGATGAACTCCTTCTTAGAGTACCCACTCTGTAACCGGGGACCCAGCGCCTACAGCGCCCCTCCTTCCTTCCCCCCCAGCTCGGCTCCCGAGGTTGACAGCTACGCCAGCGAGGCCCGCTATGGCGGGGTGCTGCCCAGCCCCGAGCTTCAGCAGAACTCGGGTTATCCCGTCCAGCAGCCGCCTGGGGCCCTGGGGGTGCCCTTCCCCGGCTCCGCCACCTCGGGGTACCCCCCAGGGACCTGCAGCCCGGGCTATGGGCCTGCTCAGTACTACCCTCTGGGCCAGCCGGAAGGAGACGGAGGTTATTTTCATCCCGCGGGCTATGGGGCCCAGCTGGGGGGCTTGTCCGACGGCTACGGGGCCGGGGGAGCCGGCCCGGGGCCTTACCCGGCGCCCCCGCCCCCTTATGGGCCGGAGCAGAGGGGGAGCTTTGCACCGGCCTATGCTGAGCTTCTGTCCGAGGACAAGGACGCGCCCTGCACCTCCGAGCCCAGCGCCCCCACCGCCCGGACGTTCGACTGGATGAAGGTTAAGAGGAACCCGCCCAAGACAGGTAGGGCTGGGGCGCGGCCACCTCCCTCTCTCGGGGTCCCAGAGCGGCTCTCTGCTGGGGCCCCCGGGGGTGCTGAGCCCAGGCTGGCTCCTGGCTCTGAAACGCTCTGATAGAGGCAGGTGAGAGCCCTGTCTCAGGCCGGGTGGGGACCCCACTGAGGGAGTGCGGGCCTCCCCTTCAGAGTGAAGTCTCCATCCTCACCCCAACTTCCTGATCTGGGTGTCCCGCTCAGCCCTGGGCGTCTCATGGGCGGGGAGGACTAGAGAGGGGGTGGGGGATAGGATGAAAGTGAGGGGCAGGGTGCTCTAGATTTGGAGGACACCTTGAGGGTGGGGTGCGCCTGGTGCTCCAGGAGGACGTGGGGAGCAGAAGTCGGGCAGAAGGGGGAAGGGGCGCAGAGGGGCCCGGGAGGAGGGGGACGGGGCGAGGAGGAAGGGGGGGGGTCACGGACCTGCCCTCTGCGCCCCGCCCCCAGCCAAGGCGTCGGAGCCGGGCGCGGGCGCGGCGGGCGGCCTGCGCACCAACTTCAGCACGCGGCAGCTCACGGAGCTGGAGAAGGAGTTCCACTTCAACAAGTACCTGAGCCGCGCGCGGCGCGTGGAGATCGCCGCGTCCCTGGACCTCAACGAGACGCAGGTCAAGATCTGGTTCCAGAACCGGCGCATGAAGCAGAAGAAGCGCGAGCGGGAGGGCGGCCGGCTGCCCCCCGCCCCGCGGGGCTGCGCCCCGGACGCCCCCGGGGACGCCTCCGACCAGTCCGCCTGCACCTCCCCCGAGGCCTCGCCCAGCTCCGTCACCTCCTGATCGCAGCCTCCCCTCCCCGCTCCACTCCTCCTCGACGGGGTCCCCAGCGCCCCATCCTGCCCTCCGCTAGCCCTCACTGGTGGGAGGTTTTCTCTCCACGGCCGGCTGGTGGGGGGGGGACCCCCAGTTTGGAGGTGCCTTAGGGGGCAGCAGGGAAACACTTTCCTCCGGGCTGGGTGGGATGCGGAGGGCTGGGGACCCTGGGCAACCAGAGGCGTGGGGGACCCGGGACCTGCCCAGGGTGGGGGGGGGAGGGCGGCCTGTCCCCTTTGGGCCGGGGATCCGCCCAGGAGGGTGGGGGTGGGGGTGGGAGCCAGCGGCCTCTCCTGGATGCTGCTCCCCCTTACAACTCCCGTTCGCTCCGTTCAGTGCCTTGGAGCTGCGAGGACTGTCCTCCGGCCCTCACCCCGGTCCCCACCCCCCCACTTCTCGGCCTGGGACGCAGGGAGAGAAGGCCTCGGGGTGTCTCTGTGGGACGCATTTGGGTGCGGGCCTATCACACACGCTTCCTCTCTCCAATCACCACAGCCTTTACCGTAGCACCAGCTGCCTTGTGACAGACCAAAAAGCACCCCCTACCCCCTCTAACCCTATGATACCCCCCCCCCCACATTTGTATTGCACTAATGCAGCCTCCAGAGGTTGTTTCCCGAGACCTGGCCGACTCCTCTCCCCGCCATCTCCTCTCTGTGCCACCAAAGTGTTCTGGAACGTGGTTCTGCGGAGACTGATGGAAGGCGGGGCGAGGCCTGCCCCCCGCGAGGCTCCGCCAGGAAGGCGCAGGCACGCCCCCCACTCGTTCCTCCCCTATTTATTGCCTTCTGGAAACCCAGGACCCTCACCCCAGCTCCACCTCTGCTCCCCGCGCTCTGGGGAGGACGGGGGACGGGGACGCCCAGGTGCGGGGACAGCTCCGAGCAGCTGCCAGCGTTTCTCTGAACCTCGGGGGGCAGTGGAGGCGCCACCCGAGTTTCTGGAAGCCGGAGCCCCAAGCAAGCGGGGTTCTCTCTGTACCTCCAACTACCTCAGCGCAATAAAGTCTGTGTTTCCCCTTCTTCCTGGCTGCTGCTGCTTCTCCACCCCCGGCAGAGAAGGCTCTCTCCCCCAAGAATCCCGGGAGAGGGGGGGACAGAGCTGGCCAGGCTGGCTGGGCGGGAGAGCACTGGGTGGCTCGAAGGCAGAACCCAGCCCCAGGTCTCCGGCTCTGACAGATGTCAGTCCCGGGCCATTGGGAGAGGCCAGACCGAGGTGGAGGGAAGAGGCGTGGGGAGGGAAGGGGTGGGAGAAAGTCCCGAGAGGACGGGAGAGCTCTTTGGAGAAGCCAGAAAGGGGAATCAAAAGAGTAGGAGGTGGGGGGGAAGGCTAAGGCAACGCCCCTCTCCCCCACCACCTCCCCCACATCCCAAGGCAAGGCCTGGCATAGAGAGAGAGAGAGTCAGAGGATGGGTCGCCCCCATCCCAGCTCTGTTCCACCCGCCAGGACATCCGTCCCGCCATCGGAAGCCAGAGAGGCTGGGACACTCAGCCACAGCGGGCCCACCTCCAAGTGCCAACCGCCCAGCTCAGTGCCACCCGCTTAGGTTTGAAGGTGAACCCCCCACCCCACCCCGGCTTTGGTGCTGGGCCGCAGGAAGAAGGCGGCCTCAACCAGGGCGAGGGGGTGAGGGAGAAGGGGAAGGTGTCCCCAGGGGGCAAGTTGGAGGACCGGGCCTGGGGCGGGCGGAGGAGGCCGAGGTGGCCCGGATCCGGCGCTGACCTTTTTACCTCCAGGCGCCTGTGGGCTTTCCAAACAAGCCGCCGAGCACCCGCGGGGACAGCTATTGTCTCCCGGGCGGTCCCACCCACAAACCCTGGGCTGCGGGGGGAGGGGGTGGGAGGCCCGGGCTCGGGCCGCTCCATGATGGTCAACAAACCTCCACCTCTCACGGGCCCCTCCGAGCATTGAGATGACCCGGGTCCACGGTAGCCCCGCTTTATTGATTCCGGTTACCCAGGGAGCCCTAATGCCCCGGAGCCAGGACAGCTGGTGGGGGCGCAGGGGAACCAAGTGTGGGGGGGCACTTATCCACCCCGTCTATTTGATTTTTGACTACTCAAAGGAGAGAGGCAGCGAGGAGATCGAACCATTAAGAGGACTAAGAGCATGGATATGAAACGCCCCCCATTTGCTTCCTAATGAAATGGGTGCCATTGTAGGAGAGGCAACGTCAGCAGGCAGGGCACAGCTCAGCTGCAGAGGGAGAGGAGGGTGTTGCAAGAGGAAGTCTAGCTTTCCCAGAGGCTCCTGTCTTGTCCCCCGTCTTAAAAAAAAGAAGAATCTATTAACTGCTTTTCTGTATTTAATTGAAATTGCCATCAAGATTGGCTTCCCCAAAGGGGTCACCTTGACAGAACAAGTGTCTGTGGAAACAAAGTTCCCCCTGCTTGGAGCCAGCCAGTGTAAGCCAGGAGAGCCTTCTGTTTGGGATAATTGTGGATCCTACAATTGTGGATCAGTGGGCAGGGAGGCAGGGAGGAGCAGTGGTTAGAGCAGGGCCTCAGGATGGTGGATCTGAGCCTCAGGCTGGTCCTGGGGGAGGGTGACATGATGGAAGGGACAGGAGGAAAGGGAAGGCTGCCCATTTGATTTTGGGTCACAGCACAAGGAGCCACCAGATTCCCCCAGAGAAGGGTGAGGGTGCAAATCAATCCTTTTTAGCAGAGGCACAGACTCAAAATAATCCCCAATAAGTACGAGCCTCCTACTTCCTTAGTTGCAGAGCGACTGACCCCACCCCACTTTGCTCTCTCCTAAAATCCCACTTTGAATTTCAGGCCCCAGATGGGTTTACACAGGAGGCATTTATTTGGAGAAAGATCACTGTGTATTTCCCCAGCAGGAAGGACAAAGGAGAAAATGGTCAAACAAATAAACACAAAACACGTCTTGCTGCAGTTGAGTTGATGATCTTTGTTAAACTTTCCAGCCAGAGACTCCGCCATGCCTTTCAGACGGGTGGGTTTTTCCCAGCCCTGGAGGGGGTGAAGGGAGCCACCTGAAAGTGCATTTCTGCAAAAATTGAAAGCCCTCCTTCCACTCTTACACCTTCATTTTTACATTAAAAAAAATATCTGTTTTGAAAGTAAAAATCTTGAGAGATTTTTTTTTTCTTGATTCTTCAGAAACCTTGACAAGGTTTCTGAGGAGCATCTCTGACCCCTCTCCTGAGGGTGGGGGACAGCCAAGCCTCCACTCCACCCAGCCCTCCGCACCATCTGTTTCTCAGCCCCAAGTGTGAACTTTCCCTCTTTCATTTGC
Source organism: Lasiurus cinereus (assembly GCA_011751065.1). NCBI lineage: Eukaryota > Metazoa > Chordata > Mammalia > Chiroptera > Vespertilionidae > Lasiurus > Lasiurus cinereus. The sequence goes on along the minus strand of JAAGEH010000016.1, from coordinate 2,938,430 downwards.
CTTTTTCTCCAGCGTTTGTTCTCCCAATGCGAGGTCCTTTGATCTCCTGGACAAGAGACAAGAAAAAGAGAATGAAAAACCCCTGAAGTTCGCCTGACTTTTAATGTGGCTTTCTTTGTCATGAGCATTCTTTGCCCCAATACCACTGGGCTGCTGGGAGGGATTTCGTGGGACGGGGAACGGGAGAGGGTGCAGACGGGAAGGCTGGGGACACCTCTGGGCGATGGCCGAGGAGTTGGGAAGATGTCCCGGGTAATGGATTCAAATCCTCCCAGCTCTGCCTCTCAAGCCTGGAGCCCTTGAGCAGGTTGCTTAATTCCCTGTGAAGATCCTAATAGTATATATTTCATAAAGTTGATGCTGCGATTAAATAACTTAATATGTGTAAAATGCTTGGAGCAGTCCCTGACAAATACATATGCGCTATAATAAGAATAATAGTAATTATAATTATTAATCAAAGGGACACGTCCTCTCCCTTTCCTATAGTCCTTTATTCCAGGGCACTTCTGGATCCTTTGAGATGGGCACACACGCTCACATCTTGTTTGACCCCAAGTTAGGAGTAGGGGGCCAGAGACAGGTTACAAAGCTAAGGACAGGTAAAAGGGATTCCTTCTTAGCAGCTGGGTACACCTTGATTGGGTCAAGACCCCTTCTTTTCCTTCCGGTCTCAGCCTACTCACTTGAGAAAGAGGAGCGTTATTCTGAGCCTCCCCCACTCTTTCCCTTCCTTCTCCATTGAGAGGATGGATAAGAACTCTTTTTATAAAAAAAATATTTTATTGATTTTTTTACAGAGAAGAAGGGAGAGGAAGGGAGAGTTAGAAACATTGATGAGAGAGAAACATCAATCAGCTGCTTCTGCACACCTTCTACTGGGGATGTGCCCACAACCAAGGTACATGCCCTTGAGCGGAATCGAACCTGGGACCCCTCCATCTGCAGGCCAATGCTCTATCCACTGAGCCAAACCGGTTTCGGCAGATAAGAACTCTTGAAGGCAGACACTTTGAGGCCCTGACTTACAGTTGGTGGAGGGCAAGGGCTCTGAGGTATAACTTCATTATCAACATGGCCCCCCTCTTATAAGCTGGGTGAGCTTACAGCAGTTATACAATTTCCGGTGCTCCCATTTCTTCAGATGTAGAATGAAGGCTTTGAAGAACAAATGAGATGGATCAGAAACACTCAGAATGCTGCCTGGCAGTGTTCAGCAGACATTTTCTGTTTTATATATTCACACAAGCCATTTTTCCTACTGCCTTTCCATCCCGAGTTGTTTTTGGCATGATGGGGGCGGATATCCTTCAGCCTTGGCCCCCCTGCCCTGCACCCACAGACCCACCTGGTCTCATCACCATGAAACTCGCCGCTCGGATATAAATTAGGAATGAGAGGTTCCAAGTGGCCCACAGAATACTGGTTTCAGTGAGTGGTGTGTCATAATGAGACATGCTCTTGGCAGGACAGCCGATTGCGTAACTCTGGGAGCACGTTCGCATGTAGGGCATGAGCTTGGCACCCCCTGCCGCGGTGCCAGATTCTTTTTCTGATGGTGTAGTCCTGGCTCTGAGGACTTCCTTGCATGACTTCCTTGCATGAGTCAACCACAGATGCTTCAGCTTCGGCTTTATATAACCAGAGCGAGTGTTGGGCAGGGCGGGAGTTGGAGATGCAAACTCTTTAATGTCCATTTCTGGAAGAACAGAGAGGCTCCAGCAGCTGTAGACTTCAGCTCCAAGATAGACCTCTTGGTCCTTGTCCACGATTGCTCGCTTCATCAAAAAATAAATGGGCTGGCCGAGACCGGTTTGGCTCAGTGGATAGAGCGTGGGCCTGTAGACTGAAGGGTCCCAGGTTCGATTCCGGTGGGGGGCATGTGTCTTGGTTGCAGGCACATCCCCAGCAGGCCAATGTGGCTCAGGTGACAGATCTCTCATCGATGTTTCTGGCTCTCTGTCACTCTCCTTTCCTCTCTGTAAAAAAATCAATAAAATAAATGGATCAGATACTCCAGAGAAGAAAGAACTTTATAGGGGGTTTCCAGAATGTTCTCTACCAAGGGCCTCTTGTGTGTCCTCTCTGGGCCCTGCTTTCCCAGTTTTTAATCCAAGTGGAATTGTACCACTGCAGCTTGATTCCTTCTTTCCTCTGAGGATAGAAGACATGGGTAAGAAGGACTGTTAAACTTGGTCCAGGATGGAGGTGCAGGTGGGGGCGAAGAAGCATCCTGTTGCATATAGTCCACTGGCCTAGTCTGAGCTCATTAAATCCAGTCTCACCCTAACTCGCACCCCACCTCTAGTCCATTTCCTTCCAGCTCTCGAGCTCCCTGGCCTGGGTCCAGATAATTCTGAGCCCTGAAGTTCTTTCTGCCTAAAGGGGAACCTAGGAGGTGGGGGTGGGGGGGAGAGTCCTACAAAACATGTGCCCTCTGCTCCTCTGAGGCCTGAAGCTCCCTTCAGTTTACTCTGGCCTGACAGCCCCATTTCAACCCCCACCTCGGAGATGAGGCGGCTCAATATTTATTCAGCCAGAGAGGTTTGCCTAGAAGCCTCGCTTCCTCCTCAGCCTGTTCCTGCCGGCTCTGCGCGGCCTCCCCCACCCTCTTCCTTTCCTGGTTCATGGAGAGTTCAGCCCTGCGATGGCCCGCCGGCCCCCACCCCCTCGCTCTGGCCAGCAGTCGGTCCGGAGGATTGCTGAGGCCAGTGGGGTGGGGGAAGGGTCTTGGTCATGGGGTCATGCCCTGGTCTCTCCACTCTTGCTAGACCAGCAGCCTGGGCCTGCCAGAGGAGAGGAGATGCAGAAAATGATTGTCTTTTTTTTGGGGGGAAGGGGTGCATGGAGATAGGCTAACACGGTATTGCTGAGTTGGGGAATGATCCAGGACTGTGAAGGGCCATGTATCTATCTGCACGTGATTAGGATTAGAGATTATGTTGGTAAACCTGTAATAGTTTGGACTCTTTACAAAGACACTAAAGAGTTAATACAGTAAGCAAGTGACACCCCTGTTTCCAGCCACCGTATAGGAAAACTGTCTCTCCCCTCCTAACGTTCTAGGATGGAAGGTCCATGAAGGCTGAGATTTTTGTCTGTTTTGTTCATGGCTTAATTCCCCGTGCCTCGAACAATGCCTGGCACATAGTAGATGCTTAGTGAATACTGGTTGGAAAAAGGAGTGTTGGAACAAAATGCTCCCGTCCAGACACCCCCAAAATGGTGCTCCGAAATGATGAGGGCCTCAGATGTTCCATCAGTCCAAGAGCATTACCACAGACAATGTGTTGATATTAATGTAAAGAGAAAGGAAGCAGGGTTAGAGAAGGGAGGAGTTCGGGAGGCATTTTCTTTTCCTCCTCCCTTCCCTTTGTTGAAAGCATCTGTCTCCGGCAGCGATAGCTTCAGGGCGAGTGTGCTCCAGGGTTGCCCACAGTTTCTGTGTGTTTGTTCGGGCTTCCTTTAACAAGTGCAAACTCCAGAAAAGACTCCACTTGGGGACTGAATGTAAAGGCTTTGGAGGCCCAGCTGGAGCTTTGCATGGATAGAAAGGTTGGTAGAAAAGGGACAGAGAAGCCACCCTTCTGCAGGGCGATCCAGGCGAGTGCTCTTGTCGCAGACACGCCTTCTCCACCCCCCAGCTACTCCCCGCAGAGTCAAGTGTCCTTTATAAGAGACCCAAGTTTCCTTTCATCTTAAAAAAAAAAATGTTTGGGATGTCTTCCCCTTCTAGGGCCAATCAAGTGAATTCATGCAGGGCAGTGCAGTGCCTGGATTTGTTTGGGTCTAAAGGGGGACAGTAAGAAGCATTACTTTGCCGAAACCGGTTTGGCTCAGTGGATAGAGGGTCAGCCTGCAGACTGAAAGGTCCAGTCAAGGGCATGTACTTTGGTTTCGGGCACATCCCCAGTAGGGGGTGTGCAGGAGGCAGCTGATTGATGTTTCTAACTCTCTATCCCTCTCCCTTCCTCTCTGTAAAAAAAATCAATAAAAATATATATGTATATAAAGCATGACTTTCAATGTTAATGGAACTCAAGGCAAGGAAGGCCACCCATTGAGAGTTTCAGAGTCCACCACAGATGCTTTGATGAAGAGCTCCCAGCCCGGCCAGTTACATCCGTGGAAATTGTAGGGGATGGATGACATCCTGATGCTTATTCCTACTGCCATGGATCTAATACATGGATCTGATTCCAGAAACAGAAACCTAACTTCAAGCGGGAAAAGGAAAGGGAGGCTCTAAGGAAAAGGGAACGTTACCTTTCTAGTCTTCCCTACACTTCATCCTGGGGTTAATGTTCTAGATCACCCCACCCAAAGAACAGAGTCGGGGGAGGGAATTCTTCAGCAGCAACCTGAAGGAGAGCAAAGGTTGGGGGGTCCTGGGCATGGTGCTAACAGTTTTGGCCAGAGTTTTTGAATTCTCCATTTTTGTCCAGCCTGCAGCCTCTGCTAGACACGGTTGTTTTTTCTGGATGGGGAATCTGAGCAGGTGAAATCTGGACAATCAGCTGGATGGTGGGCGGAGGGGGGGGGACCTTTGAGGTGTAGGTAAAAAACATAGCCTGGCAGCCTTGCAGAGCGCTATTCCACACTCTTCTCCAGTCCCCAATTTCCTCCTCCTCCCACCCCCTCTTCCAGTTCCTCCAATATCTGTCCTATTCAGACCCGGCCATTTTCTGGAACTCCATTTTTAATTCCCACTTTTGGGGCTCAGCAGGAGAAACCCTGCCCAGAGATCTGAAGCTAGCAAGACTCAGAGGAAGCCAGGAAGCCAATGTCTTCCCTGGAGGATGGGTGGGATGGGGTGGGGCAAGTCCCGAATCCGGCATGGGGTCTCCATTCAGCAATTCAAATTCAGTAATGTGGGTGCTTGGAAATGGGGAATTGCAGAGATGCCTTTGAAAGGGTCAGCGGGCCTGCAGGCTCCCACCTACAGAGCAAACATCTCAAGCCCATTGAAATCCACACCTTGACACATTCCCTCAGACAAGCCGGCCTCCCTTACAACAACTACAGAGTTATCCGAAAACAAGCATTGTTACTTGTGACCCCGACCAAAAACACAGCTTTGCAGATGGGGGTGCAACAGCTTTATAGAGCCAGCCAGGTTACCTGCGTGAAAGTTTCTCTTTCTCTTCCTCTCTTTGGAGTTTCTTTTGGCTGTCAGTAGTGCAAAGCAAAACTTCTGAGCAGCGTTGAGTGGGAAATAGAAGAGTTCTCCGCATAGACATAAAAAGTAATCCATTTCTTTGGGATTCTCAGAATGAAAACGAAAGGAGTTGAGAAATGAATCAGCTCTCCATGTTCAGTGGTATGTAGCCAAGCACTCACAAGGAAAGCAAAAATGAAGACAAATCAAGCTAAACAAACAAAACATTCCAAACCTAACTAATCTACCTTTTCTTCACAGAATACCAAAGATCTGGAAAGCTGGCTTTCCTGGTTTTCACTGGGGTGTTTGGAGTCAGAGTTTGGTGTGCTTTGCCTGAATCGTTCTACCTTGAGTAGGGAAAAGAAAAAGAGCTTGTATGTATCCTTAGAATTTAATAGTGAAGAACGATGGGACAGGTACAAACATTAAAAAAAATCACCCAGTTAATGCCTATTACCAATCCCAACTTGGGGTTCTTTACATCCTCCCCTAGTTTCGAAAGACATTAAGCTTTCAAATGTGCACTAAATAAATCTACCAAAAATAGTCTGAGTGTCTTCCCAAATCCTCCCTTGCTGAAAAACTCTATTTCGCTAGAAAAAGAAATCTGTTTTTAAAAATTCCTCTTTTTGAATAAGAAGAGAGTTTATCAGCAATTGATAGAGGTCTTCCTCCGCCCCTTTATTCTTTCTAAGTGAAAGGTATATAGAAGACTGGAAAATATGCAAAGCAATATTTAAAAAATATATATTTTTATTGATTTCAGAGAGGAAGGGAGAGGGAGAGAGAGCGAGAAACATCAACGATGAGAGAGAATCAGCTATCGGCTACCTCCTGCAAGCGCTCTACTGGGGATAGAGCCTGCAATCCTGGGCACGTGCCCTTGACCCCAATGGAACCTGGGACCCTTCAGTCTGCAGGCCGATGCTCTAATCCAGTAAGCCAAACCAGCTAGGGCTCAAAGCAAATTTTGCTTTACTCTTCCTCTCTCTCTTCTTCCAGCTCTCTTGTATACAAATCTCTGTGGGGGGTGGGGAAGCAGGATCCTAGGACTGAAGTGAATCGAATCTGTACATAAACCTCTTGCTCTTATGTCTTCTGCATTGGCCAGGTGCTTATAATAATGTCAGATTCCTCCCTTGGAAAACAAGCAAGGATCTGATTCCCTCTCCATCCCTTTTCCCCCAACCCCCACAGATATTTTAAGTGTAGTTCTCAACTTTATTTTTGCTGACAAGTGTAAATATTTGCTCTGTTGCCGAGACATAGTTCAGATTCTTCTCTTGGGTCAGGCAAAGCCTGGAGGGGCGCTCTTCCATCCTCTCCCCTCCACTGAGGTGGGGACCAAGATGCAGACAGTTTTCCTGAAGTCACATAGGGTCTCACTCAGCCCTTTCCTGCTGCAGCCTCGAACCGGGAGTGGTTTCCTGAGGCACAGGGTCCACCCTCCAGTGGGTTCTGAACGTTGATTAGGAGAGAAGAGAGAAAAGCTCACAACTCGCTGACAGGTCTGAACAGCAAGTCTTTCTATCCTGGGTGAACCTGGAGAGAAAGGACTCTCTCTCCCTGCCCCCCACCCCTGCCCCCATGCACACCAGGACCCTGCAAGCTTAAAGGGATTTTGTTAAAGGAGGGGAGGAGTGAATTATTCTGCTTTCAGCAACAGGGAGAGGCGTTTTTCTCCTGGCCTTTGGGGATGTGGAAGGAAATGCCTGGCCAGTCATGAGATCCCAGTCCACCTTCCAGACCACATGGCCTTTCGATATTTTGGTGACCATCTAGCTGCTTCTTAGCTCAGAGAGCGGAGGAATCTGCATTGCTGAACCCTATTCTACCGGTATTTTCCGGCGTATAAGACGACTGGGCATATAAGACAAGCCCCAACTTTTCCAGTTAAAATATAGAGTTTGGGATATACCCGCCCTATAAGATGTCATAATAAGCTGTGATATATTCATACAAGGAACACTACACACACACACACACACACACACACACACACACACACACAGACGACCCTCGACTTTTGAGAAGATTTTCCTGGGTTAGAAAGTTGTTTTATGAGCTGGAAAATACGGGTATTTCTTTCTTCCTTTCCCCATGCAACCCCTGAAAATAGCCCCAAAGCATTGAATTTCTCCTTCAAGTAAGTGAATTTCCCTAGTCATAGCAGTGCAGACGCTGACTATTCCTGGGAATTTCTTCCTTTTCTCAACCTCACCGAGTGCCCCCCTGAGATGGACTTAGAGGATGAGGGTGGGGCACATCAAAGCGACGTAATGATGAAAAGCTTGGCGATGGAACGCATGCAAAGACCTTGTCCTTCCCACCCTCACCCAGTCTTTACCGCCACATCCTGGGCTCGGACACCTCGAGCAATCGGGGATCTCTGTTAGGAAGAGTCTTCTAATGTTGGACTTCTCTAAACGATAGAACATACTCCTCCACATATCTGAGGACAATTGTCCTAGGTGGCCCTTCTCTAGAGTAATTCCCATTCAAATTCCTCACTTTGTTTCTTCAGACCCGATTTCCAGATCTCTCCTCATCCTGTATTCCTCCCTTAGTTAAGATTTTCCATGACATTAAGTGTCTAGAACTAAACAGAAAACATGAAGCGTCATTGGATCAGTTCAAAGTGGGGTGGAAGTGACCTTTGTGAGAGCTCTATATTTCTGTGGATTCAGGCAGGAGAGCTTGGGCCGGGAAGAACAGAGAGCAGACCAGTGTTTGGTGATAAGGGAAGGGATCCTTTTTCCCTTGCACGTCGAGTCCGTCCACCCATTTGACCTCTAGTGTTCCATCAGCCGCTGATACCAGAAGCCACGCAGAGCTCCCAGTTCAGGGAGAGAGCTTCCAGACTGGCAGTGATTTGTGGGGAGCAAGCATTGGCTGGGCAGTTTGTGTCATCTGGGGGAAGGGAAAGGGGCATTCGAGGAGACAAACAATGTGGACAGGTGAGAAGGAAAGGCCTGTTATCTCCAGGGAAGGAAGTGCAGATGATCTTGGTTTAGGCCCGTGGTGGGCAAACTGCGGCTCGCGAGCCACATGGGGCTCTTCGGCCCGTTGAGTGTGGCTCTTCCACAAAATACCACAGCCTGGGGGAGTCTATTTTGAAGAAGTGGCATTAGAAGAAGTTTAAGTTTAAAAAATGTGGCTCTCAAAAGAAACTTCAATCGTTGTCCTGTTGATATTTGGCTCTGTTGACTGATGAGTTTGCCAGCTACTCCAGTTCTGCTCCTTATCATTGCTGTCCAAGTAACTGCTTCTTTCACACGGCTTTACCCTGACCTTCCTTCTGCGAGGCAGCCGTTCTCATTTTTGTTACCACTGTTGTTGTTATTGACATTTATACAGCGCTTTGCTATTCGTTCTTACTTTTCATCCTATCTCTAGTTTGATCATTACTCCTTCTATGAGGAGCCCGAGGCTCCGAGAAAATAACTAATGCGTCCAAGATCACATATCTGAAAAGGCACATATCATTTCCTTTGCCTCTGGCCCTCAAGAATTTATACGTAAGCCCACATATTTGAAATATGCTATGCATTTTAGATGATGGCCCCTCTCCTACCTCATCCTACCCCCCAATTCCACCCTCGCTCTTGGACCGCCAGCCATTGTTCAAGGTCTTAGGTCACTGTCTTTTTCCTTTCGAAGGAGAAAACCGGACTACCCAGATATTTCAAATAACCACATTCAACTAAGGAATATCCCTCTCTACGCGACCCTGAGAGGTGGATATTTTCTGAAAATAGAGTCTCAGTCAGATATTGCTTGACTTGCAGATTCTGTGACAAACTCTAATGGACCAAGGTTTTGCTTTGGGGATCTTTCATGTGGGTTGGTCTTGTCCAAGTTGGGAAAGATGTAAACACTTTGAACATGGCTGATCTTGAAGCCGAAGGGTTCAGGTTCGGTATATGACAGCCAGCCTGGAAGAAGGGTGTTAACGTGAATTTGGGAAGGGTTCTCGCTGAGGACACCTATTTCCAGCTTCTTCGGATGGGTATACGGATGCTACCACTCCCCAGGTACCAGGAGCCATAACACAGGGATGGATCAAAAGTAAAAGCTTCCCACATAGTTCAGGTGTCTGCTCTCCTGTGAACCAGCTTCCCTTCATAGTCTCCCCATCACTGGGTGAGAGATCTTGGTCATGGACGGCGGAGAGGTCAAAGCTTCAAGACTTTGAGGAACGAGCAGATCCCAGTCCAAATCTCCAATCTCTTCCACCCGCGAGCCTCGCAGCGCTGGTCCGCGGAGCCAGGCACAAGGCAGATGGAAGGCAGAGAGCTGGAGGCCAGGAGCAGCTTCCTCTTCCATAACCCAGCTGGTTCCTGGAGACCCCGCGTGTGGTCCTGACAGGGTGATTAACATGACAGGAGGCAGGGAGAGGGAAGAGGGGCGACACCGAGCCAGCCGAGGGGCAGTTGATCACCTGGGTCTGGCATCCTCTCTCCTGCTTCATGCTTTAGCCCAGGGAAGCCACATTCTGGGATGAGCTTGCTGTTTATTTAAAAACACACAACCCATCTGGAAAGCTCTGAAGGAGCTCCTGATAAGGACATCGCATCATATTCCAGCAGCAGGGCCGTCAATGGAGAACATGCAGAAACATCAAGAAGAAAAAGCAAAAAAAAAAAAGCCCTTTCCTGATCAGATGGAAAGAATTCGCCAAGTCTGCAGATAAGGAGATCACTAGGAAGAGTGCGGGCTTATTTATTTTCTTCTTCCCCTTACCTTCTGCTCTCCACGTGAGCCAGGGGGACGTGGGTGGGCACGTGAAGAGAAGCCCTCCTCTCCTCATCAATTCTGGAATACAAGGCCCGAGACGCAGCGGCTGCCAAGGTAAAAGGCTATCGCCGAGCAAACACCCGAATGGGAGAGGCAGATTTGAGAAAGAACAGATAACATTTTCCACATATTTAGAGATCCTAGCCCTCATCCAGCTTCAGGATCCCTTTACCTGAGCTTTTACCGGTCAGAAGGGTCAAACAGATGGAATAGTGTATGGGAAGGCAGGAGCCAGGCATCTGACCAGTCCTTTTTTTCAGGGGTTGGAGCCGGCTGGCTACAATAATGGGTCTTGGGAATTTTACAAGCGAAGGGTCCCCAAGCGTGCCATATTTCAATTACTCTGCACATAGCCACTCCGTCCCTCCCCCTCAAGGGAATATCAACTATTTTTTGCTGAGAATCAGTTAAAATTATTAAATAGTAGTGAGGATGTGTGGGGGTATTACCTTTCTTTGTATAAAATTAAGTTAAGGTTTATGAGTCTCTTCCACTCTCACTTTCATCCCTCCCATCACCAGCCTTGCTTGTTAGCTAAAGAAATGGAGGACAAAGGAACTGCAATTCATTGGAGACTATATTGGAGGAACCAAGAGAGCACCACGCAAAGCATGCTCGCAGAGAGCGTCCTGATGGGAGATCCAAGACAAGCCCATCAAAGGGCAGAATGAGCCCTGACCGGTTTGGCTCAGTGGATAAAGCATCAGCCTGAAGACTGAAGGGTCCCAAGTTCGATCCCGGTCAAGGGCATGTACCTTGGTTGCTGGCACATCTCCAGTAGGGTGTGTGCAGGAGGCAGCTGATCAATGTTTCTCTCTCATGGATGATGCTAACTCTCTATTACTCTCTCTTCCTCTCTATAAAAAGATGAATAAAATATACTCAAAACAAAGCAGAAGGTAGAATGAGTAGATGAAATGTATTTTGAGGAATCAAACATCTGAAACGTATAACCAAAAAGAGACAATTCCAGGTTGCTATATCTGCAAATCCTCTTAAATGTAAGCATAACTGAAGGAGAGAAAACACTACAAACTAATTTACTAAAGACTTACAGTGGGGTCACCAGCTTAAAGAAGGAGAAGATATTGGTCTTAAGAAGGGGGCTATAAAAGTGGGAAGAAGCCGAAACCTGTTTGGCTCAGTGGATAGAGCGTCGTCCTGCGGACTGAAAGGTCCCAGTTTCGATTCCGGTCAAGGGCATGTACCTTGGTTGCGGGCACATCCCCAGTGGAGGGCGTGCAAGAGGCAGCTGGTCAATGTCTCTCTCTCATCGATGTTTCTGGCTCTCTATCCCTCTCTCTTCCTCTCTGTAAGAAATCAATAAAATATATTTTTAAAAAGCTAAAAAAAAAAAGTGGGAAGAAGAGAAAAAAGAGGTAGCATGCTTAAGTCTCTCTGTTCCTCCCTCTTCTCCTCTAAGAGTTGTGACACATTATTGGCTTTGCATATTTTCTTGAGATCTAGCCTTACCTGGTTACTCATCCCTCCAACACATGGCACTCTTTCTATCTTGACTTTAATAAGCTCTTCCATTTCTCTGAATGATTTTCTACTCATTCCATGGCTGGAAAAATCGTTCTTTACTTTCCAAGATGCAGCTCAAATGTCGCTTTTTCAAGGAATCCTTTGTGCCATCCCTGCCCTTGATGGCTTTGCCCTTGCCTCATTAATATCCCACTGCTGGGCACGTATCTCACTGCTGTTATCATTGTGTATATGTCTATTCATTTTCGTACCCTTACTGCCTAGGGAAAATATATCTTGTAAATATATATGATGTATAGGAAAGATAAATGAATGAATATAAGCGTAAAGATGAGACAGATCCCACAGTATGCAAAGATGGTGTAATAGTAAGAGCTGACAGATATAGCAAATTTACTTAGTTTTTTTGTTTGCTCTCTTCTCATATCACATAAAGATATTTAAGATTTAAATAACATAAAAAGGAGGGTATTTGTCTTGCTAATTCAATCTACTACACTGAATATTTTAAGAGCATCTTAGACTCTCTGCATTGGAAGGGATCACAGAGATTATCTGGCCCAGTCTCCTTTTTGTGACAATGTTTTCACCAAGTGGTTGTCTAACCTTTGATTGATACCCACCCATCATCGGAGACAGGGAGATGGTCAGTGTTTTCTTCAAACCACATTGACTGCTTTTCCTTATTTAAGATGAGATTTGTTTTACTGAAGCTTTTACCCTTTGCTCCTGTTCTTTCAGCTTTCAGAAGATAGTAATAATGCTTTCCCAACCCAGTCTTTCCCATTCCAGGTAAAAACAACCCCTTATCCGTCAGCTGCTCATTATATGATATTAGACGCCCGGTGCACAAAATTCGTGTATGGAGGGTTGTGTCCCTCAGCCCAGCATTCACCCTCTCCAATCTGGGATCCCTCGAGGGATCAGGCCTAAACGGGCAGTTGGACATCTCTCTCATAATCCAGAACTGCTGGCTCCCAACTGTTCACCTGCCTGCCTTCCTGATTGCCCCAAACACTTCTGCCTGCCAGCCGAACCACTGCCCTGTCAGCCTGGTTGATGCCTAACTGCCCCTAACTTCCCTCCTCTGCCAGCCTGGTCACCCCTAACTTCTCTTCCCTACAGGCTTGATCGCCCCCAACTGCTTTCCCTTGCAGGCCTGGTCCTTCCCATCTGCCCTCCCCTGCTGGCCATCTTGTGGTGGCCATCTTGTGTCCACATGGGGGCAGGATCTTTGACCACATAGAGGCAGCCAACTTGTGTGTTGGAGTGATGGTCAATTTGCATATTACTCTTTTGCAAGATAGGATGCCGATATCATGAAGAAACCAGAGGAAGATTCTCTGAGAACACCCAGATTAACTCCTACATGGTGTTACCAGCAGTAGAGACTCAATTAGGATTTCTTCTTTCTTCTAGTCCTGTACCTCTCACTAAGTGGTCCCAGGCCTGGCACTAGCAGCAGTCAGCCTTGGTTCCCAGGTTGGCCTTACCTGGGAACCTCCAAGCCCAGCAGAAGTAGCAGTTATCTGCAGATCACTTTATATCTTATGCTGGCTTGCCCCAGGCAGAACAGGTGGTGGCTGACCTTGGCCTGTGCCTCTTGGGAGGCCTGAGCCAGCACACCAGGTGGACAGCTTCAGACTGTGTTGAAGCACCACCCAACCACCTTCACAAGCAACATGCTCAAATGGTTTACTCAGCAGGCATCAGCGCCCCACTGTAGTAAATCCTGCTCTGGGGAGTGGGCCCCCACACAGCTGATCTCCCATGGTGGTCAGTGGTCACAGTCAGTCCTTGCAGCTAATCAGCCTGCGGGTAATCCCTCCCACTGATGTGCCATCAGCAATCAAGGCTCAACTACAACAGGAGGATGGACACAGCCCCCATGGAGGGGCACACCTGGAGCGTCCAGCTTGAGTGAACAGAGAAGCTTTTCTTCATTGGGAAATTTTTGATTACTGAGTCAATCCCTTGTTAATCATCTGTTTAGATTTTCTATTTCTTCATGAATAGTCTTGGTAGGTTGTACATTTCTAGTAATTTATAAATTTCTTCTAGGTTATTCAATTTGTTGGCATATAATTGTTAATAATAGTCTCATATGATCCTTTGTATTTCAGTGGTATTATATTGTATCACTTAATCCTATCAACAGTAGGTGAGGTATATATATTTAATCTCCATTTTACAGAACAAAGAAAGTGAACCTCAGAGTGGTTAAAAGACTTTCCTAAGGTTACACAGCTAGTAATTGGTGGAGCCAAGACTTGAACCCAAGTCTTCTCACCCCCAGTTCATTGTTCTTTCCCTGTAGAGCAGTGGTTCTCAGCCTTCCTAATGCCACGTCCCTTTAATGCAGTTCCTCATGTTGTGGTGACCCCCAACCATAAAATTATGGTAGCAACGAAAATAATTTTATGGTTGGGGGGTCACCACAACATGAGGAATTGCATTAAAGGGACGTGGCATTAGGAAGGTTGAGAACCACTGCTGTAGAGGGTAATAAGAAAGTAACTGAAAGTGCTGAGCATAGAGAAGAAAGGACTAAGGGCAGGCATTATAGATACTTTCAAAGATCGCAAAGAATGTCACGTGGGGTTTTTGAAAAGGCTTCCATTCCTACTATTTTCCTTCTATAAAGGAAATTAGGAAAGGAATAGGAGGAATTTTTTCATGATAAAGGCTGTTCAGAATTGAACTGGGCTTCCTAACCAACTCTCTATTACTCAAAGTGTTAAAGCATCAGTATCCGACTGTCAGTATAATGCATGACTGTCTTAACCACAACCACCGCCAAAGATGGGCGCCACCACTTTGCAGAGAAGTGGATTATGTCTTGCTTTTAGAAGCAAGTAAAGAAAACAACTCTGACATAGAAGAAATAAAGGCTGGTTCCCATCAGGAAGTATGCTCCTTCCAAGATGCGTAAGCTTGCAGTGCCAAAAAGCCCTCATTCCAATTGGAACCGGGAAGTCAACATCTTCAAAACTCAAAAGGCATGACCAAATGGGAATGAGGAGGATGGTTCCCTTAAGGACAAGACGGCGGGGACTGCTGAGCAAGACTCTCCATCTGTAGGCCAAATCCTTTTCCTGGAAGCACTTTGAGAATTTGGCTTTACATTCTTTCCGGGAAAAGGGAGAAGCCAGGAACTTTGAGAGACAGGCCGGGAAGCTGTTGAGACGTAACCCAATTGTCCAATGTCCTTCTCACTCCTCTGTCAAGGTTCCTAGGAGATGAGGCGTCCTGGCTGCTCAGTGAAGCTCTGTGCTCCTGGGAGGAGCGGCTATTGGAAGAATATCGATGTCTGCACATCCAGGATTTAATAATCCAGACGCATATTGTCCTCACCCTTCCGTGAACCCCGACCTTCTTTTCAAGTCCCTGGCCTCCCTGTTCATTAAAAAGCCTGCTCATCAGTGACCTGGGCCCCAGTGTAGCTGACACTGCCTCTGTCCTTTCATTTCTGCTCTGGCCCTGACGTGCTCCAGGGATGCAAAAACAGTCAGGGCTCAGTGGTGAGAAAATAACTTGCTGGAGAAATCTGTCCGCCGCAAGGAGTTCAGTGGGGAGCAAGGAGACGGGAAAAGGACAGCCGGAAATAAGAGGTTTTGCCCTGCCAAGCAGAAAAAGAATATATTGTTTTCATGGGCCACCAGGAGGCAGAGGTTGAGCCTAGGATGAGATTCTGAAATTCTCTTTTAAGGCAAGAAACAAAAAAGAGAGAGAGCATCTCTCTGGCGACAGCCAAAGCAGCTTTCGGGCCAGCCTTTGGGTCAGGTGTGCCCCCTGCTTTCCTCTCACAGCTTTACATTCTGATCTAAAACCAATCTCCAACAGTTTTTAAAAAATATCTTATTGATTTTTACAGAGAGGAAGGGAGAAGCATAGAGAGTTAGAAACATGGATGAGAGAGAAACATCAATCAGCTGCCTCCTGCATACCCCCTACTGGGGGTGTGCCTGCAACCAAGGTACGTGCCTTTCCTTGACCGGAATCGAACCTGGGACCTTTCAGTCCACAGGCCAATGCTCTATCCACTGAGCCAAACCGGTTTCGGCTCCAACTGATTTTTGAAAGGGTGATTTGGGTTATCTTCTCGACAGCTTCTTTTTCAAAATGTAATGTTGAGGTCTTGCCCACTGCCTCTGTAATTCTCACTCTGGACCTTAACAGAGATATAGCGCTGGAGACTTTTGACACGATTTGGCATCTTCCAGGCTTTGACATTGAACAAGGACATGAGTTATGACAAATGACTGTCTTGGCTCAACAGGATATACACACAGAGGGGTTTCTGAGAAAGTGGGGCTGAATAATCCACTGAGTAAGCCATTATCTCTGGCTTAGGGGCCTCGGTGACAGCATTTGTAACGTGACCAGGTAGGCTCAGAGGTGCAGCCTAAGATTGAAGGCGTGACCTAGCACTTAACAACCCGGATAAATGTTTGTTGAGCACATACTTTGTGCCACACACAGTGACAGATGGGGCAATAGCAATCGATGTTTGCATAGCACTTCCTGTTATAAGGCCCTTTCACAGACATCTCCTTTCCTCTACATAAGAGCGCTGTGAAATATGTGTTGCAGGTTATTATTATTTTCGAGTTTATTTTACAGATGAATAAACTAAGAATCCAATGAATCAACTGACCTGCCTGAAGTCATACAGCTAATCAAGGGTGGAATACGTTTTCAGACTTAAACTCCCACATTCCCTCTCCGATAACAAAATAACCTACACCTGCGGCCAGAATCGCTGGCTTAACATGGACTGTTTCTTGTAGGTGGGTATGGACGATATAAGATTGGCCTTTATTGATAGTTGCTGCAGTTGGGTATATGAGAGTCCATTATATTCATATATATATATATATATATTAGTATATATGTTTGAAATTTTATATAATAAAAAGTTTAAATTAAAAAAAAATAAACCCAGCCAAACTGGTTTGACTCAGTGGATAGAGTGTTAGTCTGCGGACTGAAAGGTCCCAGGTTCAATTCTGGTCAAGGGCACGTATCTTGGTTGCGGGCACATCCCCAATAGGGGGCATGCAGCAGGCGGCTGATCCATGTCTCTCTCTCATTGATGTTTCTAACCTTCTATCCCTCTCCCTTCCTCTCTGTAAAAAATCAATAAAATACATTAAAAAAAAACATTCCTCTCCCTTCCTCTCTGTAAAAAATCAACAAAATATATAAAAATAAATAAAAATAATAAATAAAGAAATAAACCTGTGTTCTGTGCTCAAATTCTGCACCTCTGAAACCCTTCTTAGCTAAATCTCATTTTCCTGTCTTCTCTTTTCTTAATGGTGGCCATTTATTGAGTGTTTATGGTATCCAGCAGGTACTCTGGTGAGTGCTCTCTTTATGTCTCACTGTTTAATCCCTCACCACCGCCCCACGAGGAGGAACTACTATCCTTGTTTTCCAGATGAGGAATCTGAAGCTTAGAGAGGTCACATAACTTGCCCAAATATCAGACCTTTAGTAGACATCAGAGCAGAGACTTGAACTCGGGCCTGTCCAGACTTCAATTCCTATTTCCTAGCTTACAGCCAGAGGGGGGCAACCAGAGGCAAAATGCTATCTGAAACGTGTTTTCATTCTCCCCAGCTCCTAAGAAACTCCGAACGTGGAACTGGAGACATGCTTAGCCCACCGCTGGAAAAAGAGGACTTGTAAACAGAGAAGCTCTTTCACTGGCCAGGCCCGTCTGTCCTCACCTCCCTTAGGGGATTCAAGCACTTAACTCTGTTTTGTAATCTCAGGTGCATGAAGCTGGCATCCATTACCATCTAAGCACAGGGGTCATGGTTGTTATTTTTTCTTTTTCTTCAGTTCCTGCCGGTGACATTTCTATCAAAGAAGTGGCAAAGCAGGTAGAGTGGAGTGGGGACGGGGACAATTGCCTTCCAAAGAGATATAGGTTCCTGGTCTCTCTGTGGAGTCATAGAACTAGTCTTTCCTGTCACTGGACTGGCCAAGGTGAAAGGACACCAAAGCCGGCGTAGTGGGGATGGCTCCGCTTCAAGCCTTGCCTGAATTTCGGCCAGATCTCTCTCTGGCTAGTCCTCCCTCCTCTCTAGAGGCAACCTTCTCGCTCCGATGGGAAGAGCCTGGGACCGTTATCTGGTGTGGTATCAAACATTTAGCCGGAGAACCTTCAGAGCGCTTCGGGGACGCAGGGAACTGTTTAGATATCAGATTCTCTCCTGCCAGGTCAGGCGAACCCTCCGTTGACGAATGGCTGTGTTTCCTCCAAGCGGCTGGTTATCTCGCGTGCCCTTTAACTTGCTGTCCAGCTGAGCGGCCCCAGGCCTGCAGAAGCCGTTCTTCTAATCCCCATCTCAGCCTCGAGCCGCTGCAGTGGGCGAGGGCAGCTTGTTTACCAAAGATGAAGGCTCGCGGCCTCGCACCTGGTTTGTGTCTGGCCCACGCTGACAGGGATGGGGGATCCTTCATTTATCTCCGCTCCTCTTCTCAGGCAGCTCCCGCTGTCACGGCAAGCTTGGGCCGGTGTTTCATTCCCCGATAAGCAGCGTGCTGAGGAGCTGGGAAGAGCCACTTACAGGCCTACATACCGCTCTGAAGTCCCCCGCCCCGGCCTGGGGGAAGGAAGCAGGGCCCAATGGGGAAGGGGCGGCGGCGGAGGGTTTATAGAGAAGGTCAAGTGGGTCTTGAGTCCGGCTATCTGGTGCTCAGGTCCTTTTGCTCCTTCTCTGTTTACAGAGTTTGGAAATAAGTAGCCAAATAACCCACCTGCCCTTTTTGTGCCTGCTGGCCACACAGCATCAGGCACAACCTTGTTTTCTGAAGAACGGGGACCGTGTAGACAGAGCAAGGCCCCCGGAGACATCACATTCTAGAAAGAGGGAGATGGTCTGCGGGGTGTGAAAACCCGACCCTAAAAGCTCTTAAAGATAAAGAGATGGTGCGTGATAATAACTAGCATTTACGGGGCATTTCCCAGGTGCCCAAGCGCTGTGCTAAGCACTTGATCTCATTTAATCCCCAAACATAAATACCCTTATTATATCCGTTTAATATCTGAGGAAACAGAGGCTTAGAGAGATTACGGATACAGCCAATTTGAAGAAGGGCTGAGATTTGCACAAAGGATCGCTCTGAGACACGTTGTGGGGAGCCAAATCTGAGGGTACGGAGTTACTTGGCTACTGATGTGTGGTTAGGAACACTGGTGTCTGGTTTTACTTGGTGACAAGCTTAGTACTTGAACCTGGAGTGAGGAAGCAAGTGTAGGTGGTGAGTCGGGGAAAGCAGATAGCAGTGGGTAAGTGTGAATTGGCCTTTGGGGTTTTGAAGAGACAGATTTCTGTGAAAACAACTGCTTCCCTCTGACTTGGTTAAATCCACTTGCTGCCTTCCACCTTCCTGGGAAAAGTCAATAACGCGTTGGAAATAATATACGATCGTAGATCTAACAGGGGTATTTTCTGGGTAACGCGGGAAATTAATCATCTCAGTTTTGGGAATCTGCTCCAAATAGCTGGATAAAGCACCGACCCTCTAGGAAGGTGTCTCCCCTCTTCCTGGGTGGCTTGGGCAAAGCACCGCCCTCCTCTGCGTCGGAGGAACATTGGAACGGTCCACAGACAGGAAGCGCCCGCAGACACACCTGTTGGGCTGAGGATGCTGGAGAACCAGGCCAGAGAGCGTGGATGGCGCGATGACGCCATGTCCCTGGCTGTCAGACAATCCTGTTGAGGAGTCTGGAGCATTTTCACTTTTAAAACCGGTGGTAATATTGGCAGCTGAGCGGAGGAGAAGGACAGAGGCCTTTACCCCAGGCTTCCGTCCCAGGAGGGCTGGTCCCGGACCCAGGAGCTCTGGGCTCCATTATGGATTCCACCACTGAGTTGCTGTGGACATTAAGAAGAGACTTCACCATCCCTGCACCACCTCTTCCAGAACAAGAGATGTTGTCCCATTGCTGGACATTAGAATATGACAAGAACAAACAGGACCCCTCAAAATGTCACCTACATTCAAGACAAGGTGGCTTTATTTTTATGTTTTTATTGATTTTTTTACAGAGAGGAAGAAGGGAGAGGGATAGAGAGGTAGAAACATTGATCAGCTGCCTCCTGCACACCCCCGACTGGGGATGTGCCCACAACCAAGGCATGGGCCCTTGACCGGAATCGAACCTGGGACCTTTCAGTCTGCAGGCTGACGCTCCTTCCACTGAGCCAAACCGGTTTCGGCCAAGGTGGCTTTCTGAAAGGTAAGTCCATGTCGCTGTTCTCCCTCACCTCCTCCTGCGAGGTCTGGGCTGCTGCTTTCTGGGAGCAGCCCCATCAGCTCGCAGGACCTCACTGTCTGGGGGCAGAAAGTATTGACAGAAGATCTTCAAGCTTCATTCCTACAATTGCAGCTCCTATCTGACCCCTTGAGGACAGACAGTTGGAGACAAGGGAAGATTGAGGTGGGGGAGGGAGGGGGCGCTCTATTTCACACTCTTCCAACCTGATGCCTCGGTGGCGGCGGTGAGGACCGGGATGGTGACAGGCCCTGGACTCAGTGTGCAGAGCGGCTGAGTCTTGTGGACAAGAAGCAGATAAACGGCACCAGGCCTCTTAATGAACCCAGCGCCAGCTGCAGATAAACTGTCGCCACTTACTCCTGCTGGCCCTCCCTTCTCCAGGAAAGGAGCCACAGGCGTGGAGCTGGCCCTGGGCTGGTGACTGTGGCTCTCCAGGGAAGTTCCGGGTGGAGCAGCCGCTCAGAGACTCTGATTAGAACCTGGTTTGATTCCCCTTTGCTCCAGCTGAATCCAACTCTCCAGGCCCGAATAGAAGCGGGAAACGAGCAGCTGTCAGAAAAATACAGATAAAAACCGCCGGGGGAATGTTAACTTAAAAAACGTGCTCCCTGGTACCTCGGTGTGTGACTGTATTTGTAGATAGTTCCCGTAAAAGGGGCAATTAAGGAAAAGGAGGCCATAAGGGTGGGCCCTAATAATCCCATATAGCCAGTGCCCTTATATGAAGAAGAGATTAGGGCACAGACATGCTCGGAGGGAAGACCTTATGTTGTCACAAGGAGATAATAGCCATCTAGAAGCTAAAGAGAAAGGCCTTAGAAGAAACCAACCCTGCCAATACCTTGACTTTGGACTTCTAGTTTCCAGAATTGTTAGAAAAAAAAATCATATTGTTGAAGCAAAATAATAATAATAATAATGCATTTGCTTTCTTGCGTTTTACCACTTCTCTACCCACAGAAGAAGTATGTTCATGATAAGCCAGTGCATTCTGTTTAGAGATGTTGGAAGCCTCATCCCAGATCAGCAGGGCGGTGGCAAAGTAAGACTAAAATCTGGGAGTATTGCCTCCCGCCAGGAATATTTCATTATAGTATCCCCCCTCCTATTTATCTCAATAATTGCCTCAGTTTTATGCTTTGTTTTGGCCCTTGGAGACCTGACCAGGCAGGTTCTAAGAAATGGATCATCTCTTTGTAGGTAATTGGGGCAAGCAGATTCAAGCTCATTTCTTCTAGGTTGCACACTGCTAGGATAACCCCAGGAGCTCATGAGAGCTAGACAAAGGTTAACGAAATATTAATGTGTGAACAAGTGGTCCTTCTTAAAAAAATTAAGAAGCCTTTCCTGAAGGGATCTGAAAGAGAGGTATGTGTTTCTCACTGGGACAATGTCAAAAGAGTATTCGAACATCAGGATAAGGGCCAAGCCGAGGACTGGGGAGAATACGTCGACACAGCCTCAAGCATATCTATTCCAACGGTTTTAAGATTCTATGGGAATTTGGCAGAAGACAGTTATGATGTGAAGGATATGATCTAGCAAAAATCGAGGACCTTCTAATTTTTATCTCAATGTTTTACATCCAGGGTAAATATTTTTAATTGAAGGAGATAGGAAAATTCCAATTTTTTTTTCTTTTTTGATCTAGCTGCTGGGTTTGGATGGATTAGTATTATTCTCTAATGGTTTCAGTTATGTGAGCAAAACATGCCATAACTTTCTCCTATTGCCCACACAGTGGCTACTTATCACAGCTCTGATCCCTTGGTAGGGCTCTGTTGAATTCTGAATGAGTTTTGGATATTTCCTTAGCTGGCGATGCTCATTGGAATTATCCTCCTTTCTATTTGACTCATAAACAATCCATAGCCTTCGACTCAAAGTGAGATCCGTGGACCAGCCTCAGCAGCATCACTTGGAAGCTTGTTAGAGGCTCAGAATATCATCAGGCCCACCCATATCTATTCACGCAGAGTCTTCAATTTAGCAAGATCTCCACATGATTTATATGCACATTATAATTTGAAGAGCACTTGTTCATATTGCATCATCTCGTTTCATTTCTCTTCTATCTATGAGGTAGGCAGAGCAATGACCTCAGTTTTCATGTCCATGGAAACTGAGACTCTGAACTCACACAGCTAAATGGAGGAGTTGGAATTTGAGCCCAGGTCTTTTGACTCTAGATCAGTGGTTCTCAACCTTCCTAATGCCGCGACCCTTTAAGACAGCTCCTCATGTGGTGGTGACCCCCAACCATAAAATTATTTCCATTGCTACTTCATAACTGTCATTTTGCTACTGTTATGAACTGTAATGTAAATATCTGATATGCAGGATGTATTTTCATTGTTACAAATTGAACATAATTAAAGCATAGGGATTAATCACAAAAACAATATGTAATTATATTTTGTGAAATATTTATTTCTCATTACAAATAAATGAAATTTTGTCTTGAATCGTGGTGTAGCATGGGTAACAGTCTTCCTATGACAACAGTAAACTACATGGCTACACTTTGCTACACCGAGGAGCCGGTGTGTTGGTTCCTAAGACCATGGAAAATAGATGTTTCCCAATAGTCTTAGGCGACCCCTGTGAAAGGGTCGTTGGACTCCCAAAGGGGTCACGACCCACAGGTTGAGAACCGCTGCTCTAGATCCTAAGCTCCATCTACTGCACCATGATTCAGAAGGAGAGACACTGCTGACTCCTCGCGATGAGTTATCCAGCCTCTTCCTCTCTTTGTGTTTCTGACTGTTTTTCTTACGTGGAAGGTGGACTCGGGAAGAACGTGATGACGGCTTCGGTTCTCCCTTCAGCCCTTTTCTCTGCAGCCACCTAACGGCGTCAGTAACCCTGGCCAACTGCTTCCCACGTCCAGGCTGTTAGCAATAATTGCCAGCACCTGTCACAGTGCGTGGCATTTAGGAGGCACTCAACGAATGTTTGTTGAGCCAAATAGAATTACCTAGCGCTAGCGCGAGCTCTCAGCTGTTGATTACCGGGTAAGGAGTGCTCTGGGTCACTGTGACTTCTCTCTCCAGGTACAGAGACACACTCAAATCACAGGTCTTCCTGACGGGGATTGGGAACTCCATCTCCTGGACCTGAAAAGGCAGATCTGAAAAGCAAATTCCATGGTCTGTGTCTGGCTCCTGCGTCGGACCCGAGCCAGGAGCTGCCTGGAGCTGGTGAGTGTGGAATTTACATGCTTACATTGGAAGACAGACTCTGCTGAGTTTGCTTGCCTGGAAGCGTGGAGTGTGGGAAAAACCAAGAGCACGGACTAAGCCAAGTTTGCAGCCGGGGGTCAGCAAAAGGAGGTTACTGGGGGACCGTACGGGGATCTGCCTATAAAAATTGGCTCGCACGTGAGGCTTTCTCGAAGGTTGTTGATAAGGGGGAAAACCAGGCAGGGAATTGCAGCGCATCTGCACAGACCCAGGGCTGTGTAGGAAACGCCAAGGTTTCATCGCGTGTTTCCTCAAGAGAGCAGAACGGAAGCAAAACTCTGAGAAGGGGTGAGTTATTATTCTGTAAGAAGTTTTCCGAGGACCTGGGTTATGAAGATGAATCCCGGGAGTAAACCTGGCAGCATTTTAGCATCCCTTTCCAAAAATACAAACAAAAGGAAGACACTGTCTTTTACAAGGAGCTTCTCCTGCCTCACGACCCCGGAGCGGGGCCCCTATTTGTGGTTCATCTACCTGAGCAGGGGTAGGTAGAGCTGGTGGTTCTGTTTCAGCCATCTGCTCTCCTCCTGCCCGCTTGGTGTCTGGTGAAATCTTTGAGCCATAAAATTGCCATAAAATATAACTCTGTCTTCCTGTGTGTGTCAGACCCTAAACTACAGAATGAGTGAGCCCCAGATGCAAAAGATGCACGTGGCCTTTGATCATCTAGAGATTAAAGAGGCTTGGTCCATCCTCATTCAACTCCGTTAGTAGCCAGCGCAGCCACTCTTTTGCTTCCACATAACACACCGGGGAGGCAGGGATTAGAAGAAAGCCCTCCCTCTGCCCCTCCCTACCTGCTCAACTCGCTTTGGCCAGGAAATGTGCGATTTTTCTAAGAGCTAGATCAGAAAGAAAGACGGCCAGCTCCAAAGTAGACCTGTTTCCATTGTTAGCTCCTTTAATGTCGTTGTTTTGCCTGTTTCAGAGCTTTGTTGGGTAAGTAGATTTCTTGTCATCCACCTCACTGAAATCTACTCCTCCAGGCTGCTTGCTGGTTGATTCCCTTATTCAACAAGCATGGCTGTGTAGAGCACTGGAGAGTCATAGGAGAGAATTGACTTCTTCCTCTTTGTCCCTCCCCAGGTGTCCCCTACTTCTGTCACACCACTTATTCCATGTCATGGCATTTATTTGATATGTTTCCATGTATCTCCACTTAAGAGACAATGAACATCTTGAGGGAAGGAGTATTTGTTTCTATCTGAGGCATTTCGCCAGGGTGTCTGGCACATGGGAATTACTCGGTATATACTTGATTAAATGGAGTGGACAAGGAGGGTTGAAAGGATAAAGATGAATCAACCAGAGAGATCCAGGTCTCAGAACGAAAAACAACAGATTTCAGTTCTTCGGAGCAGCCTGGGCCTGGGGTAAACTTCCAACATGATCCCAGGTTTGGCGATTTGACCTCTTCAGTCTTGACATTGCGATAGCCTTGGTGTGGTCGCTGTGCTGTTGATAGTGTCATAGAGATATTTGTCAGGACTGAGGACAGCTGCTAATCTATCATCATTTTGAATGTCAGGGAGAACATTTATCAGCAACAGAGCGTTGCTCAGACACTGTTGCAACACTACATTTTATTAATTGATTTGTAAAATGAACAATATACATATTAGTGTACATACTTTGTGTGAAAATTATTTTTATCCTCACCCAAGAAATGAAGATATTTTTTCCATTGATTTTTTTTTTTTTTTAGAGAGCATTGAAGTGGAGGGAGAGAGAAACATCGATGTGGCACATTGATTGGCTGCCTCCCACACGAGGGGGGATTGGACCTGTAACCCAGGTAGGGGCCCTTGATTGGGAATCAAACTCAAGATTCTCTGGTGCACAGCCCTACGCTCCACCCACTGAGCCACGCTGACCAGGGCTCTGGAGTGCATTTTTCATAGAAATATAAAATGTCAAAGGTGAAAAGATGGTAGGAGGAAGTTCACCCCCTTCTTTTTACAAAGGAGGAACTGAAGCTCAGAGACTGAGCAAGAGCAATATCACTAGCTGACAGAAGAGCTGGGGTTCGAACCACAGCCTTCACCCACAATCAAATGCTTTGAAACCTTGGAGAAGACGGCAGTGGCGGTGCGAGAGTTGCTTCTCTCTTGTTAGGGAACCCGCGCATTTTCTTCTATTTCCTTCCAGCTGAAGCATACAGCTGTTTCTCTCCCTCTCTCTCTCCCTCACATTTTTTCTCTATCTCACTCTCCTTCCCTTCCTATTGCCAATATTTATTGAGCATCTACTATGTTCCAGGCACTTTGGTGTGCATTCTCTCACTTAATTTTCACTCTAACCCTGGGAGGTATGCCTAATAATAACGATTATTCTTCCCATTTTATAGAAGAGGCACAGGGAGTTAACCTGCCTCATTGAAATTCGAATTCAACATGGCCCACTGTAGAATCCATGTTCTTAGCCATTGCTTTGTAGTTTTTCCCCATGATTTTACACAGATTTCAGCAATAGCACCCTATGAAGAAATGAGGTCTTCTGCTCTAAAAGGAGCCATTTTTTGCCAAGTAATGGGTGCCAGGATCCACTCTGTTTTGTACACATCAGCCACTGGAGCTGTTTATCTATAATGTGTTTGTAATGCTCATCTCTTCCACTGGAATGGAAGGAAAGGGGGTCGCGTCCTTCATTTTTAAAAATTCCCAACACCTAGCACAGCGCCTGGCACAGAGAAGGTGCCTACTGAATGAACAGGTGGGCCCGGGCTGGGTGGCTTGGTTGGACGGAGAGTCAGCCCGCACACCAAAGGGTTTCAGGTTTGATCCTCAGTCGGGGCCCATTCAGGAGGCGGCCAATCAATCGATGTTTCTCACATGGATGTTTCTCTCTCTCTCCCTCCCTCTTTCTCTAACAGCAATAGACATATCCTCAGGTGAGGATTAAAAAAAAAAATAGAGGAATGCAGCTCTGCTAGAGCTCACGGTGCAAACGTTAGCATAAACATTCAGAGTCCCTGAGCCGGGGGCTGGATCACTACATCTGCTCTCGGTGCTTGGTTCCTTCTGGGAGAAAGAGCGTGCCCTTCAAAACGAAATGCCAGCCGAAACCAGTTTGGCTCAGTGGATAGAGCGTCGGCCTGGGGACTGAAAGGTCCCCGGTTCGATTCCGGTCAAGGGCAAGTATCCTGGTTGCGGGCACATCTCCAGTAGGGGGCGTGCGGGAGGTGGCTTATCGATGTCTCTCTCTCATCGATATTTCTGGCTCTCTATCTCTCTCCCTTCCTCTGTAAAAAATCAATAAAATATATTTAAAAAAACACAAACAACACACACACACACACACACACACACACAAAACCACAAAACGCCAGTGGGTCACCTTCCAGTCTCTGAAGCCTGGTGTCTGGCCATTTACTCTGTTGCTGGGTACCTGCTGGCAGGCCCTGTAGGATGCTGGCAGTGCAGATGGTACCCACAGACCCGGGCTCTCTGCCTGGCATCAGTAGGTCCAGGGCTCCAGGTGGGAAGAGGCTTTGTTCTCTGGTCTGCTGCAGGCAAGCAGGGGGGACAGGGCGGCAGTGGGGCACACCTCCTCATCTCAGCAATGCTGGTAGCCGGGAGTCCCTTTCTCTCCCTGAGGGCTGGGCCTCCCCCAAGCCACGGATGACGTAGGTTCCTAGGAAGGTTCTGGAGGCTCTTTGGCTTCTGCAGATTAACCTGCTGTGTTTAAACAAGGCCAATTTGCCGAAACCCGTTTGGCTCAGATAGAGTGTCTGCCTGAGGACTGAAAGGTCCCAGGTTCGATTCTGGTCAAGGGCATGTAGCTTGGCTGCGGGCACATCCCCAGTGGGGGGCATGCAGGAGGCAGCTGATTGATGTCTCTCATGGATGTTTCTAACTCTCTATCCCTCTCCCTTCCTCTCTGTAAAAAAATCAATAAAATATATTAAAAAAAATAAACAAGGCCAATTCCCCCCAATCCAAGCTGGGAGAAGCATCCTGATGTCTCACCAGAGACCCTGCAGGCCTGCTTTGCCTTGAAACCTCTGCACAGGAACGTGGCTGCTTCAGGCCCTGATCGCCTGCCTCCCCGGGGAGCGGGTCACCTCTGCAGGCTGTTTGCAGGCTTCTCACCAAAGCTGGGTGGGATCCGCGTGGGACTCCCCACATCCCGCTGCCTCTTCCTGCTGGGGGAGCTGACCTGGCCTGACCCTGGTGAGGCAGGGTGGGTGGCCATCCGGGTCTCTGTGTTTCCCAGTGTCCAGGGGGTTCCAAGCTCCCCTTGGGAGCTGGCCTGCTGCCCACCGCCCTCCCCAGAAAGGTGCTCCCCCATGGGAAAAGACATGGACCCTCCCCCCAGGAGCCCCCAGGAGAGAGGCGCAGCCACAGGAGGGGGAAGGCCCGTCCCCGGGACTGTAAATCCATCTGGCCCGCCCTCTGTAAATCTGCAGAGGTGTCAGCGAGGCACAAAGAAGGCAGCTTGAATGAGAGGCGATTAGAGACCGTCTTCTCCCAGAGCAGGCCAAGCCTGCCCGTCACTCGCGCCCCGGCCGCCCCGGGAGCGCCTCCCGCCGAAGCTGCCTCTCCCCGCGGCCCCCGCCCCATCCCGGGCTCCGGGGCTCGGGAAGGGCCGGCACCAGCCTGTCCCCTTTGCGCCTCTGCCCTCCAGGAGCAGAGCGCCCTGGTCGCCCCGGTGCGCCCTGGTCCCCGGGACTTTGGCGGGGTGCAGGGGGGTAGGGGGGTGCGAGGAAGAACCGAGACGTGGCGGCCGCCCACTGGCCGGCCGGTGGGTGATTTATGGGGTGCTGAAAAGCATCTTCGGAGCTGTCATTTATCTCACAGCCCTCAGCCTAAATAAACACAGAGCCCGCCTCATTATAGTCACAGAGGAAACACAACACCCGCACCGCCGCGCCAGCCCGCGGCCCGCCGCACCCCGGCTCCCGCCCGCGCCGTCAGCGCACAGCTGCACCCTAGCGGCTGCCTCTGCACCCAGGACCGCCCCCCACCCCAACCCTCACCCCTTCCAGCTTGGCCGGCCTGGCCCCGCTGCTCTCCAGGTGCCCCTCATCACCCCCACCCCGCCCTCCCGTCTCTCTCTCTCTCTCTCTCTCTCTCTCTCTCTCTCTCTCTCTCTCTCTCTCTCTCACGTTCACTTGTTCACTCGTGAACCAAGAGCGAAGGCGCCACCCCCATCTTCCAGGGGAAGGCACCTGCCCGACCCCTCTGGCTGCAGCAGGGGCTGGGGAGGACCCCGGGCCTGGATGCGCCCACTCTTCCCCTGTCCCGGGGACTTCCGAGGGCTGTGGCCACTCGGTCTAGCCTGGCCCAGGGGACTCCTGCAAGGTCAAGGAAACTCTGTGGTTGGCCACACCAGGACAGACCAGAAGGGCCCGGAGCATCTTGGGTAGAGAAAGGAGGAGATTATTATTATTTTTTAATTTTTTATAATATATTTTATTGATTTTTTTTACAGAGAGGAAGGGAGAGGGATAGAGAGCTAGAAACATCTATCAGCTGCCTCCTGTACACCTCCTACTGGGGATGTGCCCGCAACCAAGGTACATGCCCTTGACGGGAATCGAACCTGGGACCTTTCGGTCTGCAGGCTGACACTCTATCCACTGAGCCAAACCGGCTTTGGCAAGGAGGAGATTCTTTTTGCTCTTTGCTCAGTGAGTTTATGTCCTTGATGATTCTTTCTCTCTTTATCCACGTCCTCAAACTTGAACTTGGAACCCTCTTCCCCGTTAGCAGGTGGGAAGGTCTCTGCCTTTGGAGGCTCTTCTGTCCTGGATGTCACAGCAGAGAGGCGGACGCTTCAACAGCAACCAGGACGGTGGTATTACTGGGGGGTTCTGGATGAACCATCATTGGGGTGGGGGTGGACCCGCTCCCACTTGGTCTTTGTCCTGGGGAGGCGGGGCCTAGGGTCAGGGCTGTGTCGGGCCTAGCATAAGAATAACAAGCAAGGGCAGTCAGCCCCATGACTGATGGGCTCCTAGTCCCTTCAAACCTGCTGAAACCAGTTCCCTAAAATTGGGAATTTCAGGCCCAACGGGCCGTTCAGGATGGCACCCACGTGGTGTGAACTTACACGCCAGCGTATACATGACACCAGACATATAACTCACCCCTAATGTACCGCTGTCTTTCTGTGTATGCAGGGCCCTGTTCTTGCACACGAATTTGGGGATCTGGTAACAAAGGAAAGGAAGGATTGCTCAAGGGCAGGTGTAATCTGAGCCGGCCCCTGGGGGACCATGAGCCCCCCCAGAGGATGTGGGGTTTGCCGCAGGGTCTGCAGAAAGGGCTACCTCTTCACAGGGAATGGAAAGAAGTCTCTGAGGAAAGAGGCACTGGGAGTGAGGGAGCGCAGCAGACAGAACAGGAAGAGGAAGTAACGCCTCTTGCTCACTGAGGACACAGGCCTGGGAGTTTTTAATCCTGAATTTGCTTCCTCCCTCGGTGCTGGCGGGTTCTGTGAGTTGGGGAGGGACTGTGGTCTCCCCAGCTCTGTTTCCAGGGTTGAAACCAGAGAAGCCAATACCTGTGACCTACATACCTCGGAGGGGCCTTCGGCAGCTGGATCCAGGAGAGAGGCTCTGGACTCAAGCTTTCCGAGGGCACCAGAAGCCTCTCCGCCAGCTTGGGGGTGTCTCCCCAAAGAGCAGGAGCCCTTTGGAGCCCTCCCCCCAGTCCAGTGGGCTCAGCTAAGCCGCAGCGTCCAGCTCGCCAGAGAAAGTCGGGGCCCTTTCCAGAATACGCAGAGGAGTGTAACAAAAGAGAGATCCTCCTTACCCACCCCCCCTTTTTTTACTAGTTATACTACTGCTTATCCATTAAAGTGAGATAAAAATACCTGTTCCCTGCCTGGCTCCCACAGCGCCAATTCAAATGAATGAGGATGTAAAAGCTCACGGTAAGAGAATCTCTCCCCAGGTAGTTCCAGATGAAAGAGCAGCTCTTTAGCACTTCCAGTGAGTTAGACAGCGCGCCGGCTGGAGTCATCGCGGCCTTTTCTTTATTTTTAATAATAATAAGGGGGCACCAAGCCTCAGACCAGCGGAATGATGCTCCCGAAGTCACACAGTAAATCACTCTCGAAGACTTGATTCTGTATGGGATCGCGATAATTCGAGGGATGTTTGGTTTGCATTAACGCTTTGAAGGCCACGGCAGAAGAGAAGCGCATTTTAAAATGGCTTACTTGCCAAAGCCGGTTTGGCTCAGTGGATAGAGCATCGGCCTGTGGACTGAAAGGTCCCAGGTTTGATTCCGGTCAAGGGCATGAATCTTGGTTGCGGGCACATCCCCAGTGGGGGGCGTGCAGGAGGTGGCTGATCCATGTCTCTCTCTATCTCGATGTTTCTAACTCCATTCCTCCCTCTTCCTCTCTGTAAAAAAATCAATAAAATATATTTTAAAAAATGGCTTACTTACAAGTTTAAAAACCTATATTTTTACTAGGAAGAAGAGAAAATCTCTCTTATGTTTTGTTTAGCTGAGTCCTCCTCGCCCCGTTTTTTTGGGGGGGTGTCTCTCTGCCATTCTTTCCCCATTCCCATTTTTCTCCCCTTGCCTCAATTCTCCCTTTCCTCCCCTCCTCCTTCACAGTCCAGTCAGCAGTTTTTGTCCCCAGGATGCTTTGCTGTTTTTGATGCCAGCCCTTTCCTGCCAGCCGCCAAGGCCCCCCCCCACCCCGCTCCCCACTTCCTCAGTTGATCCTGTGCAGAAGCTGATAGCTTATCTCCACGCAGCAAGGAGAAAGTGAGATAGTGGGCTCACATGCCAGCAGCCCAGAGCATCTTGGGAAACTGCTTGCTGTTGTGAACAGTTCTGTCTCTCCCCCGCCCCCCCCCACTCCATCCCCACCCCCAAGCAGAGATCACCCCCAGATACTTCTCTCCTCTCTCTCTGATCTAGTCAGATTAGGGCAGACCAAAGAGAAGGCTCTGGGCCGCAGAGGGTGCGTCGTGTCATGCCACATGTTGCACTTCAAAGGGAGTTCCAGTCCTGGTATTTTTTTGTCTGCTGTGCTGTGCAACGTCAGAAAAGTCACTCAGTCTCTCTGGTCTCCAGTTCCTGCAGTCCAGTAAGATCCAGTCACAGGGGTTTTAGGTAGCCGATCTCAGGTCGAGTGCCCTGGGAGGTCCTTTCTGAGGAGTGGAGGGTAATTGCCATTTCCAGTCACTGTAGAGGGGACCTGCCCTCACAATTTTCCGCTTCCTTCTCCTGCCACTCACTCTGTACCCCAGTGACCCCACAGGAAAATGTTGTCCCAGGCAGGGATTCTCTCACCTGGAGTGCTCTCAGCTTCAATTCTGCGAAACCCCAGGGATTGGAAGTAGATTGCTCATCAGTTCTTAATCTAATCAATATGCAAAGTTTTCCTGTCTGAGAAAAAATAGTTTCCGCTCCTGCCGGGCAGTGAAACAGGGAAGTGGCTGCTTCTTTGGCCTCGGTCTAAGTCCGAGGTTCTCAAACAGGAGTGCTTTGTCCCACCTCTGACCCACCCCTGCTCACCCTAGGTCTTCGGCATTGCTGGGAGACATTTCGGTTGTCATAACTGGGTGAGGGTTGCTCCTGGCTCCCGGAGGCCAGAGAGGCTGCTAAGTGTCCTACAACGCACAGCATAGCCCCTGCTACCGAGTTCAGTCATTATCCGCCTCAGAATGTAAATATGGAGCCAAAACCGGTTTAGCTCAGTGGATAGGGTGTCGGCCTGCAGACTGAAGGGTCCCAGGTTCAATTCCAGTCAAGGGCATGTACCTTGGTTGTGGGCACATCCCTAGTGGGGGGCGTGCAGGAGGCGGCTGATCGATATCTCTCTATCCCTCTCCCTTCCTCTCTAAAAAAAAAAAATCAATAAAATATATTAAAAAAAAAGAATGTAAATATGGAGAAAGCTCCATCTAAGTCACCATTCAGCAAGGTCCCTGCTGGCGTTTCGGAGCTCACAGAATACGGAGGTGATTTGCCCTTAGAAGGCTTCCGTCTAATCAGGAAATAGTGCCTCTGGCTGAGAAGCCAACCTGTCTGAGAGGAGAAACAACATGTTGATCTCCATGCGTGGGTGGTTTAAAGGCCAACCACATACATGTGTCATATATGAAACCGATTTATCTGCCCAGCAGCTGTTCATTGGGCTCCTACCCTATGCCATGGCCTCTGTAAGGCACTGCGAATGGCCTCAATGAGTCCCCCATTCATGTCCCCAGAGGGAGTCTCCCTCTCTCTCAGTGGAGTTTCCGGTCACCACTCTGGGCAGGTTTGACCAATGTCCTTGTAAATGGAAGGGAATTCCAAAGAAAAGGCAGCAGAGAGAGGTTCTGGGGAGCTGAGGGGTTATGCTGGGTATATTGGGGGGAGTGCTTGGAGAAGGAGAAGCTAAACTTGGGGGAAGAAAACAAGAACTGGGCCCTTTGCGGTGGCTCACAACCAAGGACAGAGACCACGCCCAGCAGAACCAGGTAGTTCAAAGGCAGAGATGTGGAAAGGCTCAACCCTGTGCAGCAGGCAACACTTACTTTTTGGGTCTGGGGTTTCTTTTCCTGCCCCTGGCACAGGGCTGAGTCAGGAGGCCCGAGTGCCAGTTTCTGCTGCTAACTCGCCGTGTGACACTGGAAAGATGTCTTCTCTCTCTCTGGGGCTTGGTTTCCTCATCGGAAACTTGGAGTTTAGTTCTCAGTGATGTGGAAGGCTCCCCTTCCAGCGTGTACCCTGGAGGAGCTTTGAACTTGCAACCTCTTCATTCCAGGGCCTCAGAAGGGACCCACTGGGTGGTTTCTCACGCCTTCTGGGTCAACACCACTGCTCTGTGTAGGTTCTGGTGCATTCATGCACGCAGAAAAGCACCTCTTCTTCTAAAGGTGTTGGCATTTCTGTTGGCATCCAGACGAGAGGGACTGAGCCTCTAAACTGAAGGTTTTTTTTGGTTGGCAGAGCAAGGGGCTTCTGGAAGGGGAAAGGTGGAGGTGGTGTCGGCAGGGAGGAACGGACCCAGGCTGCCAACTGGCACGGGCCTCAGCCCTTAGGTGGAGATCTTGGCACCCCTCTCCAAGCGTGGCACAGCCAGGAACCCACCACGCAGCCGCCTCCTTTTCCAGGCGCTCGGCAGGGATGCTGGCAGCCCCGCTGTCTCTGGAGAGCCGCGTTCCAGCTCAGATACCAATGAGGTCATCGAGACCCCTGTCGGAGCTGGAATTTGGCAAGAGCGCCCACGGGGCAGCTGTCTGTGGTTTCTCTTTTCCTCTGAAGGAAAGTCTGAGCAGATGATCTCCCCGGTCTTGCCTGTTTCCATGTGAGGGAGAAGCAGGATGTGGCTTCAGATCAGTGGGAGGGGAGGGGGGCTGGCCGGGAGAGTCTGGGGGGACACATAAGTGACATATTTTGCGAGATGAAAGATCCCCACTTCTTTCAATAACTTCCTCAAGTCTGCTTTTGTTCTTGAGAACATTTCTCCCCTAATATTTATTCATGAAGAGGTTTGTTTTTGGAGACTTTGAGGAGCAGCTGCTCCGGGTCTGAGGGAATTCGCTCCACTGTGAAGGCAGCGTTTCATCTACTCGGTGCAGCCAGGCGCCTCATCAAGAAACATCAGCTCCTTGGGGTGAAGGGGCCTCCCGTTCCAGCAGGATTCCCGTGTGGCTGTGGGGGGCTTGCAGTGTACTCAGCGCCCGGCCAGGCAGCCCTGGGGCCGGGGACAGGGCAAGGGCAGCTTCAGGAGCACGGGGAAGCCACATGACAGGACGGGCATGTCGTGTGGGGACCTCCTGGAGCCGGTTTGGCCAACAAAGGACCATCCTGGAGGCTCTGAGAACCAGGACAGTCTTCGTCTTTTCTTTTTTTAAAAATATATTTTATTGATTATTTTACAGAGAGGAAGGGAAAGAGATAGAGAGTTACAAACATCAATGAGAAAGAAACATCCATCAGCTGCCTCCTGTACACCCCCCACTGGGGATGTGCCCACAACCAAGGTACATGCCCTTGACTGGAATCGATCCTGGGACCTATCTTTTTTCTATTTTTTTTAAAATATATTTTATTGATTTTTCACAAAGAGAAAGGGAGAGGGATAGAAAGCTAGAAACATCAATGAGAGATATCGATCAGCCGTCTCCTGCACACCCCCTACTGGGGATGCGCCCGCAACCAATGTACATGCCCTTGACCGGAATCGATCCTGGGACCTTTCAGTCCACAGGCCGATGCTCTATCTACTGAGCCAAACCGGCTTCTGTCTAATGAAAGAAACCAGGGAGTTCTACCCACCTGAAGACAAAGCCGATGTGACAGATGGATAAGGGCCCCGTGGGGAGGGCCGGGCTTGTTCGGCAGCGCAGGGGAAGACAATTAGAAAAAGATGTGCACCGCGCGGTTTTGATTGCGGGAGGCAGGAATTCTAGAATATCAAAGTTGGGTCCACCCCTCTTGTTTTCCAGATGGAGAAACTGCGAGAAGTGACTTATCTCAAGCCTGCATTAAAGATGAGATTCCAAGATAGGTCTTCTGGCCCCAGCCCAGTGTGCTTGCCTCTACAATTGAGCTCTGAATGTCTGGTGTGCCCCACATTCTAGAACTCCAGGACTCATGAACTCCCCAACCAGCTCTTCCTCATGCACCGCCCCCCCCTTTTTTGTGTGTGCTGGGTCCCCACTCAGCCCTCACTGGCTCACTGCTTTCTCTGTGGATGCCCATCTGAGCAAACTCTGCTCGGTCATGAGCCTCTGCGATGGTCATGGAGTTGTGGACATAAGGTTCCAGACTTCACATGAGTAAGGGGAGTCCTGGGAATATTTTTGTCTGAAAAGGGGACACTGACCTTCTGTCAGGAGCTATGTAGGGAAATCAGGACTCTTGTTTTGTTCTTCCCGAGGCTCTGGACCCATTCCTCTCAAGGTCCGCTGTCAGTTCTTCAGCCTGACACCAAGCCACCTTCTCAGGGTTTCTAGCTTGACTACCTAGTCACATTCCCTCCCCCTCCCACCCCCTCCCATTCAAGGACTGCAGCTTTAACAGTGTCTTTTCATCGAGCACTCGGACATCTGGGTTCATTCTCTTCATTCCACCCGTGTAGCTGGCTCTATTTCCCCTTCTTAAACCCTGAACACCCTCCTGATGTCACTCCAAATTCTAAAATAATGGTGAGGCTTCTTGAATCTCTGCACTAAATCTGGGGAAATGGGAAATCATAGTAATCGAGATCACAGGCAGAATAACGGAAGAAAAATCAATTCTGCTGCCTTGCTGTGTGGTTTCGGGTAAATCCTCAACACCTCTGTACTTTAGTGCCTTATTTATCAAGGGAGAAAATACTTTATGACTTGTTGGCTTTTATGATATATTAAAAATCAAGTGGAAGAACAGATTTACACTTTTTCTTAATTTAAAAGAATATTGAAAAAAAATAGAATATTACAACTAAAGAGCATCATTTTTAGGATTTGCCCCCAAATCTCTTATATATATATATATTATACATTTAAAAAATCATCTTCCTTCACCAGTGTCCTCTGAGATACTTTGGTCAGCAGTTAACTGCTAAACCGAGTCTGAATTTCATCTCCTTTAATATCTTCTTTTCTGGGGAGAGGTGGCTGATGGGTAATGAATGCCATGACAGAGGCCAGGAGCTATAAGGCAGGTAATGGAGGGCCTACATAATCCAGAAGAGTCTCAACAACCTCATGCTGAGTGTGAAGAAAAAAAGCAACAAGGGAAGTAGCAGAAGGACAAGGTTCTGGTTCCCTCTCTCATCCTACAACCCTCACCCATTTGGATGTAGTTAGGATTGAGTTCCGATTGGGTTGACTTATAATTTAGAGTTTAGGCTAGGATCAAGGTTTGAGGTGGCAATTCAGTTAGGTTTACATTTTGAGTTTGGATTCAGGTTTAGGTGATAGTTTAGAGTTAGGGTTGGGAAATTAGATTCAAATTCATATTTAAAGTTAGAGCTCATATTAATTTAATTTGGAATTGAGGTTAGGTTAAGGTTAGGGCAGTGTTTCTCCATCTTGGCACAAGTGACATTTGAGCCTGGATAACTCTGCGGGGAGGGGGAGGGGCGAAGGGCTGTCCTGTACTTTCTAGAATATTTAGTAGCAACCCTGTCCTCTATGCACTAGACTCTAATAGCATGTGCTCCTATCCCCATTGTAGAAACCAAAACTATTTCCTGATGTTGTTAAATGATGCCTGGAATGTGTGTGTGTGTGTGTGTGTGTGTGTATTTTCCCCTGGTTGAGAACCACTGAATTAAGATAAGGATTAGGGTTAATGTTAGCACTATGTTAGAGTTAGGATTTGGTCCTGGGGTCAGGTTCTGTTTAGATTTTGAGTTAGGTTGGAAAAAACAAGGTTTTTAAGATAAGGTTTAGAGTTAGGGTTAGGAAGTTATTTAGGATTAGAAGTGAGGTTAAGGCTCGGGTCAGATTTAGTTTAGATTTAAAGTGTGTACACGGATTATGTTTCAGTGAGCACCTTGCAGAGACCAAGGTATTATAGCAATACCATATAATGGGTTTTGTGTCTCCCCATTAGCATCATTGGGAAGTGGTTGTAGTACTCAGGGCAGAGACCACCAGGAAAAACCCTCATCCTGGGAGGCTTTCCATAGAACCCTGCCGAGTCTGTAGAAAGTGACTTTATTATGGCCTTCAAGTCTAATGAGGTGATTATTTGGGGTTGCTCCTTATCGCTCTGTGTGCCTGCAGGAGACCGGCTTTTGTGTACACATGTACTGGCACACGCACTGTTTGTGCCCAAAGCCTATTTATATCACGTTGCAGATCTTATTTGCATACTACCCATCACAGAGACACGCATGCCGGAGGTTAGGAAATCATCGCCTACTGAGAGCTCCCCCACTGTCAAATGGCTGCAGGTGCAAGGAAGCCAATCTGGAGGCGGCCGGTCCCAGAACGATACAGCGAGACGCCTCAAGGACCCCAGCGAGGCGAAGATCTTGGAGCCAGAAGTCAAGGCACCAATCCATTTCTCGCTTTTGTCGTTCTCCTGCGTGTGGAATTGCAGGTACGATCGTCTCCTTCCCGTCAGTTTTTCCATCTGGGAAAATAACCAGCATAAAACGTTCACGAAGCCCTCCATCCATCCTCAGCTGAACGGGGGGTGCTGAAGTGAATTTCAACAAGCTCTTGACGTGTTTGGAAAGGAAGATGCTGTGTCAACCCAGAAGGCTTTTTCTCATTCTGTTTCCAGAAGGAAAAGCGTGTACAGAGCGCTTCTAGCTCAGCATCTGAGCGGTGGCGGGAGCCTGCCAGGGCCTCCATCTGCCCACGTCAGAGAATCCAGGGGCGTGGTGGTGCCAGAGGCAGATGCAACAGAGAGGGAACTATGCTTCACCAGCTTGTCAACATGTCATTAGGGTGTTCCTGTGGGAGCCAGGAGCGGAGGCAGGAGGCAGGAGATGTGGGCGGGAGGGCGGGGGAGGCGCGAGGAAGAGAGAGAAATGGAAGAGATGAAAGGGTCCATGCCAGTACCGCATTCATCCCTGTCATGAGGAGAGCTCTATCAAACCAAGGCCAGGCCTATAAATCAGGCCATAATTAGTTGCAAAGAGAAAGCTTTAACATCCTCATCAAATTGATTAATACATCTTACAGCTCAGGACAGGCTGGCCCAGCTGGGTGGGGAAGGGAGTGGGGAGAAGAGACAGCTCTGGCTGTGGCGGCCCCGAGTCAGGTGGAGTCTTCCCCTTTTGAAGACGCCTTGACAGGTGGCAGGCAAGGCCAGTTCTTCATCCGGGAGAGCACCATGGGCCCAGAGCCCGGATGTCCAAGGGAGTGTCCTGGTTTTGCCAGGAAGGAGCCCTGGCACCTCTGGCAGGTTATTTTTTTTTTCTGCTGGGTCTCAGTTTCACCATCTGTAGAGGGCACACAGATGGAACGTTGATTAGTTCAAGTTCAGAAATTAAATATCTATGAGGCCAATGGACAAAGACATTTTTGCACGTCATGGCCCATGAAGACCTACCTGCAGGTTCAGGTTCTAGGATATTCAATGAGAGGTCAGGGGTTTAGGAAAAAGCTGGAATGTGGTCTGCCTTGGGCTCGAGACTACCGGAGCATTGAGACGCAAATTTCCTAAGAAGCAAATACCCTTCATCTTTCAAGGCAGCATAGAGGGAAAATATATAGATCAACTTGAGTTCCCATCCTGGCTCAACCAGTTATTAGCTATATATTTAGGAAAACCTCTTCAGCTTCCTTCTCTGTAAGATAGGGGTAATAATGGCCACCTCGCTGAGTCATTATGCGTAGATAAGGTAAATTATATGTATATATAGCATACTCAGCTAAGAGCCTGCTACACAGTAAGTGGTCATCAGGTAATAATTAGTATTATTATTGTTCAGATGACTCTTGATGTCTTGGTAATGGCATTAAATCACACAGACTCTACAAAACTAAAGTCCAGTAAAAAAATAAAACTCTGGTATGGGTAGGTGGCTCAGTTGGTTGGAGTGTTGTCCCATACGCCAAAAAGTTTCAGGTTCAATTCCCAGGCCAGGGCACATGCCTGGATTTCAGGTTTGATCCCGGGTTGAGGTGCATGGGGTTGGGGTGGCCAATTGATATTTCGCTTCCGCATTGATGTTTCTCTCTCTTTCCCTCTTCCTTCTTCTCTCTCTAAAAATCAATAGAAGCATATCCTCAGGTGGGGATTTTTTTTAAAAGCAAAGCTCTGATTCCCACAGGATATAAGATGAATAGGCAGCATTCTTGTGTGCGTGTGTAAACAGCATTGGACTTGAAGTTGGAAGATGTGGGTTCTGATCCTACCTTCGCAACTTATGAACTGTTTGGCATTGTGCAAGATGCTTTACTTTTCTGAGCCTTGCTTTCCTGAATCAGGAATGTTTTTAGCATCTAATCGGATACTCCTTTAAGTGATCCTCATAAAAGATAAATCATTACTCAAATGTAAAGCATTTGATAAGCAATGTTCTGAGTATCAGTCACTCCTGCCTGCTGCCGATTACTCTGGAATTCTCTGGAAGAACAAATGAAATAGGGTCTTTTCCCCTGAGACATGCTCCATTGCTTGAAGGGATCCTTTGTCCTTATATTTCCTATGAATCACACTTTTCTTGTTTCTAGCTTTAACAAAAGATCTGACCTAATTGCTTATAAAAAGCTAGAGGCCCGGTGCATGAAATTTGTGCAAAGAGTAGGCCTTTCTTCCCCTGGCTGTTAGCACCAGCGTCCCTCTGGCTCCCTCTGGCCGTCGGCAGGCACCCAGAACACTGGCTTCCCTTGTAGTCCCAACTTCATCTAGGAGGACGGAAGGATGTCCAGAAGGACATTGGTCTAATAGCATATTATGCTTTTAGTAATATAGATGAAGATCCTCTATTTGGTGGTTTGAGGCCACATGCAGGTTGGTGTAGTGATATTATCTTAAGATCCATTCTTTCTTTCTTTGATAATAATTGTACTATTGGGCATATGGCTACTCACATAAACATTTCCCAGTCCCCTCTTGTAGCTGGGATGGCTATGTGAATAAGTTCTGAGTAATAGAATGTAAGCAGGAGGGATGCGGGCCACTTATAGACTGGGACCTTAAGGCATGGATACGACTCTTCCACACTTTTTATTATTCCTGGGATCTAGAACGTGAGTGTACTCTCAGTCTACCTTGGATCAGGCAGACAAAGGCCACCAGAGGGGATTAAGAAAAAAGAAATTCAGAAAGAACCTGGGTCCCTGAATGACTGCCTGGAGGAAAGCCTCCTGCCCATCTGGAACTCAGGCTGTTCTGTCAGAGGAAAACAAATTTCTATCTTTTGGACCAGTGCATTTGAGGAGTCTTTATGGTAAGAATGTAATCTTTCATCACAGCTAACTATTTATTTGCACTGCATGTCCCCCAGGAATCCAGGCATTTTCTCACTCATCCCACTCTCTCTAGGCACCAAAGCAGCCAACCTGCAGGACGCTTTCCATTTTTAGAGATATATGAGGAGATCCCCCTGCTCTTGTTTTATTTGAAGGCTGGGTCTGCATCTCATTCAGAGTCAGCTCCTACTCATAATTTTATTTAGAAGCTCTCTATCCATCTATATTCAAAGCTACCCCCAAAAACATAATCAGTTCCATTTTCTTGTTCTGTCCTGCCGCAAAAAAAGCTTACTCTATTACTGGAAAGCAGCTGCAATTAGAAGACCAAAGAGAGCGAAGATGAAGCAGAAAATACAACTGTAGGTGGAGGTTGCATGGACCCCTAGGAATCTGAACTCTGACCCTGGGCCAGGTGAAGAAGCAGGAAGGGCTCAGCGACCACAGACCTGGAGAAATGGAACAGAGATGCCCAAATGACTCATCAGGAGCCTCTGATAGAGGAACTGAAGTTTTCCAAGTCTGCACACTGCTTTCTTATGCCTTTAACTCACAAGAAGACTTGACCCTCATTGGTCAATCCATTGGCTTCCTTGTTCATTTGCCATCATCAGTGGAGATTTTTTTAAAAATATATATTTTATTGGTTTGTTACAGAGAGGAAGGAAGAGGGATAGAGAGTTAGAAACATCGATGGGCGAGAAACATCGATAGACTGCCTCTTGCACACCTCCTACTAGCGATGTGCCTACAACCAAGGCACATGCCCTTGACCGGAATCGAATCTGGGACCCTTCAGTCCGCAGGCCGACGCTCTATCCCCTGAGCCATACCAGTTAGGGCCATCAGTGGAGATTTTGACAAAGCCTCTGACCCTGAGAAAGCCTCCTTCCTGACCCCCACCCCCACCCCCCTTTTGGAAGGCGGTCCCAGATGGTCTCAGAAGGGCTCTGTAAAATGTTTAACTAAGCTGATGATGGTTTGGGAAGCGAGGACTGAAGACTCCCTTTCCAAAGCCAAGAGCTGTGTGAATCTGGCAGACCTGGCACTGCCGGGAGGAAGAGAAAATGAAGGGAGAACATCGTGCCAAATCGCCACGGGCGGGGGGCCGGCGTGGGGAAGAGGGCTGGCCTCCCCCTGTCACACCTGAATCAGGGGGCAGGGCCGGATCGGAAGTGCCCGTTGCAAATGCTCCCACCTCATCTCACAGCTCACCAAGTATTAGGGGCTCACACATAAAAACAGAGTGTTAAGCTGCCAGGAGCCTTAAACTCAAGGAGCTGTGACCAGGAGCAGGTGGGCCCTGGGGACAGGAGCCGGGAGGCGGTGGGGGCAGGCCGGCAGCTCCCCTTCAGCCCTGTGGCTCCCAGCCAGCCAGCGAAACGAAGTAGAAAACTTCCTTCTTGCCCCGAAACCCACCTCCGCCTCCCGCCTCCCCACAGCGAGCGCGTTTAGAGGAGTCCCGAGCCTCCTTAGAGGAGCAGGCCACCCCTCGGCAGAAAATAATTGCTTTCCAGCCATATAAATCAATGGAAATTAGCGGGAGTCGAGGTGAAAATCCATCCTCTGCCACTTAGATGTTTGAGCCAAGGTTCTTCTCAGTGATTTAGAGCTGTATAATTAGAGTGATCCAATCTCTCTTCCCCCATCCTCCCTTCCCTTTCCTGATAAAGTCCTCTACCGGGAGGAGGCCAGTTGCCACCAGTTGCCAGGTCCTCCGTTCAGAAGCAGGTCTGTGCACCTGTCAGCACAGCCCCGCTTGGATCTCCGTGCTGTCTCGCTTTCCCTCCTTCCTGCCTCCTCCTCGGTGAACAGTCCATCCCAGGCTGGGTATGAGTTGTGGGTGGAGAGCCCCCATTCTGCAGAACGTTGCAGAAGTAGAGATTGGTGACTGCTTGACCCCAAAGGAAATTTGGCATCATCCGAGAGGTGGGGGAGGGTGTGCTGGAGTAATCAGAGCCCTTGACCTCTGACTTCTGAACTGGGGAGAAGATTGATAATCTTGGGGTGAAGTTTTCACAGCCCCAAGGCCTCGGTCAGATGAATAACATAATCTGGCAGTTGATGGGAGTGTGATCCAGAGAGGTTGGGTGCCTGGATTTACCTGAGAAAACCGGGAACCAGAGAGACATCATAGTATGGGAAATGAAGGTGGAATCTGAGTCAAGAGAGACTCTAAATCCCATCTCTCTCTCTTAGAACTTGAGCAAGTTTCATAAACTCTTTGAGCCTAAATTTTCACCTCTTTAAATTGGATCTAATGATATTATCTCCCAGAGCTGTCGAGAAGACTATGTGAAGTAAACAATGTAACATTCCTAGCAATAGTGCCTAGCACAGAATATGCATCGATCAGCGGATGTTGTAAAAATACTGCTACCTATTGTGCCCAGTACAGTTGTTTGTGTTGTGTAATATAAACTCTTCATCCTCTGCCCCTAAGAAATCACTGTTTTTGGTGTGCCAACCACATACATCGAGTGATTTACACACATTCTTTCATTGGTTTTTCTATGACCTTCCACAGATGAAGAAATGAAGGCTCAGAAAACTTGAACAACTTGCTCAACGTCACACACGTGGTCTCTGGTAGTGAAGGGATTAGCCTGGGTCTAGCTCTGGGTACTGTACTATGTTGCCCCTTTGGGCCTCAGTTTTCTGAGGTTAAAACAGTCACTTATCCTCTCTGGGCCTCAGTTTTTCTTCTTTTTTAAAATATATTTTATTGAATTTTTACAGAGAGGAAGGTAGAGAGAGAGTTAGAAACATCGATGAGAGAGAAACATCAATCAGCTGTCTCCTGCACGCCCCCATTGGGAATGTGCCCACAACCAAGGTACATGCCCTTGACCAGAATCGAACCTGGGACCTTTCAGTCCACAGGCGGACACTCTATCCACTGAGTCAGACTGGTTTCAGTGAGGGACCCATTTTTTTCTATCTTTAAGGAGTGTCTCTATTGTTTCTCTCCTCGATCACACAAATACCTGATAGATACTAGAGGTACTTCTAGATTTTTTAAACAAACAGCCCTGTTGTGCCATTAAAAGTATGCTATTATTAATCCCGCACCTCCCATGCTAAAGGCCTGTTCATTCATCCTGCTCTAAGGAGCCAAAGAAAACATTTCCCCTCTGTTTAATTTATTTTTAGTCATATGCCAAGTTTGTTCCACTTTGCTTTCTCTCCACAGAAACCAGGCATATGGATCCCCACCCCCCTTAAAAGTAAACAAGTCAAAATACCATGACCATCTCAAAAAATCCCTTTCTTCCCACACATCTCTCCAGCCAGACTAACCCCTGGTGTTTCATAAACAGTTCTCCAGAAGAAAAATTCTCTTCCGATAGGTAGCATTTGCCAATTTCCTTGGTGTAAATATTCCCACCACGCCTGATTTCAAACTATCATTAGAATATAATTGCATGCAGAATTAGGAAGCCATTATATTGTATTTCCACCAACAGAGATAAATAACCCCCAAAAGTTAGATTATAGTAAGATTTAGGAAAAAGCAATTAGGAAAGGTGTGTTTTTAGTATTTATCATTGTTGCGTTAAATGTAATTTATTTAATTGTAACTTTATATAATTCTAGGTTTTTTTTTAAACAAATGTTTCGCAAAACTCTTGAAAAGTTTAAAATTAGTGCTCACATCCCTGGCAGGGTAGCTCAGTTGGTTAGAGCGTCGTCCCACTGTCAAGCTTGTGGGTTCAATCTCCAGTCAGAGCACATAAAAGAAGCAACCAATGAGCCCTGGCCAGTGTGGCTCACTGGTTAGAGTGTTGGCCCGAGTACTGAAGGGTCCCAAGTTCCATTCCAGCAAGGGCACATACCTGGGTTTCAGGTTTACTCCTCTCTCCTGGTCAGGGTGTATGCAGGGGCAACCAGTCGATGTTTCTCTCTTACCTCTCTCTCTCCCTCTTTCTTTCCTTCCTTCCTTCCTTCCTTCTTTCCTTCTTTCCTTCTTTCCTTCCTTCCTTACCTCCCTCACTTCCACTCTTTGAAAAGCAATGGAAAAAATATCCTCAGGTGAGGGAAATTTTTGTTTTAAATAAAAAGAAGCAATCAATAAATGCATAAATAAGTAGAACAACAAATTGACATTTTTCTCTTTCATTAATAAAAATTATAATAAAAAAAGAAATTCAATTGGGAGTCCCTGTACTAAAAAAATAAAATCAGTGCTCACAGGACAGAATGAAGCCGCTCCAGTCCACCCCTTTGTGACCCACAGGTGCCCAGGAAGACAGGTAGTCTGTAGTACAGAAACCAAGCCATATTGGAGAAAATGCCAAGTGCTCCTGTGATATATTCTCTTACTCCAGAAACAAGCATCTCACAATAGTATGCTGGGTTGACAATGGTTATTACAATCTCAAAGATTCCTAAGTTGGAAGTGCTCATCTAGTCATATTCCCTAACCATGAGCAAGAACTCCTTCTGAGTCTTTTCTCCGGGACCCCATATTGATTGGGGTTCTGATGGAAAAAAACGATGGAGCACTAGAACAGGGTTTGTGTGAGAAGAGTTTAATAAAGGGATACTAGTAT
The DNA here is from genome assembly GCA_011751065.1 of Lasiurus cinereus. Taxonomy (NCBI): domain Eukaryota; kingdom Metazoa; phylum Chordata; class Mammalia; order Chiroptera; family Vespertilionidae; genus Lasiurus; species Lasiurus cinereus. Next base: position 2,894,071 of record JAAGEH010000016.1, on the reverse strand, counting down.
TTACAAAGCGATGGGCAGGGTTCAGAGAAATCCACAAGGACTGGTGAAATTAGCCAGAGTGGGGGACCACTGGCTCCCTAGGCCAGAAGGGCTAGGGAAGAAGTACCCCCCAGAATCTAGAGAGAGCTGTTGAGAGGGTACCCCAGAGGAGCTGCGGCCTTTAGGTGAAGAACATAGTTACTGTCAACCTGAGGTCCAGATGGCAAGACCCCAATCGCACATTCTTTCTGCCTTCAGTCTTCTCCAGTGACTTTCTGCATGACATCAATGTGTCCTCCTATTACTCTTAAAAAAATACCAAAAAAAAAAACCAACAAACTTTGGGTAAAATCACTGTTTCTTGAGCATTGACCATTAATGGAACCCAACCAGAAGCCAGAGGACAAGGCAGCCTGTTGAAGCAATTCATAAAGGTCACTTCCCAGCACCTGGATCAAGAGCAGGGGCGGAGAAGGATGGAGCGTGGACTGGGAAGGGCAGAGAGAAAGATCACCCAGCACAGATGGATCAGTGGCTCAGTGCAAGAAGTCATCCCCATCCTATATTCTAGGCTCATGCGTCTACAGCTTAGTGAGCAGACAGTACTCACCCCCCAGGAATTACAATGCAATTTCTGACTCAGTGTGTGTGAGTTGAGGCCTGAGATCCCAGGTGATGCTGCTGCTGCTGACCTGTGGACCACCTTCTGGGTGAGAGGATCTTAGGCCACACCCACCTCAACACCCCCACGCTTGTTTAGTTAAGGGAAAATCAGAGTTATTATAAAAACCCTTATTCCTTCCCTTCTCACTTCTTACCTCCCCCTTATTCCCTTCTCCCCAAATACCCTTCTTGTCAGCCCAATTATCTAGCCACATCCCAGAATTATGCTCTCTCTCCTCCCCCTCTCCCAAGGCCATGTAGAAAGAAGTGTTTGCAGACCTCCAGCATTTAAGGCAGACCCCTCCCCTGGAGGAAACCATTAGGGAATATTCCTAATTTCCCACAACCTCCCCCGTCTGCTTCTTTCTCTCCTTGTCCTCACCCTCACACTAGAAGGAAGCAGCTGCAGGCTCGGCCCTAGACACGTGGTCCAATTTCCTGTATATGCAAGGTTGACTCTAGGAAGATCTTCTTTAATTTCAGACATAACGCAGATGTGTGTGCTAGTGGGTATAAATACCTGAAAGAAGTGCATTGGGGTGGGCGAGGCATAGAAAGCTGTAGTGGGGTCAAGATGGCTTAACACAGTTCCTTCTCCTCAGATCTTGAATAGATTTGAAAGAGAAACAATGCAACAGCCAAGGTAATTAGACCTACTGCCTTTCAAGATGTTCCTCATTACCTGTATTCGCTCACTACAGGTTCCACAGAGGATCATTGCCATGTGTGGGTCCAGGCAGAGTCCAGTGAGACTTTCCCAGGGATGGCCTGTTAGTAAGAGCAGCCACAGACATCCAGACCCAACTAATAAAAGACTCCCCAAGTAACATGTGCCCAGCAGCCTGTAGATAGTTCCGCTTGCTCTTTTTTTTCCCCCAAGAGAAAGCAGTTCCAGATTCCTGTCTAGTGAACACACTGTCCCATAACCCTCACCGCACCGTTATTCGGTGGTCACTGTCATAAAACACTGGACCCCAGAGAATAACTTACAATTTATAAGGAACCATTCAAAGACATCACCCCATCTAATTTTTACAATAAACTCTATGAGATAAGGTGAGGCGGTTTACCACCGCTGTGCCAACAGGAGCTGAGTTTTGAAGAAATTAAACAATTTACCTGAGGCCACAAGACTCTTAGGTGGTGGGGCCAGGACTGCGATTCAGGTTTCCCAACTTCTAATGCAGAATCCCTTTCCTTACGTCGCCTTCGTTATCATGCACTTCCGGGTCCCGTAGGCAATATTTTGGTATGTAGTTCCCTTACCGATGTATGTAAGTTTCCTGACAACCAAAGCTTTGTCTCTCTCCCTTACTAATATCTCTTCAATCCCTACCACAATGCCTGATCCAGAGTATGTGCTTCATAAAATTGCGTTGGATGAGTGAATAAATGAAACAGATTGTAAGGTCGGTTTTTGGAATTACTCCCAATAGTTCCGCAGGGGACAGTATTGAGAGGACACATGATTGATATCCAGGGGATGTGGCTGAGTCCCAGGAAGTCATGTACCCCGGGAGGTAAGATAATTGTGCAGAAAAGGGTCCTTGCAATGGCTTCCCAAATTCTCAGAACCGACTCTTTATTCCTAGCATTTCTCATCACCTTCCGATGCCCCTCCCGCACCCTCAGGGGTAAGGCATCTGCCCCGTACACAGACGGCCCCCAGGTCCGGGCCCGCATCTTTTTGATTTAAGAACGAGGCGCTGTGGAGGCTCATAACGATGCCTCGCCTCTCCGTGTGCTCCCACCGCCACCGGGAGCCATAAAACGGTTTGTTGCTCTTGGCCGCCTCCACCCAACAGTTCCCCATGTGTGTGTTGCTTTCTTCAATTTTCCCCTCTACAAAATCTGGTCATGTTTAATAACAATAAATCAGAGGAGAGATTGCGGCCCGGAAGAGGAGTCTGGGGCAGCCGGGGTTTCCACATCTGGGGCCCATTCGGGCCGAAGCGATGACAATTCCTAATAAATGTTAATGGAGAACCTCCTCAGATTCATACACTCCGGCCATCATTTAGCCTGTCTCCATGCCAGATGACCTTTTGAACATCCAGAATACACCCATCATAGCACCAGCTACAGCGCGGGGCCGCTTCCTGCATGTGAAGTGGAAAAAAAACAACAAGGCTTGTTGTTATTGATTATGTTTCTCCAGTTTCCCTTTCTTGTATTTTGCTTCAAAGGCTCACATACCCCCGGGGCCCCCCCGCCACCCAGGTGGTTAAAGGCAAGGCAGTCAGGTTTTAAAGGATGTTCCCCTCTGCTCCTTAAGGAGGCTTGCCGTTCCGACAAGAGACAGGGCTGGGCATCGAAATCCTCCCGCACCCCTTTTTTTGGGGGGGGCTTCTGAGGCCCTTTGCTGATCCTGTTGGCTCTTTTCCCCTCCACCAGCCCCTCTTTCCCCTCCTGCCCCTTTAACTAGGCTGGCTTCAGTGTTTGGCTTTTTTCTTCCTATACCAACCACCACCATGAGTCTGCTGTCTATGTGCAGTTTTCCAGTTCTGCTCTCTCTCTCAACATGCAGTCCTGCCCACCGGAGTGGCTCAGTAGATGCATCAACCTCTGAACCAGGAGGTCATGGTTCAAGAGCCGGTCAGGGCACATGCCTGGGTAAGAGGCTTGATCCCCAGTGGGGGGCATGCAGGAGGCAGCCGATCAATGATTCTCTCTCATCATTGATGTTTCTATCTCTCTCTCTCTTTCTCTCTCCCTCTCCCTTCCTTTCTGAAATCAATTAAAAAAATATACCATATTTTCTGGCGTATAAGACGACTTTTTAACCCAGGAAAATCTTCTCAAAAGTCGGGGGTCGTCTTATACGCCGGGTGTCATCTTATAGGGCGAGTATATCCCAAACTCTATATTTTAACTGGAAAAATTGGGAGTCGTCTTATACGGCGGAAAATACTGTATTTTAAGATGCAGTTCCGAATTTCTAACTGGGAGCTGGGTGTTTTTACTTGATAGCCAGTCATTGTCTAAGGTTCTATTTGTCTAGATTTCCTTGTCATCTCATCTAAACACGGTTGGCCTTATCCATGTTTCTGTTCATGCAAATGGGGGCACCTGTACTCTTTCAGCTCTCCCGCTATAAAATCATGGTCCTATCTTAGACACCCTCTCTGTGCTGCCCCCTTTTCATATCAGGTGATGGGGTTATTGAATTTTCTCTCCCAGCCTCGTTCCTTTTAACTTCCCTTGTTACCTCACACGCTGGGCCCTTATCACCTCCCTTTGAAATTGCCTCTTAACGGGTCTCCTTCTGCTAAACGATCCCTGAACCTGGCAATTCGACACACCATCCCAAGATGCTGTCTTCACCATGTCCTTCCCCAGATCAAAAATCTCAGTGGCTCCCCACTGACTTATTATTATTTTTGTTATTATTCAAAGTTTCCCTAATTAGGTTCCTATTGAACTATCTAAGATGACATAATGTTGAAGCCAGATTTTTAGATTGTAAATCCTATGCTTTTTTCCCTACTGTTTGTCCCTTATGTGGTCTAGTGACATGCCTTAGTAGAATTTATTTAATCAACAAGTATTTTTTTAGTTACTGCTACATGCCAGAGTCTACGGAGTATTGGAGGCCAGCAGTAAACATTGATTCTTACCATATAGAGACACTTTCTAGTGGTGAAGACAAATAAAAAATGGAAAACAGACAGCCTGTACTGGCTTCCAGGTTTGATCCCTGGCCCTGATTGGGGCTTGTGCAGGAGGGAGGCAACCAATCGATGTATCTCTCTCACACCGATGGTCCTCTCTCTCTTTCTGTCTCTCTCTCTTTCCCCCTCCTTCCCTTTAACTCTTTCTCAAAATCAATGGAAAAATATTATTGAGTGAGGATTAACAAAAGAAAACAGAAAACAGGTAAATGAATAAAATAATTGAAACTGCAATAAATGCTAAGAGTTGAGAGAGCATAAAGGAATTCTACAATATTTTAATCAGGTCTCCAAATTCTTATCTCTCCCATCACTACCTCTCTGGTTCCTGAAAGATACAGCTACTGCCCTCAAATAGCTCCAACAAGGACAAGCATATGTAATACTCTGTAAAACAAGTAATTCCCAGAGCACATCTTTATTTAGTTAGCCATTTAGATATTAAACAAATCAAGCTACATTTTTTGGCCATTGAGAATCAAGGGCATAATCTAGTGACCTCCTTGCTTGGATTACAGATGTCATAACGTTGGAGCCAGATTTTTAGGTTGTAAATTCCATGTTTTTCTCCCCACTGTTTGTCCCTTATATGGTCTAGCGACATACCTTATTAGAATGTATTTAACAAATTTTTTGAGAGACACATTGAATGGATCTTTACCTTAATGTATGAGGAATTCAGGATAGACGCAGTGAAGAATTTCCTGCCAAAACTGCAGTGGAACAGGTGCCTGAGGGAGTGTGTCAGTTAAATTGACTACGATAGTGCCGTATAACAAATAATCTGACATCTCAGAGGTGACAACACTTATTTCTTGCTCACTGGTTTGCAGATTGGCCATAGCGCCTCTGTTCCAGGTTGTGAATCTTGTGCAGGTTTACCCCATGTACCTTCTCATTCTGGGACCCAGGCCAAAGTGACAGGGACATCCTCTTCCCATGGCCAAGAGCAGACATGGAAGAAGCCAAGCCAAACTAAGCAAGTAGGGTTAAAGCCTCTGCTTACTTCCCATTGGCCAAATCAAGTCACGTGGCTGACCCCATCATCAGCGGAGTGGGGAAGTTCTCTCCCTCCATGGAGGGGCATCCAGAGGACTGAATATTTGCTGAACAACAATGCACTTTGCAACAATCTCCACCGCAAGGAGGCTATGGAGTTTCCCTCACAAGTGGCCTTGACAAATAGAAGAGATGGTTATCTCTCTGGGTTCCTCTGCGCACCATATTACCTGAACTATATCGCAAAGGAGGACCAGAAGACATGATTTCTTAAAAAATGCCCATTTTGGTACCAGGGCAATGTAACTCATGTTTGATCTCTGGTTGCTATGGAAGTCCCTTTTTTCTTTTCCACCAGAGCTGTGCCAAGGGGGTGATTTGCAGCCTAAGTCTTAATACCAGAATCTGTAGACAAGTGACAGTCACCAGCAAAAAATAAATACAGAAGAGCGTCTGATACTATCAGGGAACAGTACCCCTGCCACGGGGCCAGCTTTGTCTGCTGCCTCCGTACACTTAACTTTGGAATGAAATTGGAGAGTAACTGATGGTCAGAGGGGACCGGGAGGGTTCCATTTGTAACCGAGACAGGCAAGCTCAGCAGAAGATGAGGCAAGAGCGATTTCACCACAGCGAGACAAATTCAGCGTAGAAGCATTTATACACTGTATTACACCATTAATGGTTCTCATAATTGAACTTATTCAAATGTAAAGACACAGGCACCATTATGAACCCACACCTCAGCAGATCTCACTCCAAGGTCTCATGTTCTGTACCCCTTTCACCCTTGATAATAACCTTTCTCTCTCTCTTTATTCCAGATGCTTCTCCTTCTTCTCCCCTCTCTCAATGTCTGCCACCAGTAACTTTGTAGGCACTACTCACATATAGTCCCAAGGGCATCAGCACCTGAGAACTTGTCAGAAATGCAAATTATGGGGTCCCTTTCCCAGACTTGCTGAGTCAGAATCTCTGGTGGTGGGGTGGCAAGGGATGGTTCCTTGAAAATTGTATTGAGTAAGTTCTTTAGGCAGTAACTTGAGCACACACACTGAAGTTTGAGAACCAAGGTAGTTCTGACTTGGTAGGTTTGTAGGTCAATCATCTGCATATTGTTAGAATTGCAAATTTCAACAATATGCAGATGACACCCGAGGCTGCTGTCTTACTGACCAGACTTGGAAGAGCACCTGCTAAAGAAGCCAATCACATACACATGAAATGATGGTCAACAGTACAGCCTTACTGGTCATGAGTGGGTAAGATCAAAGTCTTAGGGAAAGAAAAGAGTCACTAAGAGTGGGATTTCAGACAAGAGCCCCCAGGTTAAAACAAACAAAGGAAGCATGTTTTGGTCAGAGGGTGGACTTGGAGCCTCTGAAGTCAGATTGTATATGATTGACTTTCTACTAGGTATAGAGTCGGTCTTGGCTGTGGATGATTAAAGAGGGAATATTGCCGAAACTGGTTTGGCTCAGTGGATAGAGCGTCGGCTTGGGGACTGAAAGGTCCCAGGTTCGATTCTGGTCAAGGGCATGTATCTTGGTTGCAGGTGCATCCCCAGTAGGGGGCATTGCAGAAGGCGGCTGATGGATGTCTCTCTCTCATTAATGTTTTTAACTCTCTATCCCTCTCCTTTCCTCTCTGTAAAAAATCAATAAAATATATATATATTAAAAAAGAGGAAGTATCATATGGGGGCAAAGCACAGGCCTGGAAGTCAGGAAACCCGGGTTCTAGTTCTTGTCCTGTCGCTGAATACAACCATGGTTGGGTCCCTTGCCTCTCTGATTCTCATCTGCAAATTGAAGACGATGAGAGCCACACAATTTCTACTATCCCTCTCCTCCCACTTTAAAAAAAAATTGATGTTAGAGAGAGAGTAAGAAACATCACTGTGAGAGATCCAACTAGGGACCTGGATCCTGGGCAACCTGGGTAGGTGGTCTGTCCCGGAATCAGCAGGCAATCTTCTGGTGCACAGGAGGACGCTCAACCGACGGAGCCACACCAGCCGGGGCCCTCTACCCCACTTTTTATTGAACACGATTATGATGGCCTTATCCACAATGTTCTCTCCAAGTGAGTAAGGGAGTCACAAAAATATGGGAACCCCAAGGTGCAGAATGAAGGGTCCATTGAATTAAATACTTGGCCCTGAGTGACACCGGAATCATGAGTGGAGTTGGGACCGACTCTGACCGATTCACCACAGGCGTCTTAGCGTGATGCTGCTCACCATCCAGGCTCGGAGCCAGACGTTCGGGATGGGGATGTGTGACTTTGAGCAAGTTACTCCTGTGGATCTGCAGTTTTCTGTTCTACAGAATGGGGGTGACAGTAACCCCGACCTCCTAGGCTTGTGACATTTAAAAGAGTTCATACATATCAAGCACTTAGGACAGTGTCTGACACAAGAGAAGCCTTTGATAAACCGCAGGGACGATGGTGCCCAGGAGTAGCCATGCCCAGTGGGTCCCTGCCACCAAGCCCTTGAATTCTTGAGACCAAGAATTGCAGGGTTTTCTCTCTCCTGTAGGTGGCGCTTCCTCTCATTGAGCACGTATCTGAGTCCAGGAGCTCTCCATGGAGCAAGTTCAAAGAAGTAAGTTTCTTTACATCTCTGCTCTGTGTAGGATTGTCAGAGTAGGGTCTTCTACAGTCTCCTGCGACCCGTGCCCAGGGACAGCCGGGTTTGGAGGTCCCGACTTCCTTCCTGGAATGACTCCACCACACCCACTCCCATCAAAAGTCTCTCTCTAAACTCCAGAAGCCCCACCTCCCTTGAGGCTGCCTGCAATCTTCCAGGCCATACATGTCCTGGGAGGATTTACCTCCCAGCACCTGAGCTAGGGAGTTCAGCGGGAGTTTCTTTCCTGCTCGGTTAAAATGACAAATTGGTACATGAGCGCTTAATGAAAGATGCTGGAAACGTCCTTGGAGATCAGAAAAATCGCCTATGCGAGCTGACAGCCAGGCCATCTGCATTCCCGCATTCCTATTAATTCCTTAACAATAAACGACAGGAGCGCCTAGAGGGTTAACAGCTTAATTTAATCTCGGAGATTCCTTCCCGGAGCATGGAGAATTAGGCGCTTACAAAACGTTCTCTGCACACCTGATTTTCCCCCACTTGATGTGTGTGCCGGAGGGTCACACCCATTCCTGCTGCATCTTGTGTGGCGGCTCTGCCCCTCCGGCCAAAGACGGAGGACTCTCCACCTGGCCTTGCTTGAACCACGTGATGGAACTCCAAGTTCATTTGGCTTTTAAAAATTTTTTTAAAAATATATATTTTATTGATTTTTTACAGAGATGAAGGGAGAGGGATAGAGTTGGAAACATCGATGAGAGAGAAACATTGATCAGCTGCCTCCTGCACGGCCCCCACTGGGGATGTGCCCGCAACCAAGGTACATGCTCTTGACCTGAATCGAACCTGGGACCCTTCAGTCCACAGACCGACGCTCTATCCACTGAGCCAAACTGGTTTTGGCTCATTTGGCTTCTTACCCATTGCCCTCCAAACTGGTTTACGTGATCCCCCCCAGGACCTTTTAGGGACCGTAAAATCCCCCAATAGATAGGTGGTGCCCCTGTTGGGAATGATTTCCCTTCCCTGGCGGGAAGCAATGCAAAAATAGAGGTGGTGGCAGCCACCAGCGCGGAGAGCTATGGGGTCAGGCTTTGAATGTCTCCGGCAGGTTGTGAACTGTTCATTAGAGATGGCCAATTCTATGGTGTTTGTTCTCTCATTTTATGGGTAAGGGAACCGAGACCTGGGAATATTGAATAGTTTGTTTAGGGCCAAATATCCAGGTAATGTCAAAGCTTTAAAGTCGGATTCAAGTCTCCCTTACTCCCAGACAAGTATTTGTTCCATGAGAGCAGCGTTTCTCAACCTGTGGGTCGAGACCCCTTTGAGGGTCGAACGACCCTTTCACAGGGGTCGCCTAAGACTATTGGAAAACACCTATTTTCCATGGTCTTAGGAACCAACACACTGCTCCTTGGTGTAGCAAAATGTAGCCATGTAGTTTACTGTTGTTATATGAAGACTGTTGCCCATGCTACACTATGATTCAAGACAAAATTTCATTTATTTGTAATTAGAAATAAATATTTCGCAATATATAATTACATATTGTTTTTGTGATTAATCCCCATGCTTTAATTATGTTCAATTTGTAACAATGAAAATACATCCTGCATATCAGATATTTACATTACAGTTCATAACAGTAGCAAAATTACAGTTATGAAGTAGCAACAGAAATAATTTTATGGTTGGGGGTCACCACCACATGAGGAGCTGTCTTAAAGGGTCTCGGCCTTAGAAAGGTTGAGAACCACTGCATGAGAGGCTTGGCAAATAGACTTCATCTCACATGGTTAGTAACTCTCATAACTGGTTAGTTCCCTGTGTCCAAGATTACCAGGGAAAGCCTCGGTAACAGTTTAGAGATGTTTTCTGGCGACAGAGAGGAGGCAAAGGTGCCAGGTATTTTCTGTTCCATTTACTATTAAAATGGAAATATTGTCTAGAAGAAGTATAGCCACTATCTGTCATTAATACCTTGGCTAGAATTCATGTCAGATTAGTGTGCAGCCTGGCTGGTCTGGCACAGTGGTTGAGCCTCAGTTAACCTACGTACCAGGAGGTCACGCTTCTCTTTTGATCAGGACACATTCCCCAGGTTTCGGGCTCAATCACCGTTAGGGGGCATGCAGGAGGCAGTTGATCAGTGATTTTCTCTCATCATTAATGTTTCTCTCTCTCTCCCCTTCTCCCTTCCTCTCCGAAATAAATATATATTTTAGAAAAGATTAGTTTGCAGACCCATAAGAGAATGAGTTTTGACCAGGATAGGAACCTAGGAAAGTACAAAGGGCCTCACCCTGGAGGGTGAAATATTTGGGGGCTCAGTGCAGACAGGGTTAGAAAGAAGACACTGGATATCTAGCAGGAGGAACACTGAGGGGCTGAGGGAAGGGAAGAAGTGACCTTGAAGAGATTGTTGCAAAGTTCTCTCTTGGCTTAAACTTTGCATAATTTGATCTTTACCAGCCACGCTGCCTGATGCTTAGTTTCTCCAACTGTAAAGAGTGGGACTAGATCAGACCACATCCTCCTACCTACCTAGGCAGGAAGTGTAAAAGCAGATCAAGGTCATTTAGATGTGTTTTGTTAACTTGTGATGTGACAGTGTCTTCCTGGAACAGCAGTGTCCTGTCATCTGGGATCTGATTCCCCCACCCTCTCTTGCTAACTGACCTCGCAGCAGTAGACCTTCATCGTACTCCTGAACAAGGGAGACCACCCACTTTCTGGCTTCTGTGCCTTCATCTCAGACCATTGGTGTTTGTCTGTCCATGACATCTGAAGAGCTTTGTAGCAGCCCTATTCCCCTGAAAAACAAACTTGATTCTGCTGCCAAGAGGGTGGGGAGCAAAGAAAGGCATGTCCACGCACTAACTAAAGCTGATATCTAGAGATCAAACTGAGCACGGAAGCATTGAGGTGGCACTCAATAAAGGGACCATCAGCTGGGTTAGTCAGATCAGGGCCAGCTCCTGGCAAAATGAGGCATTTTGAGAATTGTCTTTGGGTAGTCGGTTAATATCCTTAGCATTGAACAAATCTCTAAGAAGAAAAAAAAGAGTTAAGACCAATACCCCCAAAGGAAAGCAGGTAAGAAGTAGAACCAGTAATTTATAAAAGAAGTAAACAAAAGGCCAATAGGTGCATTTTTAAGAGTTTATTTTTACTAATAATTAAATAAATATAACTTAAAACAAGATACAAATTCTATCAACTTGATAAAGATTTAAGAAGATTCTAAAAAAATATAATACCTAATGTACCAAATAAGATCAATTAGCACTTGTATCTGTTCCTATAGGTTTTGATGATTTTTGTTGTTTTGTTTTAGAACTGGAGAAGTTGGAAAGGTAAATACTTTCCAGCTAGGATTCTAGCTGTGAATTGGGTTCCACTAATTAATGCATTTTTCTGAGGTGTGGATGACGCTCTCTGTGGCTGTCCAGAAGCCTTAGCCAGTATTCCTTTGTGTTAAATTCTTTAGGTTACTGAACGCTGTGGCAAATAACTAACATGTTTATGGTGCTTTATTAATAAACCAGAGGCTCCGTGCATGGATTCGTGCACTCGTGGAGTCCCTTGGCCTGGCCTATAACCTCTCATAATCTGGGACCCCTCGGGGGAAGTTGGACTGTGGTTTTGGCCTGATCCCCGCAGGCCAGGCCGAGGAATCCCACGGGTGTAGTGCACCGGGCCTCTAGTATGCATATAAGATCTTTGGTAATCTCTTCCCGCCCTCCCCTCTCCCTACGTCCCGCTGAGATTCATCAGTCTGTTCCATGTTTCCATGCCTGTGCATTGAGTTTATGCCCCCCTGGTGGTCAGTCTGCATCATAGCTACTGGTTGAATGGTTGCTTAGGCTTTTATATATATCGGTGATAAAGCAAGGACATATAGATTAACTCAAGGAAATAAAGTATTTAGTTCCATTTCTGGCTTTGGTTTCATGGTCTTCCATAGGCACCTATCTCTCTGGAACTTGGGTTCTCCATCTGTATAGAGAAAGGGACTTATTAGATGATTCCTGCCATCACTGACAGCTCGTCTCATACCAATCAAACTCAGTGCTGGGTCCTTTCTCCTTGGGAGACTCTGTCATGCAGGTGACCCTAATCTGACTTGAAGATCAGTGGGAGAACAAGTCCAAGTTGGTTTGATTTGAGGTAGATCAACGTTTATTTCTTTGGCCAACTCATTTGGCCAGGGTAGAGACCACACATACTCTTCTTAGCTTAAGTATCTATGTGCTTTGCCATCTTAGTTCTGACCCTTCCACACCAGGAAGATGGATGACATGGTTTTAGGAGTTCTTAAACAGGTGTTCTTAAACCCCTCCTGCTATTTTCCAACTCCCACCCTCCCAGAATGCTGGCAAAGTTTGCAATCTCCATTAGAAATGACTCCTAATATCAGGTCAAGGAATCGTTCCTAGTTAAAGCAAAAACGCATTATTAAAAGAAGCCATACATTAATATATTAACCCTAGCTAACCTCATTAGCACTTATTGCACGTGAGGGTAGCTAACTAGTTATGGATTTGGAAGGCAGAGAGCAGATCTGGAAGGGAATACTTTTCTTCCTGGTGTGAAGAAAGAGCTGCTGATACAGGAAGAGGTGGGGGAGGGGTGAGCAAACTGCAGCTACCTTGATTTTTATCTAGGGCCAGCCTTGATAAGGGAAGTGCAAACCTCCTTTGTGATTGGATAATGAGGCCAAATGAGTTTATAGAAGAATCGGAGGCAGAGTTCCATTTGACTTCTTCCGTGGTTGAAGGGCAAGCTGCCTGCCCAGCCTCCGCAAGTTGCCAATAGCAACGTGGAGGAGAGCTTGTGGTGGCTGAGAGCATGGGATCTGCTGTCACACTTCCTGGGTCGAACCCTGCCTGGCTCTGTGACCTTACGCAAAGTACTTACCACCCTCGGTTTCACTTTTCTTGTTTGTAAAATGGGGATAAAATGATACCCATCTCATGGCGTTGGGAGGATGAAATGAAATAGTGCATGGCAAGCAGTTAGCAACTGTGGCAATGTCCATCTATTCTTCTGAGAAGTGATCCGTGAAACAGAAGGTACCTAATTCCATGGCGGAGCCAGCAAGTCCAGCTCTGGTTCGGTATCTTTGGTCTTACCGACGAAACCAATAGCTTCTCCATGTATCTCAGGAATCTTGCCAATCTTTTTTTAAATAACCCTTTGCCTGCCTCCTGCTCCCATCCAATTCTTGTTGTAATTAGGCGCCTCGCATTCAGAAAACTCACGAGAGGAAAACCTGAGTCTGTTAAATAGATACATCTAGAGTTCATTATTCACATTACAAAATAATTATTTGTGTTACAGGAGCACTAACCTTGACGAAGTTAATTTCCCATGTACACGCAAAACTGAATGCAGAATATAAAAACTTACTTCACATACATCTGAGGCAATAAAATCGGGAAAACTTAAAGGCGGAATGGGCCTTAGGAGTCAGCTAAGCCTGTGGTTTTTAAACTTTGATGGTTGCAGCTCTATTTCTTTAGAAGTCTTCCTTAGATGTCTTAGCTACAAAGGAGCACAGCTTCTCTGATTAAGCCAGGGATGGAAAGGTGGCCCAATCCGGAAAGCCGATTCAGAACCCCTCTGAGGAACCTTGGGGCTTCTAGAAACATAAATTTGAGTTTCACGGATCTACCTGAACGATTTCACTTTGCACATTTCTTTTGCAAAACGTGGTACTCCTGTATTTCTATTTAACCGCCTTATTTTATTTTTAAAATTACAGGTTTCTTGAGGGCAAGAACTTTTTATTTATATGAAAAAAAAATGCTTAATGTGCTGCTCTACATGTAAGTTAAGGATTTAAGGTCTGTTTTAAGTCTTCCTGTTAGTGCCAGAAATGACCGGACTATTATTCTATCTAAACATCCTTTATTGAATCTTTGAAAACGGACTTCATAAAACCATCAAGTTTTCAGCTCGAAGGGACCGTTGAGAACATGTACTTTAACAAGTTCGTTTTCCAGATGTGGGAGCTGGGCCCCAGATAAGTGATTTGGTTGATGGCATGTTGTAAGTTAATAGCAGGGCTGGGACGAGAGTGCTGGCTGTCTGATTCTTGGGTTAAAGCTGTTTCAACTTATAACAAGAGGCAGCTCTTATTCTACTCGAAGGCTATAGATTTGTATTCCTGAAGACATACTTAAGCTTCCTACAAATCTTCGTCCTTTTCTTAATAATTAACCCAGAGAAATATCTTTATAATCGATGGCCTATGTTTCATTAGGCAGTTCTTTTAAATTATAAATGTAAAAAAGCACTGACCTAAAGAGATGTCTAAGATATAGTAAATGAAAATGTAGCTATTATATGTGGGATGAGATCCCATTTTGTTTAAAGCGTGGGTTATTTCTCTAAGGTTTAGCTGGATGTATTTTTCAATGATCCCTCTTGATGCAAGTATCAAATGATATATCCACACTGGTTAATTTATAGAAGTTTATATTGATGCATGACTATAACAACCATAAAAGTTTGTATTTGCTTTATCTTATTATTTTTTACTTCTGCACGGTGTTGTATGTTACATATGCATGATAATTTATGTACCCAATCCTCTATTGGCAACATGTAAGTTACATGCAATTTTTCAACAAGCTGCATGGAAATTCCTCACTCATACATCCTTTTGCACATATGTGAGCATTTTTATAGGCTAGATTCCTAGAATTGGAATTGGTGGATCTAATTCTGAGATACTATATGGCATTTATTCTCATACTAGAGGCCCGGTGCATGAAATTTGTGCACAGGGACAGGGGTATCCTTCAGCCCAGCCTGCACCCTCTCCAATCTGGGACCCCTCGAGGTATGTCCAACTGCCCATTTAGGCCCTATCCAAGTAGGATCGGGCCTAAACAGGCAGTTGGACATCCCTCTCATGATTCCAGGATTGCTGGCTCCCAACTGCTCGCCTGCCTGCCTTCCTGATCATCCCCTAACCACTCCCTTGCCATCCTGTTTGCCCCTAACTGCCCTCCCCTGCAGGCCTGGTCCCCCCCTCACCCCCACAACTGCTCTCTCCTACAGGCCTGGGTCCTCCCAACTGCCCTTCCATGCAGGCCCAGTGACCCCCAACTTCCCTCCTCTGTCAGCCTGGTCACCCCTAACTGCCCTCCCCTGCAGGTTTGATTGTCCCCAACTGCCCTCCCCTGCTGGCCTGATCATCCACACTGCCCTCCCTTGCAGGCCTGGCCATCTTGTGTCCACATTGGGGCAGGATCTTTGACCACATGGGGGCAGCCATCTTGTGTGTTGGAGTGATGATCAATCTGCATATTATTTTAGATAGGACAGAAGCCTGGTGTATGGGTGGGGGCCAGCTGGTTTGCCCTGAAGGGTGTTCTAGGTCAGGGTGGGGGTTCCCTTGGGGCATGGGGTGGCCTGGGCAAGGGGCCTGTGGTGGTTTGCAGGCTGGCCACACCCAGCTCCTCCCCATCCCCCGGTGACCCAAGAGAAGGCCCTGGTATCTGGGATTTATTTATCTTCTACAATTGCCTGGAGTGGAGCCAAGCCTCCTGCTCACTCCATGGTGGCAGCCATTTCTGTTGGGATTGATTTATCTTCTATAATTGAAACTGTAGCCTTGAGCGGAGGACTGGGTCCACCAGGGCAGGCAGAAAGCTTGGCTTCCTCCATTGCCAGGGAAAACTAAGCCTCCCTCCTGCTCTCCTTGGCTGCAGCCATTTTGGTTGGGTTTATTTGCATATCTGCTCCTGATTGGCTGGTGGGTGTGGCTGGTGGGCGTGGCTTATGAGTGTAACAGAGGTACAGTCCATTTGCATATTACTCTTTTATTAGATAGGATATCCTTCTTGTTGTTGCTGCTGAGACTAACATGAATAAACCTCAGCATTCGTACATAACTTTGTAGTTAATAACACATACATGAAATGATTGGAACTTTTTAACAACGGAGTGGGTTCATAGGTGGCGAAAGTGAGGTTTGGATAAGTTAAGGGATTTGCCCAAGTCCTATAGCTAGGGAAGACAGAGCCAGATTTGAAAACTAGGCCTTCTTACTTCAGGCCCAGGGCCAAAAGTTCCCCCAATGCAAACAACATACATAAACCATGAGGGGGAAAACAGGAATGTCAACTCATCCTCTTGCTGTGTCCTAACATGGCCAAGAAGGAAAGATCTCACGTCTTTCCCTCTAAAAAGGGCGTTAATCTCTTGAGAATGCCCCCCCCCCCCCATGACCTAGTCTGGCCATAATTACCCCCCAAACACCCTGCCTCCAAATAACAGCCACGTTGGGATTAGGGTTTCAGCATAGGCATTTGGTGGGCACACACACCCAGTGAAGCTGAGCTGCACAGAGCCAGGATCTTATGGTTGCAGCTCCTTCCTCAGCTGCCCATCCTCCTCAAAACCCGACTTTCTCCTGGGAGAGAGGCGGATGCAGAGCTCGCAAAGGTCTGGCTTGTCACCCCCCTGCCATGGGCCACTGGCGGCGAGGGGGCCTGGGTAAACTTTCGGGCTGCGGAACATTGGGCTCAGTCTCGTCTTCTGAGACACCCCCTCTTTTCCCCCCCAACTCCAAGCTGCGAGTGATGCCAGCAGGGCCCAGAGAGATTGATTCGGTGACCTTTCTGGATGCGGGCTCCCAGCAGGAGGAGGGAACAAATCAGCTTCGAAGCGGTTAATTTTACTGGCTCCTAAATTGATAAGGGTGGGGGGGGGGGGGTGGCGGGCTCCGCCGGGCCTGGGGCGGGCGCACGTCAGTCTGAAATGAACTCGCCTTGTTCAAAGGGGTTCGAAGACAGCGGAACTCAATCAGCGGCGGGCCGCGTGGTTCAAGGCTGCAATTCATCGCGCCGCGCCTCTGAGAAATGGGAGGTGACAGTTCATTTTGCCGGTGACAGTCTGTCGGTCTCGCTCGCTGCCTCTCCGGTCGATTGCCTGGCGGAGACGGCCTTCCACCCGGCCCCCAGCGGCAGGAGGGTCCTGGGCCCAAGGTGTGCAGACCGGGCTCGCCCCCCGCTGCACGGCGGGCCCTCTGCTCCCCTTCCCGGAGGGAGACCCGGCAGGCTCCTGCAGGATCGCGCATCCCTGGGACCGGCGGCCCACTTCCTGGGCCTCAGCTGTCCTTGCAGCTCCCACTTCCGGTGCCCTGGGCTCCCCACTCTTTCGGGGATCTGGTGGAACAAAGCCGTGCACCGCTCAGGAGGAACCCAGCCTGACCCAGGACTGGGGACCTGGTGCAGAGAAGTCAGGGAGGTCCCCAGGAGGAACACCGGGCACAGCCAGCGAGGCACTCACTGCCTTTCGGATCCCAGTTCCAGCTTTTTGTTTTTTCTTTTTAAATATATTTTATTGATTTTTTACAGAGAGGAAGGGAGAGGGATAGAGAGCTAGAAACATCAATGAGGGAGAGACATCGATCAGCTGCCTCCTGCACACCCTCTACTGGGGATGGGCCCGCAATCAAGGTACATGCCCTTGACCGGAATCGAACCTGGGACCTTCCAGTCCACAGGCCAATGCTCTATCCACTGAGCCAAACTGGTTTCGGCCCCAGTTTCAGTTTTTGAAGAATCACACCCCCCATCCCCTACCACCAACAAGGGCAGAGAGAGAGGAAGGAGAAAGGGAGGCGATCCCTGTGAATGCAGCACTTCATCCTGAATGCCACCTTCCCAGTGCTTTCTCCTTCGCTTAAAAAAAATAAAATAAAAAGGAACTCGTGTATCTTTATTAACTTTCCTCATTTGATAACTGTACGGGACGTTATTTAAGGGAATTGTCCTCATTCTTCAGAAATACGTACTACTAAAGTGTTTAGGGGAACAGGATCACGATGTTTGTAACTTACCCTCAAAAGATTCAAGAAAAAAAATATGTAAATTTAGATAAGTAGAAAATAATAAAGCAAATGTGGCAGAAGTTCATCGTGGCTGAATCTAGGTAAGTTTGCAATGATTTCCAAATAAAAAAATATATTAGAAAAACCCCAATAGACTTACCTTGCAACATTTCCTTAAGAAGTGTTGGTGGAGGACTTGCTGTCACCAGGCAGGGTAGGTGCCAGGGATGCAGTGGTGAACAAGATAGGACAGGTCTGAGCCCGCAGGAGCTTGCAGTGGGGAGAGAAGACAGGTGGCAGGTAAATAATGACAGAGGGGGATGTGTGAGAGGGAAAGCAGCCAGCTTAGGAAGCCAACAGAAGAAGTTATGTGTAAAGTGCAGCGGGAAGAGTGTCGCAGAGAGAGGGAACAGCACGTGTGAAAACATGAAAGTGGGAGGGGGTGTGGCTCATTGAGAAATTGGAGGAAGTCTGAAACTGAACATGACAGAGTACAGCAGCCCCCCCTTAACTTCAGGGACTATATTCTAAGACCACAGCAGATGCCTGAAACAATGGCTAGTACTAAGCCTTGTATGTACTGTGTGTTTTCCTGTACAAACCTATGATAAATTCAAATTGTAAACAAGTCACAGTAAGAAATGAACAATAATAACGAATAATAAAATAGAACAGTTAGCTTGGCTGGCGTGGCTCAGTGGTTGAGCATCAACCTACAAACCAGATGGTCACAGGTTCAATTCTCGGTCAGGGCAAATGCCTGGGTTTGATCCCCAGTAGGAGGCAGTGAATCAATGATTTTCTCTCTCATCACTGATGTTTCTATATCTCTTTCCCTCTCCCTTCCTCTTTGAAATCAATAAAATTCTATTTTAAAAAATATTTAAAAATAGAATAATTAAAACTATACTGTAGCTGAAACCGGTTTGGCTTAGTGGATAGAGCGTCGGCCTGAGGACTGAAAGGTCCCAGGTTTGATTCCCGTCAAGGGCACGTACCTTGGTTGTGGGCACATCCCTAGTGGGAGGTGTGCTGGAGGCAGCTGATCAATGTTTCTCTCTCATTGATGTTTCTAACTCTCTATTCCTCTCCCTTCCTCTCTGTAAAAAAAATCAATAAAATATATTAAAAAAACACTATACTGCAATAAGAGTTATGTAAATGTGGTTTCTCTCTTTCTTGGTAAACTAGCATGAATTCCTTTTTCCTTCTTCAGAGTTCCTAGGGAAGAAATTGTGAAATAAAAGTTTCTTGCCTTCAGATCCCACTTGTCTCCATATTTCTTTGTTTCACAGTCATTCAAATTGGCGCTCATATTCACCCAGGCCTGAATTCTCTTGGGTGAATTTCAGTGTCTTACACATTTTCTGCTTTCATGTCCTATCAAAATTTACCTGCCCATGTCCCCTCAGGACAGCTACTAATCTGATAAACTGATGGATATTAATGGGATAAAGAGCGGGAATGTAGCAACGTGTTGTTAGCCCTGCCAGGTAATTCATATCTTATTTATTTACGCATTTTTATGATCTGACACTGTTCCTGGCACATGCCAGATATTCAGTTCCTGTCTGCTGAAATGAAATTGATTTGAGTGTGCTTCTTTTCACTCAGACATGCTGGAGGCAATACCTTACTCAAAGTTAAGGCCCTTATGGCAAAATTTTAAGCATTGTAGCACATCAGAAGGAAAAAAGATATTTGGGAGCAGATGGCCTTCTAACATTCCTCAGACCACATCCTGAGGTCCATGGCCCATCCTGGTTCTGTTTAGGAGAGACCTTGAGGTCCACATGAGGCATTAATTGAGCATTTATTTGGGAGCCTCTGTTTTGGCCATAAACATCGTTGGGTGCTCAGTTAATACTGAAACATTCAATAGGCAGGTATTCTGGTCTCTAACGAGCATCACATTGTAGTTTGGCATGAAGATGACATAGCATTGAAGGTCACGTGTTGGGGTCCAATCGCGAGGATGAGAATAGTCAACAAATACCAGGTCCTATGTTTCCTGAGAGCAGCTCTGTGACCTCTTCCTGTCTGTGTTCTAGTGTTTTGAACATAGTAGGTGCGCAATAAATGTTGAATTAATAGGTGAAAGAAAGAATCCACGCTGGTGCTCCTGGTCCCCTTTGTGACTAAAGGAATACCCAAGGCCATCTCGTAGTGAAGGTTTTTAGAAGTTCAAAGGAACGAAAATGGTTTGCTGTGTTTTGTTTCTTTTTCTTGTGAGACCGAGGACTGAACCCATAATCTTGATTCTAAACAATATGACTGCCCTGCCTTGAGTTATCCTATTAGCTGGAATATTAATATCTTAGACTGACATGAGGAAAACAGAATAGGTCTCCTCCTCTTCCTTCTTTTTTTTTTTTTGTCTTTTTGTTAGTGACTATTTGTTTTATTGTTTAAAGTATTACATATAGTAGTAGTAAAGATATCTCCTCCCTCTCCCATCTTCTTTCTTCTTGAAACACTAGGCATTTTGCTGCATGT
The DNA here is from genome assembly GCA_011751065.1 of Lasiurus cinereus. Lineage (NCBI taxonomy): Eukaryota > Metazoa > Chordata > Mammalia > Chiroptera > Vespertilionidae > Lasiurus > Lasiurus cinereus. Next base: position 2,873,814 of record JAAGEH010000016.1, on the reverse strand, counting down.
GTCAATTCTGGTCTAAAATCCACAGTAAGCCCTGGGCGTTGACCATGACGTTGGTGTTTGCCACACTGATGATCTAAACTTGGGCAAAGGGGAATGAGCTACTTATAAGATGTGTATTATCACTTGTGTAGTCAAACACTGTAAAATGATACTGGGGAAAAGACTGGGAAGTCTTTGTGTTGAGAGATCGTGGAATTCTGGATGTTAAAAAGGAAAGAGAAGCAAATGACCTGTCCTCGATGGTTTAGTTACTAGAAGACATGATGCCAAACTAGATATCTTCTTGGTGTTCCTATAAACACCATGATTCTTTGATTTCATGATTCTCTGTTGGACACCAACCAATAAACCACCCGAATCATCAGGTCTTTGCTCCCCTCAGTGAGCTGAGAGAAACAGCGTGGGTTGAGTGGGGACAGTTGTGTGGAAGCCACATTCTTGTCACTTAACTATCATATTGTCTTCTCCAGAATCTTGCCCCATCTTCCCTCCTCTAGTATCAGCTAACACAGGAAACGGTGATGCTATTTATCTGTAGCTTCAGCCAAATCGCCATTTCCTGATTCTGATGTTCAATAACCACTTTTGAATCCTCCCCCACTTCCTCTCTGATTCAGCTTGAAGTTCAAAAGCCTCCAGGAGGTAAACTAGTACTCAGCAGAGCAGAGGGGGGCCTTGACACCCTTGTGGTTCGGCCGTTACTTTCCTGAAACTCAGGCACCTCGCTTCTCCAGTCTGGGCCCCTATAACTTATATGGTTTCCAAAGTCCCTTCCAGTTCTGAAAATTTGAATTTCGAAAGGAGAATCTATTGGACCAGCTGCTCCCTTCGGGAAGGAAAATGTGTCAGACAGCCCTATGAATCTCTTCTTAGTCCAAACCTTGCTATTTCTTCCAGAGCACTATATTGGAACAATGAAAGAAATCAGAGAGGCAGTGTGACTGGTAACTGAACACTGCCAGCCTCGCATGTGAACTGGCAAATGAAATCAGAGGATGCCAGCTTTGAAATGGCCAGAGCTGCTTTTTGCTGAGGCTGACTGGAGTTCAAGGAAAGAGGCTGTGGGTTTCTCCTTTGACATTGCTATATTTCTTTTTCTTAAAAAAAAAAAATCTTAAAAAAATTTCAATTATAATTATACTAATGGCCTGGTGCACAAAATTCATGCACAGGGGTGGAGGGAGTGTTCCTCAGCCTGGCCTGTACCCTCTCCAATCTGGGACCCCTCGAAGGATGTTCTACTGCCAGTTTACAGGGATTGGGACTAAACTGGCAGTCGGACATCCCTCTCCGAATCTGGGACTGCTGGCTCCAGCTGCTCACCTGCCTGCCTGCCTGCCCCTAATCACTCTGCCTGCCAGCCTGATCACCCCCAACTGCTCCCCCTGCTGTCCTGATCACCTCTAACTGACCCCCACTGACAGCTTGCTCACTCCCAACTGGCCCCCCACTGGTCTGCTTACCCCCAATGGCTTCCCATTCTGGCCTGATCCTCCCCATTACCCAAGGTCCCAGCCCTTCCTTTTTTTCTTTTTCTTTCTTTTTTTCCCCCCAGTACCTTCTTGAGTGGAGGCCAGGATTGACTGGAAGCAGATATCTAGGATTTATTTATCTTCTATAATTGAAACTTTGTAGCTTTGAGCAGAAGCCAGGGCCGGCCAGGGCGGGCTGGAAGCTTGGTCTCCTCCATTGCTGAGGCAACTCAAGCCTCCTGTTTGCTCCAGCTTCATGGCTGGACACCATCTTGGTTGAGTTAATTTGCATACCTCCTCCTGATTGGCTGGTGGGTGTGGCTTGGTGTAGCAAAGTGATGGTTAATTTGCACGTTTCTCTTTTATTAGTGTAGATAATACATACAATATTATATTAGTTTCAGGTGTACAATATAGTTATTAGACATTTACATACCTTACAACGTGATCAGATAAGCCTAGTACCCATCTAATACCTTGCCTACTTATTACAATATTATTGATGTGGTGCATATACACAATGGAATATTACTCAGCCATAAAAAAACAAGGAAATTTTGCCATTTGTGAAAATATGGATGGACCTAGAGAGTATTATGCTAAATGAAATAAAACAGGAAGAGAAAGGCAAATATCCCATGATTTCATTTATATGTGGAGTCTAAAAAACAAAGTAAAATGGACAAATAAAACAGAAATAAACTCATAGATGCAGAGAACAATTCAATGATTGCCAGATGCGAAGGATTAATGGAGGATAGATGAAAAAGGTGAAGGGATTACGAAGTCCCAGTTATGAAAAGTGTCACGGGGACATTGCTACATTTCTCTCTCACCTTCTGTTTCCCATCAGTTTAGTGCAAAACTCTGGTCTCCTACTCTGGACCAGCTCAGAATAAAATTGCATCCTGGTTTTGTTTCTAATTCAGGAGTTAGGTGAGGAAGTCTGTCCTGCTGAGGCTCTCAGAGGTACTTAGTTGACATAGATGGAATCAGGGTTAGATGCCCTAGTGACTACCACTGATTAGACGAAAGCTTCCTAGGACAGGACTCCACGGGGGTTAAGAATGACTGGGTACCATCTTCTCCTGGGAACTTTAGAAGCCCCGAGCCTTCTCTTCCCCGGGCATTTTCTTCCTTGGTGGAAGAGGTTGAAAGGTGGAGGTGAAATGACTTGCCCAAGGTCACACGGTTGGTGGCAGCCCAGAGATGAAAACTTCAGCCCAGATCCTGAGTGCCGAGTCTGGCTTTCATTGGATCATGCCACCGCTGTTCCCTGTATCAGGGACAATGGTACCTCCTGAGAATGATGGGCAGGAATGCCAGGTCTTGATATGACTGCCGCTCCAGTCCCCGGTGACCTTTTATATCCTGCAGCCTGCTCCGCCGGTGGAGGGGGCAGCGGGGGCTGCCATATGCAGAGCTGCCTCGGCGAAGATAACAGGTTGTCACTCAGCCTAGGAAGCCTACGCAGGGCCTGGACCACAGAGCTTCCGCCGGAGGAGAAATTAAACCTGTCTCACATCCCAATCCCAGGGCTCTGATTACATTTACAGAGGTCATGGCCTGCATTCTGTCACCATGGAAACCTCTCATGCTGCCAGGGTGTTGTCTCTGTGCGTGTGGTTGATATTTAAAGGCAAAGTCGCAAGCCCTGTTGCTGAACTATCAGCTGCCAGGGGCAATCGCTCTCCTTCACCAGCCTGCGTCCTGGCGCTTCCGCCCAGAGATAAGAGGAAGGGAAGAGATGGAGAAAAGGTCCCACCTGTCTCTCACAGGCAGGCCCTTTTAGGAGCTCCGGGTTTGGAGGGAGAAGGACTCTGGGATGGAGGTGCTGGGATAGCAGATGTAGGGGCTGGGGGATCAAAAAGCATCAAAATACGAGCATCTTCTTACAAGGACATGAGCCGGGCGTTAAGTGGGGCCCTGCTTTCTCGGATACTCTCTCCCACTCGTGAGCACATTGCAGAGTGGCCAGAGGGAACCGGAGAAACCCCCTCTACCTGAGTGTCTTCGGTGGTTTCGATTTTGCACATCTGGGAGCTGTGTGAATTGTTGCCGATAACAATGGGGTTTATGAAGGATCCCTGCTTCCTCCAAAGACCCCACCGCCTCGTCCTGGAAACAGCTAACAGGGGAGTGACTTATCAGGAGTCCCAGGTGTGGGGAGAGGTAAATAACACCTGATTCAACAGAGTAAGGAAAGAACACAAGTGCTGACTCGGCTGGTGACCATCAAATTTTTTTTTTCTTCTTTTTTTTTCCTCAAGACAATTATTTCCACACCATTGAATGGAGTGTAGATAACATGGGCACCTTAATAGTCTGGGAGCAGAGGCTATTTAGAGGAGATTTTAAGCAACCGTGAGCATAAAATGAGCATGAAGATTCCGCAATATGCATCTTACAACTCGTCATTAAGTGGATGGCCTCAATGATGTGAAGCAACAGGCTTTGATTGGAATATTGAGCTCTGAACAGGAAAATTCCGCATCGATAGTTCTATGATGCTGAATATCACATCTAACTCAATAAAAACGTGTCATTGTGTCGATAGTGTCTATGCTAAAAAGTACAGCAGCCGATGACAAAGGCTTGAATCTCTACGAGGCACTTTCCTTTAAGGATTTACGGCCATTCCCTGAAGCTTCTCAATGTCCTTGGGGGTGGAACACGGTATATCCTGAAATTACAATTGGGAAATAGAGTGGGTATATTTAATTTAGTTTCTAATCCTTCAAACTACGGAAACCTCTTTATTTTCTCCTTAGGTTTTATTTCCATTTCTTCATTTCTTCCATTTTTCATCTTGTTTCTTATTCGCATTCTTTTCTTTTTTTTTTTCCTTCTTTATTTCTTGCTTGCTTTATTCCTAGGCCATCGCGCCTTCCCCTTCCCTCCCTTCCCCCACCTCTGCTTTCTGCAGAGTTTAGCCCTGCTGGCCTCCCTCCAGACTACGGAGGCTCCTGACTCCTGGGATATAATCTCCTTTCTGATTGGCTCTTTCTGGAGCTTGTGTTTATTGTGGAAACTTGGTTTCTGCCACAATGAGTGAAAAGAGGAGTTAATATCTTCTGCCTTCCAGATGAGCGTTTTCCCCATGTGGTTTGGAGAACATTGCACATATTCCGGACTAGACAGGCCAGGGAGGAAGTCTTTGGGGGTGGGCAGGGCGAATCTGCGGGCTGGTTCTCCCAATTTGTTAGGGCTCCGGTGCCAGGGAACCCAAGGCCACTCCTTCTATCTCGTCAAAGGCAAGTTACCTGCAAAAAAGGGAAAATTGTTGTCCTTGGAGACCAATGACACCCATACCTGGGCCAGTCGCTCTCAGACATATCTTTAGGGAGCAAGGAGATCGAAGGCAGAGATTGTAAATGACTTAGTTTATATAGTGATTGGACACTTCCCAGGTGCTAGTTGTCCTGGGGAATGCGGAAATAATAATAATAATAATAATAATAATAATAATAATAATAATGGCTAACAGTTATGAAGCACCTACTATGCTGCAGACGGTTGGAAACATGATATATATTCGCTCTTTGAATTTTCACACCAACCTTGAAAACACTCTGAGTATTGCCATTTTACAGATGAAGAAACTGAGGCTTGGAGACAATAAGTTGCCCACTTTCTTGCATTGCATTAATCAGCCATTGCTGGTGTTATTTCTGAATCCATGGAGTGCTTCTGCTGGTATTTGTGAACATTAGTGATTACATCAACTCCTCTTAGTGTGCATATACCTCCGAAGCGTGTGTGTGTGTGTGTGTGTGTGTGTGTGCACGCGAGAGGCAGGCCAAAATTTCTACCAGATTCTAAATAACTGCTCTTTCTCTCACCTTGAATCCCCTTGCCCTAACCCTGAATTCTAAGACTTGTAGTAAAGTGAGGAGGGGGAAGGGATGCAGAAATAAAGGAAGGGGCTTAGGGAACTTAAACTTTGACATTTTGAAATAACAAAGGAAAAGAAACCAATGAAATCCAGTTCAGCCTTAGAAAATTCTCTATTATTTACTTTAACCTCCTGAATTTCCTCAAAAGAAATGGCTACTCCTTCTCTATAGTTTTCCAAAGTTGTCATGTCCATAAATATCTAGCCTATCAAATCTACCTCGGGCCGAAACCGGTTTGGCTCAGTGGATGGAGCGTCGGCCTGCAGACTGAAAGGTCCCAGGTTCGATTCCAGTCAAGGGCATGTATTCTGGTTGCGGGCACATCCCCAGTAGGAGGTGTGCAGGAGGCGGCTGATCGATGTCTCTCTCTCTCATCGATGTTTCTAACTCTCTATCCCTCTCCCTTCCTCTCTGTAAAAAATCAATAAAATATATTAAAAAAATTTTTAAAAATCTACCTTGGCCCACCTGCCTCTTGTGCAGATTAACCTCACAGAGTGACCCCTAGTCTTGCTCGGAGTACACAGCCTCATCTGGCTACAGCTGGCACATTCTTCATGCCACCCTCCCTCCTCCCCTTCAGATTCCCAAGAGAACCAATCAAAGAGAGAGCGTGTCAGCGTCAGCAGCCTCTGTGGTCTTTAGGGCTTCTGCTGGGCTCAGCAGTACCCATGGGGGATGTCTAAGTGGTGTCAGGAATAGGCAAAGAAGATTTTTAAAAATGTGATTGGAGAATATGGGGCCGGGGGCAGGGGGGAATAAGGGTATTGATAAAAAGATGAGATGAAGAACAAAGAAAGACGTGTTATGATTTAGAAGGAGAGGGCCCAGCAGTGATCGCTTCCCAGAGTTCCTCAGGGATCCCTGGGCTGTGATTACCCATCTCCGATGTCCAGCTCCATGAGAGCTTGGACCAGTGTCAGAACGCCAGGCTTTGAATGCCAGGGCAGCCCCTGATGAGCTGGCTGGCCCTGGGCAGAGCACGGGGTCTATGTCTCATCTTTTTTTCTTTTTTTAATATATTTTATTGATTTTTTTTACAGAGAGGAAGGGAGAGAGATAGAAAGTCAGAAACATCGATGAGAGAGAGACATCCATCAGCTGCCTCCTGCACGCCCACAGTGGAGATGTGCCTGCAAGCAAGGTACATGCCCCCAACCGGAATCGAACCTGGGACCTTTCAGTCCGCAAGCCGACGCTCTATCCACTGAGCCAAACCAGTCTCGGCCTATGCCTCATCTTCAATTGGATCACCTTGAAGCGTCTTTGAGTTTCAATAGTTTCTTGTTCCTTTTGGAGCCTGCGCCTCGTTGAGGACTTGCTTTGGGGATGTTCCTGGATAGGGTCAGAGAAGCTGCTTGCTTTGCTGTACTAGCGCAGAGGATCTAGGAGTGTGAACGAGCAGGGGAGACCATCCAAGTTCGTTTGTGTCAATACGCAGATGACAGGAGCCTCCTAAGTCAAAGGTTAGCTAATTAGTTAGAGCAAGGACGCTGTGGGCACACTGCATTGGAAGGCCACTGAAGTGATGGGCCCAAGGCAACCTCTTGCATCGGTCTCCTCTGCCTCGGGGTGGCATGAGGCGTGGTTCCTCGGACCCTGCAAAGCCTGCAGGAGCGTCGTTGCTCCTCCCAGAGCCCTTAATGAAGTGCACAGCCCTGTCCTCACGAGGCCGCAGCCTCGTCAATAAATGAGTCAATAAACCCGGTGCATGGGGTGGGGGACAGCGGGGCTGAGCTGCGGTGGCCTCAGATCCACGGGACAGATGTCAGCTCGGCTGTGAGTCGCGACCCAGCATCCAGGGGTCGATAGTCAGCTCTGAAGAAAGCCCCACAGCCTGCCCTCCGGGGCCTCCGCTCTAGACCCACGTTGCCCAGGGCAGAGCCATGCCAGCCGGTCCCTGCTTTGCTTGCAGTTGTTGCCACCCCGTGCCATTCGCGGTGCCAGATGCTTCTGTTTCTTCCTGATTAAGCCCTCTGGACGCCCCCGTGGATGCATATTTAGCGAGTGCCCACCTGGCACGAGAACATGTCGACGGCAACTCTAAGCAGCCCAGGGGCCGGGCGAGGCCCTGGTTTCTGTGTCTTCCGGCTGCTGACAGCACGCGAGGGGCCCCGGCGGGACCGGGCGGCGTATCTGCGGCCTGTGGTGCTGCCAGAGTCCATTCCTGCCTGCTCTGCATCTCTTTAGATGCCCTTATCTTATCTAATTACAAGGAATTCCTGATTAATTTTGTGGCCTCTGCTCCAAAGGACCTCTTATCGGAGAGGGCCTCGTATTTTAACCTTGTCATTCTTTTGTTGTTTGTCTTTAAAGGCCAGACAGCGAAGAAGGGGGGGGGAGGTGGAAGATCTTGCTGGAATTGGGGCTGGGGAGTGGGGGTGGGGGGAGGGGAAGGAAAGGGAAGCAGACAGACCTGGGATTTGTGTATGCGGCTCCATCCCCCTGCCTGTGCGTGGAGACAGCTGGCTGCTTACTCTCATGACAGCCGCGTGGTACCCAGCCACACAGAACAGGCCCCGGGCAGGGACGCGTCGGCTGCCAACCTCTCCAGATCCCTTTGATATTTCCGACAGAGCGGTAAAGGACTCTTGACTATCACGTCTTGCCTTGCCTCTCTCCACCTCCTCGGGAAGACTCCTCTGTGGCGTTGCCATGGCTACCCCCAATCAGATCTGGCTTCCTGCGAAATTGGATTTCAAAGAAGGACAAGGCTTCAAAGGAATTTGTCCATTTAACAGAATGTCATTAGGAGTGAGGCTGACTGCTGAACCGGGGTCCTCGGATGATTAAGGAGGGGCCGCGCTCATGTGTGGAGGCAGGTTTCTGTCTGCCCCGAGGATCCCTGATGCAACATGACAAGGCCGTATTGGAACCTGCCAGTCACCCCTGCACACTCTCACACCGCGCACCTCCCTCTGCCCCCGGCGCCCCGAAACCCAGCACGGGGGGGGGGGCGGGACGGAGAATAGCCGCTCTGGGAGTGTCTGCTGCCTCCCTCCCTAGAGGGAAGCTACGACAGGTAGGGAGGCCTCAGAGGGTGTGCAATTACCCGGGTTCGTTGCTTCTTCATCAAACAACTCGTTAACTTGTAGCCTATATTAGCACCCGAAAAATATCCTTGAAGAAGAGGGGGTGGTGGTGAAATTTCCTTCCATTGCTGAAAGGGAAAGCAAGGTCAAGTGCTGGGGTTACACACAGGAGGGACTTGGTTTCCTTTGCGTTTTTATTTTATTTTATTTTATTTTTGAAGAACAGCTTTAAATTTGGAGAAACATTGCAATGATCATACAGAAAGTTCTAACAGATCCTCCCTTGCTTTCTAACATGTCAGAAGTGCTCAGAAGTGATTCAGAGCATGAATCTGGAAGGAGCATGAGTGTGCTGAACGAGTCCCATCAGGAGCCTGCTATTCACCTGAAGCCTGGAGCAGGGGCCGCATGTTAACGCGCCCAGGAACCGGATTCTGCAAAAAGGAACCACATTCCCCAGAGACCCCTGCCAGCTTTCCTCCCCTACCCACTCCCACCCCAATTGGCTGCAACTTGCCAATGGGTCATGTGATCCTGAAATCAAGGTACCGTTTCTCTTCAGAAAGCCGGGCATAGACCTGAAACCTGCTCCAAGCTACTGCAGCCCTTCAAGCAGGGGTGGGGAACCCTTTTCCTGCCAAGGGCCATTTTTTAAAAAAATATATATTTTATTGATTCTTTACAGAGAGGAAGGGAGAGAGATAGAAAGTCAGAAACATCGATGAGAGAGAGACATCGATCAGCCGCCTCCTGCACGCGCCACACTGGAGATGTGCCCGCAAGCAAGGTACATGCCCTTGACCGGAATCGAACCTGGAACCCTTCAGTCCACAGGCCGACGCTCTATCCACTGAGCCAAACCGGCCTCGGCCCAAGGGCCATTTGGATACATATAGTATCACTCACTTCATATCATTCACTTCATACAAAGGGATGTTGCTATGCAAGAAGCTCCTCGATTTATTGAATTTCGAGTCCCACCTGTGGTTGCCTTGGCAACACCAGACCAAATGTCCCCCCTCACCTTCTTTCCACCCTCACCCCCCATATCCTGCCTTCAAGGATCAAGTCCCCAAATCCTGAGACTGTCTCTGCAGAGGAAACCCCGCCAGGAGGCAGGCATGTTACCATGAGTCCTTCTGGACAGTTCTCCATGCTGCTCCTGTTCCCATAGTCATGGCTTCATCTACCGAAATCTTCCCTGAGGCTGCTGGGAAACTGGCGCCCCCATCTTTTTCCTGGGTGCTCTCCCCACTCTCAACCCCTGTCTCATAGTCAGTGGGCAGACGCTGGGAACAGAAAGCCCATTTTTCTCAGAAGGAAAGGGTGGAGGTGGAATCAGATGTGAGAGATCACACTCTACACAGGGCCCAGCTTAGGTGCCCTCTCCCCTCCACCCTCCAAATTGGTCAGTGCCACTCAATTGAGTTCAAAACCCTTATTCTGACTTCCACGTCCCTTCACAACAGACCTTCCATTTTTCTCCACAGCCATCACTTCTGTGTGCCGCCCAGCCAAAGAGGGCTGTGACCTGTTCCCCAGCAGGAGGGGTTCCCCTCTTAGATGCTCCTGGAAAGCCCCTCTACCTCCTCAAAGCCTGGTGTCCAGCGTCCATCTCAAATGCCACGTGAAGCATGGGACACACAGACCGGGCACTTCCCTCCTTCTCGTACAGTCTCCCCCCCCTTTTACCACCCGTGGCACTTCAGACTTCCCTCACTGCCGAAACCGGTGTGGCTCAGTGGATAGAGCGTCGGCCTGCGGACGGAAAGGTCCCAGCTTCGATTCCAGTCAAGGGCATGTACCTTGGTTGCGGGCACCTCCCCAGTGGGGGTTGTGCAGGAGGCAGCTGATCGATGTCTCTCTCTCATCGATGTTTCTAACTCTCTATCCCTCTCCCTTCCTCTCTGTAAAAAACCAATAAAATATATTTTAAAAATAAAATAAACTTTTCCCCGTGGCTCTTGGCTTATTGCACTTAATAACAACCACCCCTCTTTCTTTTGAGATTAATATTACAGTCCCAGAGGTTAGAGAAACCACACAGACCTCTCCTGTCCACCAGCTGCCCCCAGTGGTGACACGCAGTATTACAGCTCGCGTCACCCCAGGACATTGGCACCTGCTGTGCTGTGAAGGAGGGGGAACCACCCCTCTGTGGTCTTGCGCTTCCCGTCCCCCCTCTGTCAGCTCCTGGAGGGACGAGGCTGGGCGCCCTCCGCCCTCCGCGTTCTGCCTGGGACAGCCCTTCCTCTCCTCCCCTCCATCAGCCTGGGGAGGGAGGGAGGGAGGGGACCGCAGCTCCCTGCGCGCACCGCTTGGATGCGCCCCCAGGTTGGTGGATTGGGGTTATTCCCTGGGGATTCACAGTCCTTCCCGCTCAGCACCCTGGTTTACCTGGAGGAGCGACCGGTCTGCGCTCCGCTGGGTGCGGCATGGGTTCTGGCTGGGGAGCTGCCTGCTCCAGTCCCTTCCTGCTCCGCCCCGCCCCCCCCCCCCCCCCCCCCCGCCCCATCCCTGGCCGCACTGCGGGTTCACATCCTCCCCCCCCTGAAGTCCCCCGCCCAGGGCTCAGGAGGCCCCGGCTCCCAGAGGCCAAGAGGCGAGGCTCCGGGAGCCGCCGTTCGCCTTTGGTGGGGGTGCGGGTGGGGTGCGGGGCGCCAGGCCCGGTCCGCGGGAGGCGCGTGGGCGCACAGGTGTCCCCGCGGCGGCGCCGCCCCGCCCGCTGCGCGCGCCGCTTCCTGAGCGCGGCCCGCCCTGCGGCTCCGCCCGCCCGCAGCCCGCGCGGGCCCCGGGGTGCAGGTGCCTCCGCCCGGCAGCCGGCGTGGGCCTCGGGGTGCAGGTGCCTGCGCCCGCCCGCCGCTCCCCGCGCCCCGCGCCGCCCCGCGCCCGGCCCCATGCAGGCCGCCGCGCTCCCCGAGGAGATCCGCTGGCTCCTGGCAGGTAACGCCCGCCCCGAGGCCCGTGCCCAGCCCTCACCGAGGCCCGCGCTCCCCCTCCCCGCTGCCTCGCCCACCGCCTCCCAGAGCCCCGGCTTCCGGAGTCTCCCCCTGCGGAGCCCCATTCCCCTCAGGCCACCTGCTGCTGCTGCTGCTGCTGCTTCTCAGGGTGTCGCCGCCCCCACTTCACCTCCAGCTTCTGACCAACTTCAGGCCACACATACAGACACACACACCACACACACACACACACACACACCACACACACACACACCCTGGCCACCTGGCCGGGTCTCCAGCCTGTCACACACACACACACACACACACACACACCACACACCTGGCCACCTGGCTGGGTCTCCAGCCTGTCACACACACACACACACACACCCTGGCCACCTGGCGGGGTCTGCAGCCTGTCCCTTTCTCCTCAGGACTCACTCCTTCAGGTGGAAGGTTGGTGTCCCCTCCCTCCCCAGCCCGGCCACGGTCACCTCTCACCGAAACCTCCCCCCAGCCCAGCTCCTTGAGGCTCCGAGGGCCTGCATCGCCCCGAGGCCCAGGCGTGGCCCAGGCATGCGGCCCAGGCGTGAGGCCCAGGCGTGAGGCCCAGGCGTGAGGCCCAGG